>VYXC01003415.1:3201496-3295536 GCA_013397175.1 Platysteira castanea
GTTTTAGCTGTCAGATGCTAAAGTTAACGAAGGGCACGGGGGGCGTGGAGGGAAGCCAAGAACACTGTGAAGTTTTAAAAAAACCCACAGCAATACAAGTTTTGCCTTTTAAAGGCTTTGGTGGACACTCCCCCCCCCTCCCGCCCCCATCCGCAACGTATCGGAGCTTTAGCAAACTTCCTCCCAGGCAGTTTTTATTTCTCGCTCCCGATCTCGCATACCGCAGTTCTGCATTTCTTCCCCCTGAAAACTCCTTTTTCCTCCCAGGCAGCGGNTCGGCCCCGGGGACAGCGGGGCGACAGCGGAGGGACAGCGGCGGGTGAGCCGTAACGGGCACGGCGAGCGGGAGCGCTGGAGTTGGTACAGTTACAGTTACAGTTTTACATTTTATCGTTGCTGGTAGGAAACACCCTGGGACTGTAGGGTCAATAGGGCGGGGAGAAATATTTGCCGAAATTATTTTTTTCCCCCTCTTCCTTTCTAGTCTTTCTTGGGCTCGAGTACGAGCAAAATGCTTTGAGAACATCTGTTTCTCACAGTTCACAAATCTCTGAATGGTGATGGGGGAAGGTCTGGGGAAGCTGGCTGAGCTGAAATGCTGAGAGGGATGTGGGAAAGCCAGGGCAGCTGGAGTGCCTTATAAAAATAAAACCAAAATCTGGCTTTTATGTGGAACAGCGCAGCTCAGATGCATTGACTGAAGGGTTCGCAGCCTGCAGTCTTTATGCTGCGATGTGGCTCTTGAACTTGTTCTGGATAGTGTGAGGTTTTTCAAAGATCTGCTTGTGGTATTTCGATGTTTCCTGTTCTCTGAACGGCCAAGCAAAATGTCCTGAACAAAACTTGGCTGTTTTTTTGGTTTTTTTTTTTTCTTTTTTTTTTTTTTTTCTTTTTTTTTTTTAATAACTAAAGTTTTCAAATACAGGGTTTTTTGTAACTGTGGAACCCAAATAAAGAGGAGATAAAGATGACGTTGAGGATGAGTGGACATACTCGTTTCTTGAGGCACACATTTGCAATGCAGGAGTCCTCTTTCCCCAGTTATTGAATTAGTCATGCTCGTGTGGTGACAGCAGCAAACTAGTTGGTGATGGAGCTTGCCGCTAGTTCATAAGATGTGATGTTTTTTAGCCTGGGAAGAACGCACCACTTCATGCCAAGGAAGTGATTCTTGAGGTCAATGCACGACACCCCACTGTTCTGCAGCCTTTCAGAGGGAACGTGTAAACTGGTTGTAGGGGTAGGGCTTCCCGCAGAAAGATTGTGGTACTAAACCACTCTGAAAGCCAAGTCTCTTGGACAGCCTGTGCTTTAATGTGTTGGCCCATGCATCAGGCTGGAGCAGTATTCAAGCTCTCTGACAGAGCTCTGGTCTTGAAAATGTTGATTCTAACGGATTAGAATCTCCCTGCTGCCTGTCTTGCCTACAGACGTCTCTGGAAGGGGGAAGGGGAAACAGCTGGCTCTTCTCTCTGGGGCTGAAATGTTAACTGTGTTTGCAGTTCTGGTTTACTGGGTTGGTAACAAAAGGTGTTTTGCGATACAGATTGATTTCCTTCTTTGTTGTCCTTGGTTGTAAACTTTGGGTGAAAAGTGCTAAAAGGCTGTCTGTCATGCTGTATTTATTAAAGGAAACCAGAGATGGTGGAAATACTCCCTGAATTTAAGCAGGTACCAAACCTGACATTTGACAAGGGATTCAGGTGCCTCAGATTACAGCATCGGTGTGCCCTTGTTGGCAGCTTCTGCCATTAAACTTGGAGATGCTTTAACCTGGCAACCAGACCTTTGAAGCTCTAACTTCGTGTATTCTGTGTTGTTAGCGATCACCTGGGGTGGGACACTGTTCATCCCAGGGTTTCTCACTGATCTCAGGCTTGTAGTGTGAGTAGGTGACTGTAGTTCATATTTAAATTGGGTGTGAAGCACCTCTGAGCTATTCTCAGTGCTACCCCATGGGTGACCTTACCTTTTCCTTTGGAAATTCATCTCTGCTTGTTCCTGGTGCCAGTGCCTGATGTACCTTGTTCTTTTGCAACAACTGAGTGGGGTTTTTTGTGTGAATAAGAGCTGTCCGGTAAGAGAAATGGGGAAGATGAGCCTGCAGTCTGTGTCAAACACAGGTTTTGTGCTCAAATAGTTGGTATGAGCTGCATCATTGCTTTTCATGGAGCTTGGAAGTGATGTGGATGCTTGATCTCCTAAATAGCAGCAGTAATGCAGAGCTGAAAAAACCCAAACCCGAGGTCCCCTGTGTATCATGAAATACGTAAGTTTTGTGTAACTGGGCATTTCTCTGAAGGATTTTGACAGATGACTCAAAGTCTTTTGCATTAGTATTCCACTGTCTATTGCAACAGTAGAGATCTTGATGCTGTTTCTTGCTTGCTTCTCTTGGTGAGTTTCTGATCTTGTCAGCTTTGCCCATGTACAGAGCTGTTGGGATCCATCCAGAGAAAGCAAGTGACAGTACCATTTGCAATTTTGCTCTGACCCCGATAGTTGCCTGCAGGAACTAAATAAGGACTACTTCTCTGTTCTGCATTATAGAGAGATACGAATCCTAATATAGGAGTGCCTCAGAGCAAGAGTCTGTCACTTGCTTCCAGCCATAAAAAGGGGTAGTTAGGAGCAGAACACTTGCATAGTCTTCAGGCCAGTGGCCTTACTAAGCCAAGAGTGTGCAAGCAAGGCTTTTTGCCATATCTCCTAAATGCAG
Organism: Platysteira castanea; assembly: GCA_013397175.1. Classification (NCBI taxonomy): domain Eukaryota; kingdom Metazoa; phylum Chordata; class Aves; order Passeriformes; genus Platysteira; species Platysteira castanea. The sequence goes on from VYXC01003415.1 coordinate 3,204,216, forward strand.
AAGTACAAAGTGACCTAGTGTAACAGGATGCTTCTTAATGCTGCAAAATTGTCCCTGGTAAGAGGGTTCAAATTCTGATGGTCGTCTGATAGCTAGAAAGCCATTGAACTCTCATTAGAAATCAGTCTAGATTTGCAATTGAGTATACCCTATTTTTTTTTAACATGAAACCTATGTCCTCAGTTATCTGTGTGGTTCAGATTAGAGATTACTTTAAAAGTGGAAAAATGATGGAAAAGAAGGAGATGGGAGTGATTCCTGTTTTGTGAAATGTCTTTTCTGAAGCAAGTGGTCAGCTGCATGCCTTGGATGTGAGAAGATCAAAACTTTATTACCTTTAAGCACAGAGCCAAGTCCAGCGTGAGTGCCATTCCTCTGCACTACCTTCTGCACAGGGCTCTGAAGCTCATCAGTGAGTGGGAACATGGACATTGGGTGGAGACTAAATTCCAGGCTCTGATGCCCAGGGAGCTGTAAAGACGAACCAGGGACTCAGACTGAACCTGAAAATTAAATTCTGTGTGCTGCCTTAAACCCAGGGCCTTATTTAGAGGTCATTTATTTGCAGTAGTTCAACTCATTCAATTCTAGCCCAAACTGGAGCGTGCTGGGGTCTGACTGCTGTAAGGGACACCAGGAGGGTGGAAAGCACAAACAAGGTGTAGGAAATGCTTTTCTTTGAGCACAAGGAGAGAGATGTTCCCATCTATAAGACTTGAAAAGCTGGCTGTGAGCGTACCAGGTACAGACAAAGAAAAGGGTCTGTGTAATCAATTGTCAGAATAACTTAAGAGTTCAGCCGAGTAATATTATGTGGCTGCAGCATGGCTTTGGGTGAGAGTATGGTGTACCTTCTCCTTGAGGGTAGCCAGAAACCAGGAGGATGGATTTAAATGGATATGCCATATTGGCTTCAATGAAGAACTCATCCTCTTCCTCCTCAAGCAATTGCTTTTCTGAGTAGGCTGCTGGTTGTAGCCAAATTTTTAATTTCAGAACAAAAGAAACTTAATCTCAATGTCAAACCTTAAATCTCAGTGTGTTAAAATTGAAAGGTTGAGTGGGTTTCTGTCTGTGCTAAGCTCCTGGTAAACATTTTAAATTTTCTGTCCCTCTAGCTTGTCCTATCTCCTACACTTTTGGTCTTCTTTCTGCAATTTTCTGTTTCACTGTCTTCTTTTTCTTTCTTTCCTTCCTTCCTTTTCCTCTTCTTGCTTAAATCTTTGTTACTGGATATTTGCTGTAAGTTTAACAAAGAAAGCTCTCTTGACAGAGTGATGGTGACTTCTGGGCAGTGAAGGGGGTTCAGCCAGACACCATGTATATCTTTCCCAGCTGGGCAGAAACAGAGCCTTAACTGGAAGTTAGGAAAACCAGCATCATTACAAGGGCTGTCAACAGCACATTAATAAAAGTTATTTCTTCATTAGGTAAAAAGTGAGACCTGATGGTGCTTTTTATAGAAGGTGCTGACACTGTTACAGGGAGCTGCAGGGCTTTGCTAAGGGAACTGGTACCTTTGTGCTGAGTGGTAGCAAGAGAGTGATCTGCAGTAATATATTCAAGCCCATAACATTTCCTAATTTGAACATATTTTATTTAGTGCTTCAGGCTGAGCCATGGATGCACTGTGTAAAGCATAATGGAATGCATGGCCAAAGCAGCTCTGTCAAAATTGAGGCAGAGGAGAAAACAATAGTAAAATTAAGGGTGTCAACCAAAGCTTGCTTAGTTTCCTGGTCCTTCTTGAATGAGAAATATGAGGAAACTGTTAGGTTCCCCAGATAAACTCCTTGGGTGATGTCCATCTGTTGCTTGTTAGTTGTATCTCAGAGAAGTCAAGAGGATCAAGTGTACTGGTCCTCTCTAGGCAGTCTCTATCCCTCTCATGCCAGAGTTGAGCTCTGCTCTTTGTCCTGGCAGATTCATGAGCAAATGGCTGTGGAGAGGTTTGTGAGAGTTGTTGTTATTTCCTTCCAGTTCTATTAAGAGAAAACTGGTTAGCCCATGACAGGAACATCTCTTCCAAGTCCTGTGTTTTCCCACCTCTTCAGGCTGAGTCAGGAGTCAGAGTAGGTCATAGCAGAGAGTTATTGGAAGGGACAAAAGAGTTGATGAAAATGCTGCTCAGTTGAGCAAGCAGGATTAACATGACAAGGTGAATACTGTTATCAAAAAAAAAAAACCCACTCCTTTTTGCTGGTGTGAAACTGCTTTCTCACACCTGCTCTACACCCTCCTGACACATAGTCCTCAGTGAAGCGTGTCCCAAAAGCATGACTGACAGTCCCCATGCCAGTCTTTTGGGGTAAACAGACTCACTACTCTGAACCTCTCAGCACTTGTGTGGCAATGACACATAGGGGGACTTCAGGAGAAGTCCTGGGGCTGATGAGTAATCTGCGAATTGGGGCAGTTGAAGGAGAAGCATGGCCACTGCTCTGCTGGCAGGCTGGGGGAACGGTGAGTTCATTTTAGGATTACTTAGTTGTAAGTATTGTCAAATCTTACCTGTTTGCCGGAGTGTTTCTTGAGGGCAGGAACCTTGTTCATAGATACAACAGGTCATGTTTTCAGTGGGTCTGTATTACTGTCAAATATAAGGTGTCCAAAAACACAGCAGGTTTGAGCTTTTCAGAAGTGCTGATTGCTGCACGTGACTTTGTGCTCACTGCTGTCATCTGCCACCAGCCACTTTCTGTAAAATGTTTATCATGTCGGTGCCAGTGTTGGGATGCTTTAGCAGCTTCCTCTCAGTTTCCAAGATCCAAGCAGTAATAGTGTTATTATTTTCTCTCTTGAAACTTTCGTGCACTGCTAGACAGCTCTAACTCTCCTGATACAAGCTAGCTCCTCATCCTCTGGCTTCATGTCTCCCTGTTGTGACTAATTTTGCAGTCTTTTGACATGTGGTTATATACAGGGTGCAACAAAAGTGGTACAGAAAATAAACTTTCAGATATTCATTCATATGTGAAAAAAGAGATAGCAAGAGCTTCTATAAACGTCAGCTTTCAGCTACTGGTCTGGAGGTGAATCCTCCAGGTGGGGATCCTTATTATTCAGATTGCTGTGTTGTTTTCAACTTTTATAAATTTATTCAGCTTTAAGGAAACATGGGATTTGCTTTTATGCAGGCAAAGCTCCAAAACTTCCCATTCACTCCAAGGAGCATATAAGACCCCACAAGGCTTTATTCATCTTGTCAAAAACCTGAAGAAAGGAGAGTTTATTCTAAGGAAAAGAGAACAGATAATTGTGAAAAATATGGCTTGGGTAACTCCCTGCTCAGTGCAAAGACATGGGGTAATTAAACATGCTGTTTTCCTATAAAATAAGTGCCAGATAGATGTATTGTTCAGGAATTGAATGCACGGATGCTGAAATAAAATCTATCCATTTTGAAGTGAAACAAAAAGGGCAGTTATTTCACATGACCCCAGAAGGATTTTGTTTGGGTTTTTTCCCAAACTGTTATGTTTCAGCACACACCTTGTTAAAACTTCTGTGTCTATTGGGAAAACTAATCCATCATTTCAAACTTAAAACCCCCAAACTTCCAAAGTTTTCAGTCTAAAAATAGAAGCAAGATACTTCTCAAGCACACCAGAACACTGTTACATTTCAGTCTAATTCTCGTCTGTTAACAGGCTTTATGAAAACATTTTCATATTTGCCAAAAGTTGCAATTTCTTTTCAAAAGAGAGGAATTGGTTGGGCAGTTAGTGCTTACAGCAGGGATCTACAGATATTGTGGTTTTCAGTTCAGTAAGGAAATCCAATTTTCTGCCAGTTTAGCCACTGCATCAGTTGCTATTGCAGAATACTTCAATTGCTAATATTGCATCACACAATTCTGTGTTATTTAAAGTTACTTTTTAATATAACTATGGAAGCACATCTGGCTGTTTTCTTAAAAAAGATGCATAGATTACAAGTAGGACTTCAGGACATGTTAAGAATTATTAGAAAATAATGAGATTATCTCCAATGAGATAAGCTTGAAATCATCTCGCTTGACCATTCTTTGCCACTGGAAAACCACAAAACAAAAATTAATATTTGCTCTTAGCTTCTGTTGTTTGATGTGGCTGTTTATGCTGAAACACAAGCCAGTTCTTGAATTAGAGGTAGTTAGTGCATCCCATCGGGGCTCCTGTTGAGTTTGACCTGCCTCACACTCCTTCAGCCTCTGTCCTGGACCAGCCCCACACTGCTCTTGCCAGCAGGCTGAGAGCTTGGGAATCACACATCACCTGCGCTCCTTTCATGTAATTAGGACAAAATATGAAAATGTCTCTAGTGAAGTTCTAATGAGATGAAAAATAGAACCTGCAAGCTGAATTACAGCAGTTAATAATAGAGCAGCCATGGGGTTTCTTCTCTTTGATCGGGACAGACCCATTACATACACTGCAGTTTATGTATTTGTCATTTATTTTTTGATAATGTAGCACACAAGATCATGTTACAGAAAGTCCTGACTTAATTTTACTCCCTGACCTCCCAGTACTTCCCAGTGTTTGTGGGTGCTCCTTTACTATACAGAAGCCGTGGCTACTTTTGGAAAATGGAAAAAGTGTGTCTCCTGGTTCGTGTATTGCCACATAAGGAGTTAGTAATTGCTATTCTGTTGCCCTTACTGCACCCCAGTGCACTTGGTTGTCCCATGTGGTACAGCCATTGCTAGTCCTGACACAGCTCAACAGCTTTGAAATCTTGGATCCCCTGCAAAATGACATTCCAGGCTGTGAAGTTCCATAAAGGGGTGAAGCCTGGGAGCCAGAGCTGCTGGGAACCCATTAGCAAACACCATCCTGAGGAACCAGTAGGTGCTTTCTGGTGGAGATTATTATCTTTTGTACTGGAAGGTTGTAAATTAAACATGGAAACTTAAAGTTGCTGCATACAGGATAGTACAAGTACAGTCTATATGTGATTTTTGAGCAAAGATCTCTTGTTCACTAGCACCAGAAAACATAGATGTAAATGTTTAGGAAAGTGATGGACTGTGGCCCATAAGGATAAGGGACTGGATTTAGTGACCATGGAGGTATCTTCACTGTTAATTTTCTGAGAATTTTTCCATGTTCATTTTTCACATGGAGCAAGCAGCTCAGAGCACAGAAGAAAACTGGGAGTGGCACATCCCCAACTACAGCTAAATCCTCTGAGGACACTTTTTCATGCAGTTGAGGCTTGCTGACAATTACAGCACAGACTGTAGCAGCCAAGGGCCTCTTAGGCTCTGTTGGGTTTCTTCCTTATCCCTTCATAAGGCACATGCAGCTTTGGTGAGCAGAGGTTTCTCACATCCCCAAAACATGCGGTACAGCCGTAACATCTCTGAAAACACCCTACAGCTCAGTGGGAGCTCAGAAACTTCCTTGAGGTCATGCAGGAAACCAGTGACCAACTGAGCATCAGATCAGCAGCAGTTACCGCTTCCAAATTCATATTGACCAGTTGATTTCAGCCTTTTTGTAGGCCTGCATGTCCTGGGGAGCACATCACGCACGGACCCGAGATCACCTTGTTCCAGGGTGCCGGCTAACTGTGGCCAGAGCAGCCATTCCTGCTCCTATGGGTGTCCCTGCTCATTGCCTGCGGTCCTGAATCCAGTTTGTCCATGCTGAGCACCCCTGACGAACACGGCCCCAGCTCTCTGCTGCCAGGAGCGTGAGCCAAGGCAGGCCATGGGAAGTGTTGCACAACCCGTATAATTTCACCGCATGCTGAATAAATACACTTTTGAGAACTCTTTTGAAGAGATGTTGCCTAATTAATCCTGCAGGGGGTATAATATGTATATTTTTGAAATCCAGTTTTAGCATCGTGCAATTAGCTTTTATGGCCTAGGGATTCTGATTTAAGACATTCTTTAGTTACTAATGGTAATCTGTTTTAATTAGAAATGCAAATGTATTTTAGATCCAAATGTGTCTGAGTGGTACAACATAAAATGATGATTCACAGTGAATACCACTGAAGTGCCTCAAGTCTGGTATTCTTTGTACCTTCTGCAGTTTGAACTCTTGAGGATCAACACAATGTTCAAACACTGCTCTCAGCTGAAGCATGTGGAGGCTGAATAGATTTCTTTAGGAAATGGAATAAATATTAATCAACAGGGATTCTTTCTAGGACAGCAGAAGGAAAATGATAGCTTTAGGCAAGAAGGAGGGAAATGCTTTGAATGTTTGTGGTAACTGCAGCTCCACAGTAGCAGAACACAGCTCTTGCTAGGGCACAGGTTCTGAGCAGAGAGCAGCATCGTACTTGTCTTTGTCTTAGTATCAGAGAAATTACCCAGGCTTGAACATTCCAGGCTGCTCATGGCAGGGCAGTAGCTGCTCAGAGCTGTGTTGCTGTAAAATTTGATCTGGCAGTGTGTCTAAGACAAGCCTACAGCAAGACAAGCTCCAGACAAACATCCAAAGGCTGATGCTTGCTGAATATTTACTGCAGTCATTTGTCCTGGAGATACTAAACTATCAGGCAGGTGATTTTCTGATCAGACATTTTAAAGTGCAGTAACAGGTCACCTGTATTCAACAAAGCCTTTCTAGAATCAAAGAGCCTCTGCTACTAGACTAATCCTTGCTGTTGTGTTCAAATACGTGTTTCTTTTTCCTGATTCCTTTGAAAGATGGGGCCAAAAGAGAGAAACTACTCAGCAATAGTGAAGATGGCTTTTGTAATGAAGGTATGTTGCTTGGTAGAGCATTTTTACAGCTCTTTGCAGTGAGACTCAGTGATGCAGAAGGGAATGAAGGCCACCTCTCCACATCTCTGCAAAGCTGGATGTAGATTTTTTTTTTTCCATGAGGAGGCTGCTGGTAAGGAGCAATGATGTAGGCACCATAGAAGTTGTGGGTGGCTCTGTGTGGCCCTTGAGAAGTCACAAACAATCAGTTTCTTAGGACTAGCCTCACTGGGAAGGCTGGTGTCTGGGTCAAAGCACTGGCACAGCTTCAGAGGGCTGAGACCTCGGCAGGGTGCTGCAGAGAGCTCTCCTGTTCCCATGTAGCAGATGCTCTCAGAGACTTCAAGTTCCTGTCCATCTTTCTTTCTGACGCAGATGGAGTGTAGTAGTGACTTTGTCACCTGAAATTTGATAAACTTGTTGACTGGCATCGTGGGGAAGCGTCCTCACAGAGCTGCTCCCTGCCGAGCTGTCAAACCAAACACCGAGACGCAGATCGCGTGAGCCTGTTATATGGGACAGCAAGTGGAGTTCTGGTTTTGCTACTTAAGCTGAATGAATTAAAGCTTCCCACAAGCCTAACTGATAGTCTTGAGTGTGCAGTTAAAAGTCTTCAAGCTGCTTAGCCATTTCCCTGTGCTGTGTTCAAAGAGCAAAGCGTCACAAGCACCAGCAGTTCTTATCTGTGTGTTTTCTTTCCAAACCGCTGTTTGCATTGACTTCATTCATTACTTCTTTCGATTCATCCCAACCAGTACCTTTGCTGTGAGCTTGTATTTTCCGCTGGTATTTCTGGAGGACGAGGTCGTGGAGGAAGCTGCTTTGGGCACCAGCCCTGGAGGCTGCAGCTGCAGTGTGTCTGTTGTCAAACACCCCAACCTCGTTGTTCTTGGTGGTTACGTGGTGTCCGCTCCTGCCCTGCGCCACTTGCAACTTATCCTTATTCCGTTCTTTTCTTTTCAGGGGCTGTCAGAGCCTGAATAATTTAAGAGTGAACAAATGAGAGACGTTCATGGAGGACTCTGTTCTTACCTAGGCACAAATTGACAAGCATGTAGATTGCCTTGGGTTTCCACTGCACCTACCACAACTTTACTAAGAGAAAAGTCCCCTTTCCTAGACATCTGTGTCACTCTTGCTTAGTAAAGTTATTCAAGATCAGCGCCTTTGGAATTGGTTGGTAAATGGACAAAGACTTTCTCTTTGCCCGGAGCTCCTCACAGCCTCCAAGTACCAAAGAGAACTCCACAGCACTAGAAAGCAAGAGACAGCTGCTGAATGTTGGAAGCTACTGCATTTGGCAAAAGAAGCTGACGCTAAGATGCACACAGTTGTGTTTGTTTGTTCTGCTTGTTTTCTGTGCTTTCCGAGCCCTCTGTGTGCCTGGAAAGTTTAATGACCGATCCCTTCTTTCTCAACATGCAGTTTTTCTTCCTATCCCAAAAAGCTTTGAGTTCTGTTCTTGCTTTTTTTGTTTTTCCAATTCCAAGTTTGTCACTGATACTCTTCTGTTGTTTCCGTGGAGAATTGTTTGGGTACATAACCACAGTTTCCTTTGAGATAGGGAGACCTAAACACGATACTCAAATATCATTGTCTTTCCTCCTCTCCCCGCAGAGTGGTCCACCTTGTCATAGAGGTTGCTGACTTCAAGTATAAGGCAGAGTTGACCTTAGCAATCATGTCACGTAACTGAGAATTACTTCAAAATTCTTACAGTAGCTCAATTTGGAAGCTGCTGAATGAAGGTGACCCTTGACACTTCACAAAAGAATAAGGCTTGTGTTTTACTAACAGCTGCTTGGAAACCATGTGTAATAAAGTTTGTTTTTGTGCCCAGCATCCAGGATAAAAGATGGCATTTGCCGACTCTGGTACCCTTACGCTCCCAGAAGAGCAGAACTGCTTTGATCAAAGTTGAAAAGTCTGCTTCTATGTGGGTGTCTAAGCATTTCACAGTTCCTTATGCTAAAAGTAACAGTGTACTTGCAAAGGCCAGCAAATGCTGCTCTCGTTCAGCTTCAAACATGACATTTTCCTCCTTGTCATCCCATACAGCTTTTCGTAAAGGTTCAGGGTTAAAACTTTTTTTATGGAACATGCAAAAATCTCCTATCAAAATATATCAAGGGGGATTTTTGCTTTGTGTTTGGGACTTTGTTATTTTTGCTGCTAGTAACACTTATTCTGGAAACTTCAGGGTCGGAGATTATTTTATTTTTGTCACAGAACGAGGACAGTGTAAATACAAAATGTAAAGTAGAACTGAGAGAAGTGCTTCAACAAGTTGTTTCACTACATTGAAATAAATGTTGATTTGTTCAAAAAAAAAAAGCATGCCCTTTCTGGATCTTGTTAGTCTTGACTTTTTATTTCCTTTCTTTGCTAAAGAAATGCATGCCTGTTGACTTCAGCAATCTGCTCACCCAGCTGTGAGGCATTGCGGGAAGGCTGCTCCCATGTGCACTCCCAGCAGATGTGTTGGACTCGCTGTCGCTGTGCTCGGGGCTTCTGCGGGACATGTGCTGGGCACAAACTCGAGGCAAGAGAATGGGTGAATGAAATCAAGTGCGCACAGATACTGCATCTGGCCTCCAGCTCTGCTGTGTGGAGCAATGGCTTTATTTCTGAGCTTTTCCACACCCTTTTATTCAATAAAAGCCTATTCTAAAAAGCTGTTGCTTCAAGGTTCCCTTGATGGTGTGTTACTGCCCTGCCTTGGCTCCTGCCCCACAGTATTTTAGGATAGGACCTGGGTAGAAGTATCTCACCAACAGGGTGGTGGATTCACTCTGAATATTTGTTCTCTTATTGTTCTTGTTGTGAATTCACAGCAGCTTATGTCGGGGCTCAGATGGGGCTCTGAAGCAGGAGGAATTAGGCTGATACATGGAGATAGAAAGGCTCAAACCTCCAACCAGAGAAATTGTAGATACCCGTAACAGTTGTAAGCTGTTCTGTGGAAACCATTTCAGAGCAGGACACCCAGAGGGAAGGACCTCAGGTGTTTCAGCTGCTCTTCAAGTGCTTGGTGCCACGGGGCTGAGTTGAACGCTTTCCTGAGGGTCTCTTTGGAGGCACAAAGAGATGTTCTGCCTTCATGTGCAGCAGCTCCTGAGTTAAATGCTCATCTTCAGGAAACAAGACCCTGCCCTATATTCACCTGAGGACTAACCTTGCTCTTTTCCCCTTGCCCTCCCTACAGTCACCTCTGAGAAAAGCTTAGATCCACATGAAGCAGTAGATACAATAGGGAACTTCTGCATTTGTTCCTCTCACTAGGCACTCTTGGACAGTACTGAAGTCATGTTTTATTTCAGCAGGCTCTCTCTCTCTGTGCCTTCCCCTTGTGCTGTTTCTCTCCCTGGAGACCCAGCTCATTCAGCATGCTCTCAGGATTTCAGTAACTTTTCTTGCAAGGTCTCTGGGGACCATGCGCCTCTGTGCTGTTTCTCTAGGCTTTTGGTTTTATCTCCCTCTTCGAAACTTTCCCAGAACTGCAGTGACTTTTCTCTGACCTCCAGGAACTGCAGCTCTTGAGCCCTGACACTCCGGCTGGCACAACGAAGACCTGGAGAGTACTTTGGGATGTCAGCTTTCCCAGCACATGTTGGATGGAAGCTGCATCTGAGCAACACCAGCTAAAAATAAAAGCTATTCAACTGAAGCTAATGGCAGGTTGCCACGAGTTATTGCTCATTAAAGTGAATTGACAGATGCTTAACTTCAGCTAATCATTCCCTGCTGCGAGATTGGCCTGGTATGAAGCGTACTCAGATGTGGGAAGGGGATTCACAATAACTAAATTTAGCTGAGGGTATAATTTCCTCGGACTCCCTCTGTAGTTAATGGAAAGAAAGAGGCTCCTACGGGGTGTGGCCCACTCTGCATCGCCCTTGGGCAGTGTGCTCAGCTTCTTGACTGCCGAGAGCAGGAGGTGAAGCTGCTGCCTGCCACAAAAGTGAGTGGCTCCGAGTGACAGTGTTTACTCGCCCCAGCTGGGTGAGTGCTTGTTTTCCTCGCATTAGGTTTCAACCTGGAAGTAATGATCAGAAAGCGGAATATTGAAGCCAACAGATTGGTGACCGTTTTCTAAAGGCAAAACCCATATGCAAAATCCCTCAGGAGCATCCCCTGCTTTGCAGTGTGGTTAAAGGGAATTCTGCAGATCATCCTCTATCTCAAAGCAGCTCTTCTTTCATATTTCTGAGAAATGCCAGCTATTCAATAGCAAAACAGTGTGTTCTGAATGTTGTGTGATTAATATAGATTCTAGTCCTTTTTTTCCCTTGTTCTTTTTGGAAGTTAGTCATGTTTGCATGCTTGGCAGTGAAACAGAAAGTCAGATTTTGAGGTTTTACATTACAGTGATCAGAAAGTTTATCCAATACGTCTGCTGCTTTCTCTATTGGACTAGAAACTTTTAAATAAAATATTTAACTCCATACCACTATTCTTGAGTTTGGACAGAAGTAATTTCATCCATGTAAATGGAGTTGTGAGAATCCTGCCAGATTGATTTGTACTTTTTGATGTTACTTCCAGCTTGAAGCTTCAAATGATACTCCCAAGACACAAACAGAAAATTCAGTTGAACCTTTTCAGTTTGCTCATTTCCAGGAGATTATGAAGTTAGGGGGAGCATTTGAATCTCTGAACAAAATTTGCATTTAGATTTCAATGGCATAGTTTGAACGTATCTTTACCCTCTGGTGTGAAATTCTCTCCTACACGGTCCCATCTCATTTTTAGCTCGAGCTGGAGCACGGGGCAGGTCTGTGGTTGGACACGTGTGGAGCGGCTGAGTGGAGCTGGGAGCAGATGGGGAGCCGTGGAAGTCTCCAGGGCACGTTTTGCAATTCCATTGCGAAAGTTTAATGTACTTCTAATCTAAAGGGCTTTTCAAGCCAGTTGTCCTCTGTCTTTGTCTGACATGGGCACTGAAAACAACCTTGTGTTCACGTACATTCTTCACCAGAGCCCGTTTCAGAGGCAGTGTCTGAGGAGACAATGTATCTGTTGACAGTAGAATTAGTAAGATACATTATTTACATTGTTAAAACCTAGGGTTTTCACTAGAGTAGCTGTAAAGTGACTTTGTATTATCCAAATGTTGTTGCCTCCCAAACTTTTGCGAATCCATGCCAGGTTTTACAGGCGGAATGGGCTCTAACGCTAAAACCAGGATCGGTACTGTCATCTGCCTAAGCCACAAAGTTTTGTAACCCTGACTCGTGCCAATAAAAATGTTTCACTGAGCATGTTTTGGACATTTAATACAAAAGCACAGAAGAGACCAAAGGAGCAGTGTTAATACCTCATTCTGCCATCTTTGCGTCCATCAGGTGGAGCTTTAGTCCCGAATCCCTTGAGCAGATCCAAGGGGGCTCTCAAAGCAGCATTTCCCAAGGGAGAGTATAAAGCTTCAAGAGGCTGAGAGCTGTGAACTGGAACCTGCAGCCTGGATGATCATGGAGGTGCTCTTGGAAAGGGCAGGAAAGGGTGCATTTTGATGGTTTAGATGGTTCTTATTTGTTTCGTGTGAAATGCTAACACAGAGACTTTGTGCACAGGGTGAGTCTAGATGATTCCTGCTTTCCAAGATTTTTTGGGGTGGAGATTCCCCTTCTTTAGGAAATTTACTCAAGTAAAGACCAAGTTAGTCTTTTACCCACATCTGATTAAACTCTGTCACAAGTGTTGTTTTACAGGAACTATGCAATGTGGAAAATGGGCTCTGTTGAGCACAGCAGAGCTGATTTATGTGCTCGTCAGTCAGACTGTCATTATTGGCTCTCATTCACAAGTGGAATTATCTCTGTAAAAAAATCTGTTGATTTAAATGCACATGCTAGTAGGACTTCAGAATTCCCATTCTGGCTCATTTTCTTTGACTTCTGTGGCAAAATCCTTTTCTCTCAGGCTTTTTTTCTGGGATGTAAATGGAGCCAGAAATAAATCAGAAGAGGATTCACCTCACTTAAAGCAAGACTGTGCCCTGCTCTAATCTCCTGTTTTTATAGCTGTATTCTGTATTATCTTCTGGTTATGGACACATATTTCTTTCCTGTCCTTTATGTTCTGTCATTATTATGTATCAAATAGAGAAGCCTGATGTTTTCTTCAGAGTTGCTCTGAGAAGCCTTTCCCTATTAGAGATCTGAGGTCCTGCAGAGGAGTCTGGTGCTGCCTGAGCCTAATCAGACAAACCTCCCCTCCCATGTGCGCTCTGGGGAACAGGGAGGTAAAAATAAAATGCTTTGTATTTATGTTCCAACAGTAATTCCTACTGACTCAAGTGAGAATATTACTGTGCCTCTAAAACCAAGTCGATGAGATTTTCGCTTTTCTTTTCACCCAAAGTTGCACAGAACTGGAACCTTCTATTTTTCAAGTACAAGAGCTGTGCTTTTACAGATGTCTGTTCATTTGACCAACAACAACAAACACTTCATGGCTGCAGCAGTGCAAAAGCTCTGAATGTTAAAGCCCTTTGGTCTGGCTGAGTATCTCTCACAGTCCTCTTGCCAGAAGTTTCTTGGAGGTTTGCTTAGGAGTGTTTTGGAAACCATCATTTCTTCTGTCTGAATGAATGGTTTGGCCAGGAAATCAATCTAGCCACACGAGTCTCCTGACCTCCCTACACCCATTTTGCTTCACCAAATACCTTTTTTTAGAAGCGTGTCCTGGGACATTGGTGGGAGGACAGCTCCTCAGGGCAGACCCGCTGCAGTGTGGGGACAGCCGCTGCTCTGCTGGTCCTTGCAGGCGGCAGCAGCTGCCTCAGTTATCACGCTATGAGCTGCTGCATCTTTCCCAAAAGCTCTCTGGCTTTTCTTAAGCAAACTGTGTTTCCAAAGAGCTCTACTAATGCAGTTTGCAAAGCACATATGTGCTAGTGCTTTGCGAGAAGAGCACGGTAACGTGTCCTCCTCTTCCGCTCAATCCACCTGGTGTCTGGGTCTGGGGCCAGTATCAAGTGTCATGATTAATGTGTTTGTAGCCATATGTGCTGCAGAAGCGGAGCTCACGTGGCTGAGGAGGTTGTCTGCAAGGCCTTTCCTGGCAGATTTTTTTGTGTTTCATGTTTCTTTCCCTCTTTTGGTGAGCTCTGCCCTTCCTTGAGCTCCAGTCCTGCCTCTGGAACCATGTCGATGTGACCTGCTTTATGTGCGAAGGAAATCATTCTCAGCAGGGCTGGCAAACGGCAAATGTGACTTGCTCACAAATGTATCCAAATTTGCAGTTCCTTTGAAAAAGAAGAAAAGGTTATGAATATTGTGTGTGGACTCGGTGTGGCTTTTGGATAATGCATGTTCGGTAGCAGTGGGAATTGGGATGATGAGATGGGAGTGCTCTGTGCCAATGTAGGGTGTGGGCAGAGATCAGTCACCCAATGTCAAAGGGCTCTCATGGTGGCTGTGGAGCAGGGAGACTCATGCCAGCCTCACTTCCCACCTCCCTGCCTATTCCCCAGCCAGCAGAGACTGCCTTACCAGGCAGGGTAAGGCCATGTTTCCAGTCTTGGGCTGCATGGGCCAGGCAAAGCATGGGCTCTGTCCCAGCCCTCTGTGCTCAGCAGGGCAGTTCAGCAAACAAGGAGAAAGAAGGGAACTTTATATCTGATAGGGTTGCATGGCATGACCAGCATTTAGTAAGCCTTTAGTAAACAGCCTTTTTCATCACCAGTGGCATGACCTTGAGCAGGAAAATCCGGAGCCTTTTTCAGGTGGGATCATTGGACAGTGTAACAGCCTCCCTCTGGAAACCTGTGGGTTGGCTTTTGTCACGGCTGGTGCCTCTGAAGCCCTGATGTTCGGTCTGCGGAGAGCTCCTAGCACTGGGTGTCAAAATTATTGGTGGGCTGTGGGCCATCTTGGGACTGGGACTGTTTCTGGCCACATGCTGCCTTCCTAGGAATGATTACTGGCCATCACTTCCCCAGGACAGCTGAGCAAAGAGTGCCATGGCCGGAGAGGTGCTGTCTGTCTGTCCATGCCCCAGCTGTGGCTGTGCTGCTGGGGAAAGGAGAGGGAGGCAGCAACGCAGGGGCCTGACCTTGCTGGGAAGGGAGGTCCCTGCCCCTTCACAGGCATTGGGGTTCCTGGATTTGGCCCTGCCTCAAGCCCGCCGGGCTGAGATAGGATTGCCCTCTCAGGAACAAACCCTAGGGGTTGTTTCAGGCTTCATTAGCCTCCTATCAGCTCCCTTCCCTTGCCAAACGTTAAATTGGCGAGGTGCTGTCGGCTGGAGGTGGGCGGTTGGACTGTATCATTTAAAAGCTGTAGTAAAAACCTCTCTGTACATCAGCTGAGATGTGGTGGGATCAGCTCATCCTTGGTTCTCCTCAGCCTCCCACCGAGCCCAGTCCCCAGCAAAGGCAGTGAGTCCATGATAGGGCTGCTTCCCCCAAATCATCCCTGGGAGTGGCAGTCCCACAGAGCAATCGCTTCCAGCCTTCCAGCAATCGCTTCCTTCCTTCTGACTGCAACCCAGATCCCTTTGCTGCAGTAAATCCCAAAGTTAATCCTTCTGCAGCAGCAGTAGGAGCTCAGGCACCTGCAGGCACTCCTCTCAGCAAAGCCTCTTGGCCAGGAACCCTTAAGCTTCCCCCACCTCCTGTGGGACTTTCGGTGCTGCCAGGGCTGCGAGGGCACTTGGAAGATCAAACCCAGCATCATGAAGTCCTGAATTTTGCTGCCGCAAGGCGCTGATAAACTCACAGAGCATCACGTGGAGCCTGCAAGGGAGAACTATCCAAAGCCTATTGCGTGGGAGATAAGCTGGCCCCTGACAAACATTATCTTGTACTCGTTGATTTAGCGCTACTTTGTGTACGTGAAATAACATCAGCAGGAGCTGGCTAAACCCAGGCCTTTTGGAGATAAGACTGCTACTTTGCCCTTAACAGAGGAATGCCAGAAAACCCCCAGCAGCTCCAGCTGGGATCAGCTCCACCTGGAATCTGTCCTTCTCCCAGCTCCTCTTGCACTCCTGTTGTCAAAAACCAGATGATTGAGATTTTCTTCCTGTCTGGGAAATGAACTTTGACTTTTTCTAGCTTGTTAAAATTATACCTGTATGTATGTTCTAAAATTTAACTTTTGACCTCAGGTATGTAATAATATATTGGTTCAACTTCTGGCTGATGCTGTCTATGGCTATAAAATATTCTGACTCTCATAGTCTGCATTGTGCAAGCTGGCAGACAAGGCAGGATGCAATCTCTGCTCCGTGCACAGAGAGCTACAAGCAGCAGCTCTGCCCAAAGAGGATATGATCTCTTTATGCAGGTAGCAGGAACTGGCTTCTAAAACAATACAGGTAATGATTCTCTACGAGAGGAGCTCTCCCTCAGTGTGTGTACAACCCAGCATCTCTGATGGCATTTATGGCTGAACTGAGAATATCTGGATGCACCAATCTATTTTCATATGTTGTAACTTAGGTTTTTGGTTTCTGCTGGGACAGATAAAGGATTCAGAGATAACAATGTAAAAATGTTTAATAACATCACTTGGCTCCTTTCTGATGTACAGTCTGAGATGTTTCTTACTGGAGTGTGACAGCATCTGAATTTTGTAAAAAGTATCTTCATCTTAAACTGTGTGAAATTAAACATCTCAGTCCCTGACAGGGAGAGGAGGGAGTTGCTTTGCCATGGTTTCAGTAGGTTGAAAGCAGGGCACTTGTTCCTGAAGAGCAATTGGGAAATCTTTAAGCAACTTGTTTGTTTTGGTTTTAAAGCCTTACTGACATTGGCACATCTTTGATCTGTTGCATTTGGGGGGAGTAAGGAAGGTTGCAGCCCTTTCTAGGGTGCCAGTCTGAACATGTGTATCAGTAACTGAGGTCGGATGCAGCTCAGCAGAACCTCCTGCTTCCATATAATGAAACTATTTTTTAATTTTAAGCCTGTGTTTTATCTCCTTATTGAGAGTTTCCTTTGGTTTGAGCAGTTTGTCATCTTTTGTGATTGTTCATTCCAGTTTCTTAGTTCTAGGGAACGTGTGAACTCTTCTGACAGATTGCTTTCAGAGGCAAAGGAGATAATTTTAAGGTGCTTCAAAAGTTAATAAGTAGTCTAACTAAATCATGTCACTGGGGGCTGGAAACAGCTGAGAAACAATTATGGAATTGGAACCTGACAATGTGTTGGTGGCTGTCAGGTCTCCTGTAGTAATCTACTTTTTGTGCCTATTTTCTTCCTGGCAATTCACAATGAAATTGTGGGAAGAAGCTGAGAAATTCAGCACTTAGCGTGAAAATCAGGCTTTCATAAAAAAAACCCTGAATAAAAAACTGCATTAAAAAAGCTTCGCTGTCTGCGATCTTTTGTAAGGACAGATAGTGTGGTAGGAAGTGAGAGAGGTGTGTGAGATTGTGGGAAATGCCCGTTGCAGGGCATATTCCTCTCTCTGGTGTGCAATAAAGTTTGCATAAAGTCCATAGGTCACAAACCCTTTCCCCAGGGCAGGGTGTGTTCTCATGCTCAGTGCTGCGAGCGCCTGACGTGCCCCGCGGAGCAGAGGGGTGCTGGAATGAGCTCTCACCTGCGCCGTTTTCTTGCAGACGCCTATTCAGTCTCTTCCAATGACAACGGGGGCAAGTCTGACTCAGTGGCCAACTTACAACCTCAGCCATCCCTCAACTCCATCCAGAGCTCTCCGGGCCCCAAGCGCTCGACCAACACCCTGAAGAAATGGTTGACCAGTCCCGTGCGCCGCCTGAACAGCGGGAAGACCGAGAGCCACATCAAGAAACAAAAGAAGGTGCGAGATGGCAGGAAGAGCTTTGACCTGGGCTCACCAAAGACTGGAGATGAAACCACTCCTCAAGGAGACAGCGCAGATGAGGTGTGTGTTGGTGTTTGTTAGTGTTTGTTGTGGGAAAGACCGTGTATCTGGGATATTCTCCTCTGTGGGACGTGAGTCATGCCTGAGTAAATGCAGTTCCCTTAGGGTCTGGAGGGAGCAGCGAATCATACATAAAACCGCGTTGTTTAAAGCTGTGTTGCAAACAGTTTTGTCATCCAAAGAGCAATGGAATATGTAGGGAGCAGCATTTCACAGTTTGCCTGTATTATTGTCCTTTGACTAGGTTTTTTAATAGCCTATTAGAAACCTGCCAAGGATAGAAATGAAGTTATTCTTGAGCAGCTATTATCACTTTTTGCTGAGCTTCATATCACCTTTATGCCACCGTGGCAGTGTAATTGCTTAATGAAAGAAAATACTCAGAGAAATAGCCATATTTCTGTTAAATCTGCTATGTAGTTGTACCTGCAGTTTTTCTGCAGGCATATTCTCCAGCAGAATGGCACTTTCCTGATAAAGTGAATGAGGAATTAAAAGCCGAAAATGCAGAAGATACTAACAGAACTTAAATAGAGGAACGCATTTTAAAAACTGTACATCAAACAGTTCTTATTTAAAAAAAACCCCCCTATTCTGTCAGCATACAGATGTAGCTTCCTTAGCTGCATAAATGACCTATAAACTGTATTTCTGTAAGCCTTAAAATGCACCAGGATTAACCAGCAAAACGTTGTCTTTACTGCTTCTCTTCCATTACCTGCAATTCCCTCCATCCAATACAATATTGAGCTGAAAAGGTGAAAGAATCCTGTCCGTTTCTAATTATATTTAACTTTTCTTCAGAAGAGCAAGAAAGGTTGGGGAGAAGATGAACCAGATGAAGAGTCTCACACACCTCTTCCTCCTCCTATGAAGATTTTTGACAATGATCCAACCCCAGATGAGATGGTAAGGCCTCCCCTACTATATAATTCTTCTGTTTAAGTGCATTTCTCACATAGCTATATCACAGTGGTTTCGTAGTGGTCTTCTAGTATCAAGGGCCTAGATTTGTGATTATAAGAGTCTCCTATGTGCAAATCATAATCTAACACCTTTCTCCAAGTGGATTTACAAACAGTGCTGGATAAGCAATTTAGCCCTGGCATCCCATTTCATGACAGGTCGATGGTGTGCCTGTGTTGTGTGTGATCAGAAAGTCCCTGCAGATCGATAATGCATGTTTTCTACGTCTGTTTGAAAAGTGTGTTGGTGTCTGGCTGTAGCAGTAGAAACGGTGTTTGGTGGCACCGTGCTGGTGGTGGTAGTTCCCTGACATGATCAGAATTTGCTGTGGTAGTTGGCCCTGTGGCTTGCAGAGTCCTGTGTTGGACTCAGGGTGAGAACCTGTGGCTAAGGTGGTGACAGTGGTTTGCATTCACAGCCAGTCCTGTCTGCATGTGTCCCCCCACCCTTTCCTGGTGCTGTCATCTCCCTTGTAGAAAACCATCCTCCTGTTCTGCAGTTTCCTGCTTTCCTGCTGGCATCTGTTTTTAGCACTGCCGCTTCTGTATCGCTGTCCTCTGATTGTAATTGCTGCAGGCAAAGAGGCAAGGATAGGGGAGATTAATAAATAGTCAGGAAAGAAAAACCAAAACAACCCAGAACGTTCTTGGGGAAGGTTCAGGCAGAAGTTTGGAAATACAGAGAGAGGAGGATGTAAATATTTCTGGGACTCAAGGAGCAGAGTGATGGAGTGAAGGATTTGGGGGCTTGCTGCTAATCTGTCAGGAAATGTTATGACATTGTGGTGGCAGCAGGAGCAGAAGGAAGCAGCTGGAGCCGTGGACTCCTGCCCTCGGAGTGCTCTGTGTGCTGCTGGCTGTCTGGCGAGGGGCAGAGGCGAAAGGTCGCCAGAGCAGAGCCCTGGTGGATCCATGCCCAGCACAACAGCAATTGCTCCTGGCCTGTTCCCCATGGCGTTTAGCTAAATGTTTGGGGCTTAGTTTGCTTTTTGGTTTTGGGGAAATGGTTTTATTTTGTGTTTTGTTTTAAAGAAAAACAAAACTGCTACAGCTCGAGTCACTATTTCTGGTGTCCAGCATGCCATGTGATTTCAGTATTTCTTGAATACATTTCTGACAGCATAAATGTTGTGGAGCTAAGCTGTTTTCTGCTTCAGATGTCTGAGCTTTACAGAGTGTTTTGGCATCCTGTTTCTTCACCCACTCCTAAAACAGAAGACTAAATAGAGCAAGATGCATCTGAAACCAGTTTTTTTCCTCTGTTTTTCTTGCCCTACTCAACCTTTTGTCATGGGGGTAAAAAACTAAAGCCCATAGGGTCCTGAATTTCCTGGCACAGGAGCACCATATTAGCAATGATTGAGCCATGCTGGGGCTGAAAGCTCCTTGATGGTGTCAGCGTGGGCACAGTGGCCTGCTCCTGTCCTCCCTCTGTGCCTACAGGCGCGGGGTTAGGCTGCACCAGCAGCGGCAGCGTGGGGCAGTAGCTGTGGTAGGTAGGAGATGAGTGCATGTATGGGAGCCGACACTTTTCCCTGAGCCTGTCTGCCAAGCAGCAGTAATCGTGCCTCACTGCTCCTGGAGGCTCTCATAAAGACAAATTGCAAGATCTCTTCATATCAGAAATTCATAATTTGCTTCCTGAGAAATAGAAATACCATATTTCAATTTGCCCCACTCAAAACAGGCTCCTGTCGATCACAGAAGTTTTATTTAACCCCGGAATTCTTGTAGGCAGCAAATGTTTTCATGCTTCCTTCAAAATCCTGCAGTTATTTACTTTTCAGAGACATTGAGCAATTTCATTTAAAATAAGTGAGAGCAGCAGCTGTTTAGTGCCTCCAAAAACTGGACTCCTCCTGCTAGAATGGTTATGTTTGGCAGTTATCATCGACGTATTTGTCCAGTATCTCTTCAAAGTCCTTATTTTCAGTCTTTTTTTTCCCTACGCACGTCTGTCTGCATTGCAGGTGAAACAGGCAGGCTGAGCTTTTACATTAGTATGAGATTCCTGCATTACCAGCCTAATTCCTCAATTACCAGCCTGATTACCTGTAGTTTTTGTTGTTGTTGTAATTAGAACTGTTGATTAGATGTATTATTTGTGAAAGACAAGTTGATGAGTAGCAATGTGTTCATGTTTCTGTTCTGTCACAAGGCTTCTGGTTAGGATTAATCTCATTTGGCTTTTTTTTCTTCTCCTGGGGATGTGTCTCTCAACAGGAGCAATCTCCCCAAAGGGCTGCTGAAAGAAGTGGCCAGCTGCCTTATTCCTGCCATCACATTCCCACATCTCCCTCCCCAGCACTGTTTAATCTCAGATGCGTGTTCGTTGGCACCTGCACAGTGACTTCACTGAAATAGCTGCCCTCCACAAGACTTTCATTAAGTAGCTGAGAGATAAATAAACTTTCTCATAATTTATAAAAGTTTAGGCATGCTTTAGTCTGTGTCAGCCTGACAACAGAAGGGGGTTGTCCAAGGGCTTGTAGTTTTAGTCAGTGCATGTATTGCCTTCTGAAGAAATGTATATACAGGTGAGCTAATAAATCCCAATTCCCATAGCTATCAAGTGGGTTTGGGTGTTCAGACTGAGGTTAGGACAACAATCAAGGGGTGATATGCCCTTGTAGAGCAAAAACCTTAAATTAAAACTGAGTTTTCTGCCCTCCTGTGCCAGGTACCCAGGAGAGATGAGATGTGTAGGGGTGTTTTGTCTCTAGTGGTTGCAGAGAGGGGACAGAAGAGTTACACATTTTAGATGAACTGAAGTTGCGTGAGTGGGAGGTGTCATCTAAGTTCATTTAGAGTTGCAGTTGACCTATGGGGAAAGGATGGGGGTGATTTGTTCCCCTCTCCCTCCCTCCCCTATTGCCTGTAACTCCATGTGTACCTTGTGCTTAACTGCATTTATTAAATACGCATGTATAGGGGAGGGGGTAATTTCTTATATCTGCAGTAAGAAAATCAATTTTCTGGAGCCTGTAAGACCATAGATGGCCTTAGAAGGAGGAGCCAACTTTAAGAGTATTGTAACCTGTTTGTAAAAGAACTTAAGTTCTTTGACTCTGTTCCCTGGTTCCAGTCTTGGAACTGCTGCAGGGAGATGTGCAGCCAGAAGTGGATGGCAATTCCATGCTTGTCTGACACAGCAACACTCGCTCACCTGACCTGCATGTGCCCCTCTAACCCTCCAGCCCCTTTCCACGTTCCTTCTCCTGTCTCGGAAGCTTCTTCACTGACCGCTTGGTTTCCTACTCCCTTCTCATCCTGCTAACTTGCTTTTCCTTTGCCACCTGGTGTCTTGCAGTCCTCTTCTTTGCTAGCTGCTCGACAGAGCTCCTCCGATGTCCCAACTGCTGCGGATCTTGTCAGTGCAATAGAAAAGTTGGTCAAAACTAAGCTGGTAAGTTTAGTGTTGTGAAAACTGTGTACACAACAGGCCCGATGTGACTCTAAGGAAGGGCTTTAAAGGCTACCTCTCGTTCTGGTTTCCTTGCTTTCTGCATTCATCTGTTCTGCTTTTATTAACCCTGTGTGCTCTTCTTCTCAGTAGTGTCCAATATTTTGCTCCCCTGAGATGAAGCCTCCATCTCACGTAGGCTCTGCACTGCAAAGTCAAAAGTCACTTCTGGAGTGGGCTTTGCAGAGCATGAGCTACTGTACTGTACACTTTTTGGGGTCTTGCTGGTATTCAAATATTTTACACAGTGGGATGTTTTTGTTTGTTTTGTTTTAAAGCTTGTTCTGAGGCACAGGAGTTTTACTACCCAACGTGAATTTGTTTGGTGTTCTGGTTTCAATGAAAAGACCCTCTAAAGGGTAGAACTGCTTGAAGTACCACAGCTGTGCTTTAATTTTGCAAAGATTCATGTGTCACTTTTAATCTGCCTTGTCAACTCTTTCTTGCAGGGAGTAGAATAAACAATAAAAATGCTCTGGGATTAATTTGTTCAAAAGTTTCAGTATTGTACTCTCTCCCTGTCTGATCCCACGTCTGCTGGACAAGGAGTAAATCCTGTTTCATATCTTGGCTTCTTATAAGTTTTCCCTGAGCAGCTCAAAAATGTTAATATCAAAGCTAAACCTTTTTCTGCGTGTCCCAGGACCTCTAAAATTAGCTAAATGCTTTCTCTGAACAAGTTTAACATAATTAACAAGCAGGGATATGATGAGCCTACAAAGGTTCATTTCCTTACATCTACTGGAATGATGAAGAGAGTAAAAAAATAAAAAAATCCCCACAGTGATCATTAAATTACTGCAACTCTGAGCAAGCATCTTTTATCTAGTGAATCATTTCAGAATGTTTCGGTATTGTCTTGGTTTGAGATATTGCTACATGAGGAGAGTCAGGGTTCATAGGGTGCTTGATAAGGCATGAGTGGTAAAGCAGCTCTTTATGGCTTGGGAAACCAAGAAGGCTATTCCCAGAAAATTCACTTAAAATAGTTTTATTCCACTGAGGGACTAACAAACTGAAAAGTATTTCATTAATCCAGTTAGACATATTTTTTTGATGATACTTTATTTTCTCTTCCCCACATGCAGTCTATTGGACTATTACAACTGCTTTCAAGGGATTTGGGGCAAACTTTAATTATTGTGGAATGTTACTATGTGTCCATCTATTTCTTTTTGTGTTTTATTTTACTACAAGAATCCCCCATTCAGCTTTTGGCAGAGGAACTTTTAACCACGTGTAGCCTAACAATGGTCCTGATTGAGACATTAGGATATTTCCAGGATGATTTGAAATAATTTGGAAGAGTTTTCTTTTCTCAGATCTACTGGAACATCTTTTTCCACCTTCTAACAAGAGGATGACAACTCTGCTTTAAGGCTTTTTTTGTGGGGTCCTCCATCAACCTAAAACTAGTTTGGTTGTGTTTCACGAAGTCCTGTGGGAGTGTATTTCTGAATATTGTGTAGTGGTGGTTGCAGAACTGACTTGAATACTGATGCCAGAGTTCAAGGAAAATGTTTATTCTATTGTTCTCTGGGGCTTTTTTAGACCCTTGAAGGAGGATCTTACCGAGCAGGCTTAAAAGATGCCACTGGCTGCTTAAATGAAGGAATGACGCCTTCAACTCCCCCACGAAACCTTGAAGAGGAACAAAAAGCCAAAGCAATGAGAGGCAGGATGTAAGTTGTGTTACTGGTTCTTTCCAAAATATGTACCCAAGGAGGACACACAGCAGTACTCCAGAAATACTTTGTAGTCAGTGAGTGAGTGTGGAACTGAGAGTAAAACTGTGTTCTGCTTGCTTCTGGTTTTTCTTAACATGTAAAAACACTTCATAAAAGCACTTCCACACACAGGAAGTTCATCATCACTCTAAAATGTACAGCTTTTACACCAGATGGCAAAAATCTATTACTGTAAAAGCCTCTGAAGAGCTCAACAGGTATTACTGAGATGTTTGCATTGGTAATTACTGCATTGCCAGAGGTGAAATCAGCTCTCAAGAGGGGGGATATGTGGTTGACCTTATTAGCTACCTTTGAGAAAAAGAACAGAAAATCCCTCTAGGATTTTTTGAAAGAGATCTTTTTTGCCCTCATTATTAGCAAAGGAAGGGACAGGATTCAGATGCATCTGTGGTGGAAACACGCCACTGAAGAGAAAGTTCCATTTGGGAAACCCTCATGTCCATGGTAATGGGAGAAAAAAGAAGTGGTGACAGCTCGTGAAAGTTGATTTTTAAAATTAGCTGTACACTCCCTTAAATTTAAAAATAATGCTTATTCCTTCAAAGCCTATAATGATTAAAGCATTTCTTAAATGCTTGTTCAGCTGAAGAACAGAGAGTTGGAGCAACAGAATCAAGAATTGTATGAAAGAAAGCTGAGGTAGCTGTTTTCTTTGTATCACCTCTTACACCAACAACAGCAACTGCAATGATCTAATCAAATGGTAGATTGAGGGGAAAAGTAACGTTCCATACAGCTCTCATGGGAGTGTGGTAAGGTGAGAGGTGGAAGAAGAGCACCCCATTTGGGAAGGATGCCAAGTCAGGGGAGAACAAGGAGGTGGTTAAGAATAGAAGAGGAAGTAGGAGCGGTGTCACAGGTGAAAGCCATCATTTGCTCCTGCAGTTTGTTGTGGGAAGCCAGAGAAGGGATACAGTGAGGGACTGGAGCAACTCCCAGCAGCAGACAAGGACATGACAGTCCTGGATGTGGTTCGGAATGCGAGTTTTCTACAAGGCAGCTGTCAGCCTTCCCTCAGGGAACATCTCTGCCTGTGACTGTCTCCTGAAAGCTCCTCAGTATTGCAGGATCTGGAGTTCCTCTGGTAGCAATTCATCAATTAGGGGACTGGCAGCTAACTGCAGGTTGCAGTTTCAGTGCAGAGACCTCTGCCACTGTAAGCACAGCTACAGGAACACTTCTGGCAGCCTATTACGTGCAATTAGTAGCTGCCAGAATTCCTAAACATCAGGATGTTTAGGAGCACCTGCTAGTGGCTTTCAGCACTAGACATCTATCTCCCCTCCAGCTCCTTTGTGTCTATGTCTCTGCAGCTTGCTGGGTTTAATTCCATAGTCATCTGAGGCAGCTGATTTCCCAGCTCAAGCTGTGACCTTCCAATCCCCAGAACACAGCAGCTGAACCCTTGCACAGGCATGGGCAGCAATGTCCTGTGTTCCTGGCAGCATATCCATGCCAGCAGTTAGCCCTGGTGTTAGGGAACTTCTTATTCCATCAGGCTTGAATGCTGCATTTCTATGAGCAGTAAGACAATAGTCTTATTGAGTGTCATCGTTCAGTATAGGTCTAATACAGAGTTTCCAAAATATCCAGATATTCAGACTCAGTCAGAAGTGAGGAGGCTCAAACCTTGCTCCTGTTCATGCCAGTTTAAATACAGCTGTGTAGTCAATACCTGCTGGTGACCAGGGCACTTTCCAAGCAACTCTCTGCCCTTGCTCCCTGTTATCAGAGCAGGAGATGAGTGAACTTGAATTTTTGCCTACGTGCATCTTAGAAACCTTAGATTTGGGAGTACTTCTAAGGTGCTGCATCAGGTAGGCTTCAGAGAATGAGTAGAGATGATCAAGGTTGATTTTCCTGCTTGGTAGGAAGAGGGGAGCAGAGGGAACCCTGGTGCTGAATTGAAGGTAAGCAGTGGAGATGCAGACCCTGAACCCTAGTAGAGATGTAAATTGGCAGGTTTTGTCTGTTCACTAGAAATCTCTGGGTTGCTGCACTGATTTTTAATAAACACGCACCTGCCTGTATGTCCTGCAGCATTATGTACTACAAGTGCCTGCTGCTTTGTTTTCAGAGCAGAACTTGGCCAGGTGGATCCTTGCAGTAACCTCGTAGGTCCGCAGCTCTCTGTGCTTGTGGGGAGCAATGCAAACAGGGGTGGTGCCAGCTGGAAGGTCGCCTCCCAGCCTTCCTCTCCTGGCAGAGGGGACTGTGGAGCCTGTCCCATGGGCACAGGGGTCAGGCAGCCCGAGGGGCTGTGCAGCACACGCCTGCTCAGGCCACATGCTGCTGGGAAAGAGCAGCCTCTTGCCTTTTGCCCCACACGTGTTTGCTGCCTGGGCACAACTTGGCAGAGCGCTCCAGAGAGCACAAGCGTCTGGTGTGGCTGCTGCCAGCCCTGCCTGCTGCCAAGGGGGCTGGATTTCACTCTCAAACCAACAAGAAGCTGTTTGACTTTTTCTGCCACATGGCCAAAGTATCTCCTCTGCTTTGTCTGAGCATGGGACACGTTGTGAGCAGAAGCAGAATTTATTTTCTCAGTAGCCTCTCGTAACTAAGTCTCTCCTTTCAATGCCAGTCTGCTTGGTTTTTCTCCCTCCAGGTGTTTTAAACCAGGCTTTATCTTGGCACTGTTTGCCCTCAGCACTATCACTTCAAGTGGGTCAGTCTGGTGATTGGTGTGGACAGAGAACGATCAGACATGAAAGCATTCCTCTATCTTGTTAGCCTTGTTACTGCTGTAGCAAACTTGAGGACAGATGGAGTTTTATTTGTCGTGTGCCAGATGTATGTATTGGCGTAATTGAGAGACAAACTGTCTGCAGCAAGCTGTAACTTTTTGAAATTGTCCTCAAAAGAACATTATGGGATTAGCCAGTTTGACTTACAAAGGAGGGGCTTTTTTTAGCTTGCTGTTGTTTGCATGCCTCAGGCCTTCATTAGATGACTCCCCTACCTGGGGTTATTAGCTCTGAAAGCAGAGTTAAAACATTTGACACCCACACATAGATTACCTACCCTGAAAGATTAAACTCTTAGTTATGACGGGAGAGGGGATTTGTTTTCCAAGTGTTTGAAACTTCCAAATCGAAACTTAATTGATGAATCTTGGGCAAAGCCAGATGGATTGGGGCAAGAAATCCTCTCCTGCTTGCTGCAAAATGGGTCAGGACACATCTCCATTGTTCTCAGGGGGGCTGCATAGGGGATGGAGAGAGGAGATAAGGGAGGTGTAGTTCAAGGTACAGGCAGCTGTTTGTGCTGCTGCTCTTGCACCATCCTGGGATGTGGCGGGGAGAGGGATAGCAGAAAAGAGTGGTTAAGAGATTTGAAATTACTCTGACCTGAAATGTGACATTTTTGTCTTTTACATTCCACTGAGCTCTGAGGGAAGAGTGAATCGTGTTATGTGATCTGGATGATGATGGGCTTTTATGGTGAGGTCATATGTGGTAAAGGAGCAAATGGTAACATCAAGGAATATGGTCAAATACTTGTGTGTTCTGTTTTAATTTAGGTTTGTCTTAAATGAGCTGGTGCAAACTGAAAAAGACTACGTCAAGGACTTGGGAACTGTTGTGGAGGTGAGCTGAAGCAAACCCTGCTATGCAAAATGTTTTCCCACTAAAAAGCACCATGCTGACAAGTGACAACAACAAAAAATACAGCATGAGAAAAAAAATGCTTTATTTTGCAGTCTGCTTCCATGGTTCCCTTCTCATGTTGACAGAAACAAGAAGAAATGCCTTTGGAAACTATTTTTGTTTCCATCTAGCAAATGTTGTATTTTAGGTTCAACTCCAGTGTGCAAAGGTTTTTCTTGGCTACCCTACTTGTGACAAACTCTTTTTGCTGTAATGCAGCCTTGGAGACATTGGTGGAGAATAACTTATGATCCTACCCCTTATTTCATGCTTTTCTTCCCATCATACTGGGTAATGGTAACATTTATTTTACTTGAGTTTGCACCTGCACTCATGTCCTATGTCTGAGTACCTTTTCAGAAGCTGAGCCTGGAACTGTGTTGAGGTGCATGTGTGGCCCGTGGATTATTGTTGTGCAAAAAAAGCCTGAGATAAAAGAGTGTTTGGTGGTTTTTTACTTTAAAAACCAGTCCTTTTTTTGCATTAAAAACAGTCTTTTTTTTTTTTTTTAAAGCTTCAGCTTGTAAAGATCTGCCTGATCTCTAGGGATCACCTGTCAGATCCAACTCAGTGCAGGGTTCAGGTTTTTTCCCAGCAGGGGCTCAGAACTGGAGACATGGGATTCACTAGTGGCTTTCACTAGTCCAGGGAGAATTATCAGTCTGTCTAACAGTGATTTTCAACAGCTTCCAAACTTGAAAACCTTTGTGTTATGTTTGTTTACGTCGTGCACCACTGGCAAACCTGACAGGGCTGTCGTGCTCCAAAGGCTTACAAAGAAACTCTGAGGAGGTGTGAGAAATCCTATTCTTGTGACTCTAAACTTACTGCTTGGCTTTGTGCTCCCACAAGATACTCATGGTGATGAATAGAAGAACTCTGTGCAGAGTCTGATTTCTTCCTCTTACCAGAGAAACCAAGAGCTTGATAAACTACTTTGTTTAATTTTTATCTTACAATTGCACTTGTCACTTCAATTACATCTAATAATGGTTTGTGTAAGTATTGCAGATATTCTAAACAAATCCTTCAAAGTTTTCTTTTAAGCAAACTATGTAATTTAAAGTATCTACTTGCATTTCTGATTTTGAATTGTTCAAAAGATATTTTAAGCATTTTCAATGTAAAATATCTTGGCATTAAACTTTTGCTTCTTTAAAAAAAAAGGTATTTGTGCTTCCCCTTTAAATGAACCCTCTGCTGACCACTAATCCTTCATCCTAAAGGGCTTCATGAAGAGGATGGAAGAAAAAGGAGTTTCTGAAGATATGAAAGGGAAAGACAAGATTGTATTTGGCAATATTCACCAGATCTATGACTGGCACAAAGAGTAAGTTTTTGGTTTAGTTCCTCTTTGGACACCTTTCTAACCACTTGTCCATAGAGGGTTGGGCTATATGGTGTCTGTATGTCTAAGCTGCTTGTAATTGAACATCATCAGGTCTTTCAGGGCTGAACTTCCAAAGGATGGTGCCTCTCTTTAGATTGTCTCTGTTGGTTTTTAAGTACTGCTTAATAACATCACAAATCTTGGCTACCCTAAATCCTGATAGAGGGCTTTGTTTAACCAGCCAGAACCAGCACAACTGCATGATGGAAGGCATCGTGCTTACCTGAAATCCTTTTTCCCAGTGAAAAAAGAACCTTGGCGTGGGATAGCTTTGCACTGCCTGGCTTCACGGGAGGATGTTTTTATGCTGTCTGTGATCACAGGTACAGCTTTGTGCTGGCTCTGACACGGTGCCAGCAGTGCTGGTCAGTGTGACAGAGATGCTGCACACAGGAGGCTGCCCTGTGTCAGCTCTGTGCTGCTGACGGCTCTGCCACTCTGCTGGGGAGCCCCAACAAGAGACATCACTGGGAGGGACCACTGTGGTCCACCCACAGCTCCCGAGCTCCTAAGCATTCCCAGCATCACTCTGAGAGAGTTGCTGCTTGTGGGGTATTCACTGGCTCTTCAGAAAAGCTACTGGGGCTGCCGTAATTGAGTTGCTTGGGTCACAGATGTAGCCTCAGTGTATCCTGCTGATGTGCAGAAGCAGTGCTGGAAAGTCATGGTTTCCTTCCTGTGTCTCGTGTTTTCTCAGCAACATCTTCACATGCAGCTGATTGGATCACTAGGGCTGACCATACCAGTGGCATTTGGCTAGAAGGGTGATAAAATGCAAATTCCTTCAAGATCCTTCTCACTTGAAAGCCCTGGCATGCTTTGGCCTAGTTGATGCTTTTGGCTCTGAGTTAGGAACTCCATTCCTTACTCATACAAATAGATTTTGAAAAGCTGCTAGGCCATTTCCTGGGCCATTTCCTGGGCCACAAACCCTGGGCCATTTCCCCTGTAACTTTGTGAACAATGTCTTGCTTTTGGACAATATGGTCATCATTTCAACTCTGCCACTCAGAAATACTCTGCAGCTACAACTAACTAAAATTTGAGCATGCATGTGTAGACGTGAGCAATGGACATCGGGCTGCATCTTCCTTCAGCTCTGGACATTTCCCTCACCCAGGAAGCACAATATCCTTGCTGTCATGTGTCCCACAGGTGCTCATCTCATGGCCTGGGCCTGTCCTTATGTTCTGACAGATGACCTTGTGAGCACAATCTAAAAAATGTCAGAGGAAGCTTCACCTTATGTTGATATGAAAAAATTGAGTGTCTTTACCAGTGCCATTCCTTGATTAAGTGTGAGGATAGGAGTTTTCTGTAACACAAATGGAAAGATTCCCTATTTTTAGTTCTGTATATCTGAGTCAAGAAGTCTATTTAAATGCAGATGAATGTAGCATTTATAGAGGGTTGGGCTGTGGAAGCAGCTGTATCTAATGGTAGCAATGGAGATTTTTAATTGGGACATCTGTCCAATCTGCATCGCTTTTTGAGGTTCCGGGATTTCTTTGGAGCAGACCATTGCAAGCATGTCCTCTCACAAAATCTGGCTACTGTAGCAAATCCGTGGAGGCATTTGAGACTGAAATTCAGAAGTGTAAAAGAGGAGTATCATGGGCAGGGAGTTTATTGGGATTTGCCTACCAGACAGAAAAATCTAGCAGTGTTTCTCAAGTTTTCACCTCACTTTTAGGCATCCCAGTATATTCTTGATGAGGGCACTTCAGCTAGAATGAATGACCTCCCTGAAGCTGCAAGTCAAGATAGAGATGGTGTTTATGAATTACTGTGACTATTATGAATAACATACTATGATTTAATATGAAATTAAAAACAGTGACAAACAGAACATACTGTAACTCCACCAGCAAAACATGTTGATTTGTTTATTCAGGTGGAAACATATGCAATCTCTTTCACATTGACCAGTACTCCAAATCTGCTCATGCAACTGAGAACTCCTGGTAAAGCTGGAATTTTCATGAGCTGAGTTTTCACAAGCATTTTGGTATATGGAAAGTTTTTACTTTGGGAGTTCTCAGTGAAGGAAAGCAACTCTAAAGCAATTAGATAGTGATCAGCATTTTTTGAAAATTGAAACCACTGTCATGGTAAAAAAGAGCAGACAGTTTGCAAGACAAGACCTCCACATTTCACAGCTTTCATCTCATGATTTAGAAATCCCACCATTAAGGGCTGAAGCCAAGCTTACCTTTTCATTTATTTTTGAATACTGGAGCTAAAATGCCACTGTTATATCTAAAGGATGACTAGTTTGCTGCTGGGATGACCTAAAGAAGTGTTCTGAAGTGTTCATGTCCTTTCTTTCAGCTTTTTCCTGGCTGAACTGGAAAAATGTCTTCAAGAACCTGACCGTTTAGCACAACTTTTTATTAAGCATGTAAGTTTTATTTTGTTTCCTACATCTAAGACAATTGTATTTTAGGGTGTGATGGCTCCTTTTCAAAAACACCTGTTTGTGTTGATTGGATACTTTTACATGTCTAAACTGAATTTAAACATAAAGTATCCCTATAGTTACACGTTTTCTGTGGGCATCTGGATTGCACTAAAGCATTAATCATTGTCTTCTCGCAGACAGCTTACTTGGGGGGCAGAATTGATGTGGCTGAGGACATCTGCCAAAATACAATTCTGGCAGGTACTTGCCAACTGCTACAATTTACATGTTCATGTGATGGAATTTCAGGCCTGTCAGTGTGGGTATAACATCTCTCACTGGCCACAGCCCAGGAAGCTCCCCTTGCCCAAGTGCAGCTGTGGAGAACAGAACCAGTTACCGATTTTCTTTCCTGCTTCGGAGAACTAAATCTTTGATTAAACCAAAGATAAGGAAGACCAAGCAGAACATCATAGCAACTTTCTGCCACCTTTTAATAACAGAAGGGTGGCCAATATCTCACATGGCTGCTGTGCCTCTTGCCTTCACAGGAGCGGCGATTGCACATGTATGTGGTGTATTGCCAAAACAAGCCCCGGTCTGAGTATATAGTAGCTGAGTATGAAACGTACTTTGAGGTAAGCACGGCTCATTATACATCACTGCTGCTTACAGCTGCGAGCCCAGGTCAGGGAGACTGTTCTGTAACCTGTGGGGTCTGCCTAAAACAAACTGCTGAAGATTTTGATACTGCACGTGCTGCTGAAGTCTCTGCCATAGGGAGAAAGTGTTATTATTTAATTGCTTTCAAATTCTCATATTGTTCATTTCTAATAAATATTTAATTCACTGCTGTGTGTGGCCCTCAGAGCACCACAAATGCACTAATTTCTGTACCAAGTGAAGTAAGACTTTTAAATCAGTAGTGTACAAACAACCGGGGAGGTAAAAGCTGTTGGAGCTGAGTGGTGCCTCTCATAAATCCCCAGTAACTTTGTCTGTTTCAGGAAGCCTTTGGGACTAGACACATTTCGATAGTAATGTGAAAGAAGCTTGTTTAACAAGGGAAAGATGTTTCCTTTCAGCCCAGGGCAGGAGGCCTGTTCTGTAGGACTCACTTGTGAGCTAATCCCCAATGCAGTGGACAGAGTGACCCTCCGGCCCTGCAGGGCTGCTCGGTCAGCTCGGAGGGGGAGGGATCCTGTGCTCTCCAGTGCCTTCAGCTCGGTCACGACTTTTACCCAGGCCTTGCCTAAATAGGATATGCCAGATTTTTAAATCCTCAGAAATTCCCTCTTGCAAACAAAAGATTAAGAACAGACCAACTTTCTGTGGAAATAAGTCTGTGCTGAGATGTTTTATCATGTTGTCTGTCTTACTCTGTGACTGTTTGCAATTGTTTTTAATCCTCATTTTTTAGGAGGTTCAGCAGGAAATAAGCCAACGGCTGACCATCAGTGACTTTCTGATTAAACCCATTCAAAGAATAACTAAATACCAGCTTCTTCTCAAGGTGAGTGAAAAGATACAGTTTGGATTAAACCGTAGTCTGCATGTTGCATTACATGCTGTTATTTTAAATCAGCCTTAGACTTAAGTGAGGAATGAATTCATCAAATTAGGAGGAAAGAGGGGTCTGTTCTCTGGGCATACAGTGACAGAGACCCGTGGAAAATGTCCAGAGAGCAGGAGGCCACATCTGTGCAAGCGGTTTGTAATTTAGGATAGTAAACAGATTTTATTTTTTTAATTTTCTTTTGGAATTTTTTTACGGAAGAGTACACTTCAAATAGGAATTTTCTTCCTCTGAAGTTTCAGAGCAAATTCTCGGGTTTTTTTGAATTGGAACAAAGATAGACAAGTGTATTGTTAAAGTCTGTCTTTGGTGCTGAATGGCATGCTTCTTGTAAATGCTATAGCCTTCATTTCTGAATATCTGTCTTCAAATTAGCTGAAGAAACTTATTTTCAGAATATTCTGTTGTCTTAAAATTTGGGGAGCTCACCGACGTTTTTTTCCCCAAGGAGCCTGACCACTCTGGCTTATGCTGACTTATCCATAATGACAATTATTCAGCACTCTTGAAAATTCATCCTGAGAGGTCTGAAGTCAATATCTAAAATCAGGCATGTCTGAACCCACCCTGTAATCTCCAGCAGCATTGGGGCTCTGAGCTGGTTTCTCCTCTTTTTTGAACTGTGCCCCAGCAGGCTGCCATCAGCCCGGGTTTGGGAATTGCACACTAGCAAAGGCACAGCAGTGTGTTCCCCAAAATGCCAAAAGGAAAAGAAAACTCTTCATGTGTGTGTGTGGTCTTGTGGCTTAAGACAGGGACTAAATAAGCATCCCCAAGGACTAACCCCAGCTTTGTCTTTTTTTCTGTGATGTTTTCAACAACCATCCACACCCCTTTTCCATATCTCTAAAGTGGTTATGACATTCAGCAATCTCTGAAGATGAATTTATTAATATTAGCAAGTTTCTTCTCAGAAAATCACATGCTGAATATGCTTTTTTCCTTTTCAAACTAGTGCCTTTTGTTCTCTCTTTTCTGAAGTGCCTTAATGCAAACCTTTCTGATTTCTCCAGGACTTCCTGAGGTACAGTGAAAAAGCTGGTCTGGAGTGCTCCGAGATAGAGGTACATTTTCATGCCCTGGACAATAGTGCTAATGGGACTTTGTATGGAGAAATGAAAAACCCAGTATTCCTTTGACAACAGTTGAAGATCCTGCTGGTATTATAAATGTGGTATTTCTCTTAGCTTAAATCAGAATTAAAAGATGATGGCGCAGTCCTGCATTTTAGTCCTGTGCCATCCTCTTTTAGACATCTATTCTTGAGGGCCTCGCCATGAGTCACTGCAGCAATTGTGCTATTGAACTCCATTATTTGGCACTGTGCTTTTGGGAACCCTCTGGTTCTCTTGTAATAATGCAACATCCCTTTTCCTCAACAGAAAGCAGTTGAATTGATGTGCCTTGTACCAAAACGTTGCAATGACATGATGAACCTGGGTCGCCTCCAAGGCTTTGAGGTGTGCATTTACATTCTTCTTATAATAATAACTAAGCAAGGAAAATTACTTTATCTTTCTGTGGTTGTCTCTACAATCCACCCAAGCTGCTTATTTAGTCCTTGTTCTTCTGCAGTGCTGAGCTGCATGCTTTGGTGAGGTTTGAAAGGTGGAGGGTGACACACCTCTCACTCTAAACTTGAGGCAATCTATCCATTGTTTCTTCAAAATGTGAGGTCTGTAAAAACTTATGCAAGCTTTAATGAGACTTACTATATCTATTACCAGAGCAAAATGAGTGATGAACCAGCCTGCTCTGCCCATTGATAAGGTCACCTGGCAGTAACACGTTAACAGCTCCCGCCAAGTTCAGCAACATCCAGGAGGGGACTTGTGAGTTGTAACCCCACAGGTTACAGCTTGTGGCTTGTAACTAAGCCAGTGTAGGCTTTAGTGAGAGGTCTTATCTCCAAAATGAGTAAGGATTTGTCTTACTGTCATATGCACTGCAAACAGGTAGCTCCTGGCTTTTGCACCTTCAGAGGTGGTGTGTCAGTGGCTGCTGGCTCAGGGCGTGATGGCGAGCTCTTGACTGGAGCCCTAAAGTAACAAAATGCATAATGGGAACAGGGTTTGAAATGAAGTGTACAAAACAGTCTGCTTAAGACCTGTTGCTTTTGGTTTTATATACACAGTCAGTGGCAGTGAGAGCAAGGAAAAGCTATGTTACTTGTCTTCAGCTGAGGTCACGATTTACAGGGTTGCTGCTTTGGTAACTTAGAGGGGATATGTCTCACAGGAATGCAGGGCTGCCCGGAAAACTTGGCCTGCATGAAATAGAGGATATCACCTTGTGGGATCACAGTGGGTCAGGGTTTGTAATGTTGGTGCCTTGTCTGCTCCTCAGGGCAAACTGACAGCTCAAGGCAAGCTGCTGCAGCAGGACACCTTCTACGTGACGGAGCAGGATTCCGGGGTTCAGTCTCGACCCAAGGAGCGCAGGGTGTTTCTCTTTGAGCAAATAGTTATCTTCAGTGAACTCCTTAGAAAAGGATCTCTAACGCCAGGCTACATGTTCAAGAAAAGCATAAAGGTAAGAAATGCAGAGGGAGAAGCATATTCTGTTTGAAGGTCATGTAAGGTTCATCCTGTTATAGGGGGACAGCAGTGTGCAGAAAACGTTTGCATTTACCTTTCAGTGGAGCAGAAGCTGTTTAAGACCGTCTCTAAATAAACCGCTGAGTGTCTAAATGTATTGGGTAATTTTTACAAGGGACACAGCCAGGACAGGTCCTCTATCATTCATAGCTCTGAATTAGCAAATATTGCTACAAAACCTGCAGTAGTCAAAGGAAGTTTACAATAGTTGCTTTTAAGCATGATCATAAAAGGTAGATGAAGGTACAGTATCCAAAACAGTCATTTTAGGCCAAACTATAAGTCAATACTAAGCCTTCATGTGATATTACTGGAAATACTCTCCCTATTTGGGGTGAGGGCTCTTAGTACAAATATGGATGTTGCAAGAATGTTTCAAAGACAAATAAAACCACACATAAAGCTAAAAATACAGCTGTGACAAATTATAAAACCACTTAAACTATAAAGAGGGTTTTGAAAAATTAATTTTGGTTTTAAATAATCTGTCCAGATTATGGGGCTGGGGCCTAAAGTAAAAACTGAAAGTAACCAGAGCAAATACTTCTTTGTGTCTTCTTTTGTTTAAGGCAGGGGTTATGTTTGTTTAACAAATGCAAAGTGAAATAGTAAGTGAAGGTGAATGAGTGCTGCACATCTCCTGATAGAGCAGCCTTTGCTGTGCCTGCAGAAAGAGCAAAATCACTGACTCATTTGAATTTCTGGGTCGTTCTAAGCTGAGAAACCAGTCTGGCATTGATTTCTTTTTCAAAGATACAGCTTAAGAGACATGGGAGAATGCATTGTGTTTGCTCTAAATTTTAAATGGTGCATTAATATGAAATAGAAGAGAACACTATCAGCTGAAATAAGGCATATTAACATACATAACTAAACAAATTTATGGTAAACAGCATATTTACTGAAATGAGGTCATCTTGGCTGATGGAAGCAGCAGCATTTACTGAAAAGCCTACATCCATTTGCAAGTCTCAGTGTATTTTATAGTTTCCAACCAAATAACAGGCCATAAAGGGAAAACCTAAAGTGTACAAATAAACAATCATCTTGATTTAGATGATCAGCTTTGATTTTATCTTTTTGCTAATTTAAATCATTATTAAAATTGGAGATGGAAATAGTATGAATCATTTTTACTTCAGTTTATTGTATATATAACAATGAGGCTTTTATCTGCAGGAAACAATTCCTGAATTGTATATTGTAGATAAAGAGAGAAAAATAAATCTCTCCTAATGTCAATAAAATTAGCTTGCCTGAAGGGTATGAGTTGCTTTTCTAGTTAAACAGCCTATGAGAGGAAGGCTGTTCCCACTGCCTGAGTTTAAAATTTTCATGTGATCATTTCCCAGCCCCTTTTCTTCCACTTGGCAAACAGCTCATTCTCCTGTTGAGTGTCTACAGCAAGTGTGGGATCCCCTGTGGCTCCATGCGTGTCTCCCTCACCTCAGCATGGAGTTTGTGTGCTGGCAGCTCTCACACCCTCCCTCCCAGCCCCCCTTCAGCCTCAGGCTGCTTTTGCATCTGTCTGTTTCCCACAGAGAAGAGCTGTGGCTCTCAGTGGAGCAGGACCATCCCTGGGCTCTGGGCATCCTCGCCCCACCCATCGCAGTGGGGCCTCCACCTGAGCCAGCACCACAGATCCCACTTCTTTCCTCTGTCACAGCCACTGAGTAGAAAGTGCATATGACTTTAAATGCAGCTGTTGTGGTCTGTCAGTGACATGAGAATCCCAAATACTGTTCTCCAAGGCCTGTCACACTCAAACTGACAGAAGCTTTGGCATAATGTCCTGCATTAGCAAAGAACCCTTTTATACACAGTAAAGTCCTTAGTGTTGAGAAATGGCACATCCCTTCTTGGATACATCTCAGCTGGACACCTTCAGGCTCTCAAAATACCTAAGTGGGAGCCCTGGCAAATGCATCTCCCTGAGACACAGATAGAAGGTTAGGGGACTCTCCAAGCCTTTTACCTGGAGTCATACCAGGATTGGTTTGGCTATCAGCCAGAGGAAAATGAGCTCAGATCAGAGGGAAGAACACTGTCTGGGCTCACTGGGAGTCCCTTTCCTTGGCCCCATGTCAGGGGAGTTCCTGCATGTCACTGTAACTTCACAGGGACTGCCAGAAGCAAAAGAAGAGGCTGATTCCATCTTGCAGTTTGAATGCAGGACAGTACTCTGGTGTGGAGTGGATCTCTCCGTACTTTGACAGATACTCAGAGCAACTGGAGATGGACTTCTAGGGGACATTACTGCCTCAGTCTTCAGAGCTGTCTGCTTTTGACATGAAGACACTCCCTCTCTTTTTTTTTGGGGGGGAGGCTATGCCAACCTATTCTCGTTTGCTACCCTCAGTATCTCAGGAACAGCTAAAGTTATGAGTACACTTAGAAGCCTCACAAGGGCGGGACAGCAGCCAAAATTGCCATCCATGTGATTTCCAGAAAGAGTATCTGTGACTACAGTCAAGTGAAGTGATTGCACACAGATGACTCTAATCTGCTAGAAATAAGATCTGTTGGAGCATCACTGGAGAATTGCTCTTTTTTTTTTTTATTATATCCCTATGCACAATCCATTCCATTTTTAAAATGTGCTAGTGACTGAGACTTTCTTATCAGAGGACAAGAAATATAAACATTTATTTAAATTGGAGGAATGATAGACTTTATTAGCATATTAATAGGAACATCTTTGCTCAATTTATGGGTTACAGTAAATTTTAAGCCCACCAGTCAGGTCTGTGTTACCTTAAAATAGCAGTTGTAATTTAAGACAAGGCGGGTGGATGTCTGGTACATCTGTCAGAGCTTTATTAAGCATCATATTTAAGATTGAGATTTATCTGGGTAAATCTAGATGAGACAAATTCTTCTGATTATGATCTAACAGTTTGTTATTGGACTCAGGAACATTTCACAACAGTTTTGATTCTTGTGTAATGTTAACTCATGCTCCCTGTAACGTGCTCACCTTGGCTTGTTTCAGATGAACTACCTTATCATTGAAGAAAATGTGGACAATGATCCCTGCAAGTTTGCTCTAATGAGCCGGGAAACATCAGAGAGAGTCATTTTGCAGGCAGCTAATCCAGAAATTCAACGGGCCTGGGTACAGGACATCAACCAGGTCCTGGACACACAAAGAGATTTCCTAAATGGTACGTACGTGGTCTCTGTTCTGTTTCCCAGACTGTGACGCTAAATGGGATTTAGAATGTTTATGTCTTTGTTTCCTCTGTGAGAAAAGTACTGAGCCACTTCTGCATGTGTCAGTTGGGTTCGTGTTCCTCAGGTCCCTCCGTGGGTGGTGTTTTTGTTGGTACATTTGTACTGGGGTTTGCAGGGCTCTGTCACCTGATGCTTTCCGTTGTACAGTGAGATTTTAAATCTGATGCCATCCCAAGACCATGATAAAGCCAGGCTGCCACTGTATCTACAGCATCTCCCATGTGCTCAGAGCAAGGTTTATCCCCAAAAACCTCCTGTTAGACATCACTGTGTGCTACCAGCTGAGGATGTGAGGTGGGATGAAGGCTGCCTCACCATCCACCCCCCTACAGGTCCCAGCTCTGCAGGGCAGCAGCAGCTTTCAATTAAAAAAAAAAACAAAGGAAAGGGCAAGGAAACAGAGGAAAGGGCTTGTTTCTCCTAGGAACCATGGGAGCTGTGCATGAACTGGGGCCTTTCCAAAGTATCAGCTTTGCTTTAGAAATAGATTTGAGGTGGTCTGAAATGATACTTCAAATTAAAGCTATGTTTAAAAAAAAAAAACCTCTCAAAAACAAGACACACAATCAACAGAAGTGTGTAATTTGAAAATACAGAGGAATCGAATTCAGTTAACGATTTAACTTGTTCTTGCTTGTGAGTGGATAAGAGAAGGGAACAGGACTAGAGAAAGAATCTAAATATAGTATCTCTTTTGTTTGTTTGGAAGCAACAAAGTTGCTTTGGATGCGTCCAAGATTGCTTTTCACTATTCATTTCAAACCAGCTTATTTTATGGAGTTTATATTAGAGTTCTATATTTAATAGCTTAAGACATGTTCAATAATAAAACATATTTGCTTGAATCAAGATGTTTTGGCTTGGCACAATATGTTAGTTTTTTTATTATTTTTGGGTTTCGTTATTTGGTTTTGTGGATTTTTTTTGCAAAATGGGAAGAGGCTCTTTCAGTTCACATCAAAGCAAAGATTCCCTTTTCTTGAATGTGGAGGTTTTAAAAATTTTAATTTAGCTTAATTTTACTTTTCAGAAGTTAAGTGGGAAGGGTTTACATGCAAAAGTTGTTTGTGACAATTCAGAATCTATAGCTGAGCTGAGAGGGGAAATATATTTAACCCATGATGCCACAACTTGGTATTGGGTTTTCATGACCTGGAATAGAAATGGCCTCATACAACCATAGTAAAATTATTCCTTAAATACATAGGTGAGATGAAGAGTCTAAGTTCTCCAGTTTGACCAGTTGGTACCAAAACTTGATGAGTTTAAGTCAGTGCAGTTGGCTTTGACTGAGGAATTATTGGAATGAAAATAAGTTCCACCAACAGTTAGCTACAGACTTCTTTTTAAAAGTCTTGTGAGGACTCCACAGGCATTAATACAGGGTTTTTCTGTCCCTTCCATATCTTTCTTGCTTGTTCTTTTTATTTTTTAAGTATTCTCTCTTATCTTCACAGGACTTACTGCCCTGTGAGCCTCTTTTTCTACTGAGGCATCTTCACAGTCCCTGTTCAGCCTATCTTCTATGAGGCCAGCAAGCAATTTGATGGGTTAGGAACATAATCATCTCTATCTCTAAAGCAAAAGTAAAAACAGATTTATATTAAAACACAAGCTTAAGGATTTACCTTAAAACTATAAATAAGATCCAAGAAAATTATACTGTATCCAGTAGAGCCTGTCCAGTCCAGAACATTTTAAGTGGCTTTTAGAACATAATCTTATTGAGACTGACTAATCTTTAAATATGTTCTTTAGCTTTGCATTTCATTAAAGCAGATGTTTCTGTCCTTAAAATCATATTAAATCCACACTGAGCCAATGCTGTGTAAACTTAATAACAAAATATTCCCCGTGAGTTCTTGCCCAAGCTGTCTCTGATTTTTCTCTCTTCACCAGGGAAGTCATAAAGAGTAAGGGCTATGTACAAAGCATGGGATTTGCATCCAAACTTCATTAATGTAAAACTATAATATTCAAGTTTTTCATATTTTTTCTTGGAAAAGTAAAAGCTGCTAAGCTTGAGAAACAGGCTGTGCATCAAATGATGGGCTGTTGTGACTGTTCTTTAGGAAGCAAGCTGTAAAGAAAGTATGTCCCTGCTGGACATGTTTCATAAAGAAAATGCCATTCATCTGTACCTTTTTTTAATCATGTTTTGTGGGGGCGAATTTGAGAGAGAAAGAGAGAACGTGCAAGTAGATGGACACTGACTTTTGCCAGAAGCTTCTAACAATACTGACAGATGTTTAACAGGAGGCTGGAAGCCAGATACCACTGTGAGAGTTCATGGTGGAATTAGTAGTCAGAAATGGGCACTCAACTAAATACCCTTTAATAGCACTGAGTACGGTAGATTGTTTCAAGCTAGATTGATAAATATTCATTCAGATCTTACTACTAAAGACCTTGTAGCCTAATCTACTGTATACAATAGAAAAATGTCACTGTCAGAATCATTATCAGAGCTCTCCCCAGCCTTCCTTGCCCTCTGTGGCTGGTCTGCAGCAGGACCAAACCATTTCCAGCTGCAGCTGAGGTAAGCAAGTGAAACTGTCAGTCACTGTGGCACAAATACAATCTGCTTTTGTTACAAGGGTCAGGTTTTAGAGACGAGTAATCTTCGAGATTGCTACAGATCTGTGTCTGTGTCCTTTTGAAGAAAATGGTGATGTAGCATCCTCCTTGATTTTTTTTTTTTTCGTTCTTTAGTATGAAGTGGTTTCTTGAGTTGTCCTGCCTTTCTCTGGAAGGGGAATGCTAGAGAGTGCTGTATGGTGCTGAGCTTTTCTGTTTTTTTTCCTTTTCATCTTGTTGGGAAAGACATTCCTTCTGTTGTGGTTCCCTGGTGGGGCTGATGCTGTGACATTATGTCCTCTGTCTGCCTCTTGCTAGACTAGTCTCTCTGCATTCCAGTAGGTTTAGTCTGGTGCATGTACACAGCATTAACTGACTATAAATCATCTGTTAAAGCCACATGACATGTGAAAGACCAAGCCCATAGGTCTGGGGCTGGTAGCCTGAGCCCAGCAAATCTGCTCACTGTGAGTCCCAGCCCTGAGCTCTTCTCCTTCAAACATAACAAATTATTTATTTCTTTATGATCTGGAATTTTTATCCTTCTTCTTCCAGGCCAAGCTCTCTCCGTGACTATAAAATCTACTCTCACAAGCAGACTTTTTTTTGCGGTTTATGAAGCTATTTAATGTTGGATGTTGGGTGTTTTCTGTAGAGATTTGGACTGCTGGGATTAATATCTTGGTGCCGTCTATACTTCCTCACTTGCTGGCCAGTTCCAGCAGTTTCCTTGAACCAAAGTTAATGTAGAAAGCACATTGAGAGCCAAGTTGCAGTGCATCACATCTGAAGAGCATTTAGTAGTCACACTTTCTTGGGAGCATGCAAATGAGACTTAGAGGTCTTGACCCGTGTTTTCTGATGTTAGCAAAATTCACTGTAAATGTGCTGTGCACCTCTTAGTCAGGCTTTCATTTATTATGACTACAGGATGTGATTAATTTGTGTGATTTCAAAGAAAATGAATGCAATTATGTATGCAAATGGCATATAAATGCCATTTATATATATATGGCAAACATTTTAGCCTATATATATATACATAAAAATATAGCCTATTTTAGCCTATTTATATAGGCTAAAATTTTAGCCTATTTATAATATATATAAATGGCAAACATTTTAGCCTACTCACTGTGTAGGTTAGGGAAGCTGTTGTCACATCAGCACGAGGTGCTGTGTTCAGCTCTCGCACAGCACATGTCACATGCTCGTGCCCTGTCTAGCCGTGAACGCGCCGTGTGCTTCTGTGTTCCTGTTTGGTTTGCAGCGTGCGAGTCTGTTCTGTTTGAACCATCCCACCTGTTTGCACACCTCTGCAACCCCTGGCAGGACTGTTGGGAGCCTGTGGCTGACTCTTGTCCTCTCTTGCAGCGCTGCAGTCGCCCATCGAGTACCAGCGCAAGGAGAGCAGCTCGGCGGTGCTGCGGCCCCAGGCCGGCAGGGTCCCCCAGTCCAACACCAGGCCCCATTCTTCTATTCCAGTAGGGTCTGAGAAGCCTTTGAAGGCTACAAGCCGTAACCCATCTCTCCCACCCCTGAAGATATCTACCTCCAATGGCAGCACAGGGTATGAGCACTCGCAGCCCGGAGACAAGTATGAACAAAGCAAGGTACTGAGCTCATCTGGTAAAACATGATCTCACAGCCCATTTCTTATACCACAGGTGATCCATGATGTTAGCTTTGATTAGCAGCTAACCAGGTCAACAGGAATCAACATACCGAAGCAATGGGGTAACGTGTGATTTGGGATTAAACAGCTCATGCAAAAGCCCTGGCATCCACACGGATGGCACTTCATCTGGGAAACAAAGACAGAGCCTGACCCTGGAGCACTGATCCCAGTTTTTTTCAGGGCACTGTGCTTGCAGATCTGATGAACTAAAAATCCATTTGCAGTACTAGCAGAAACAATATTCAGGCTTCTCTAATATCCATTAACCACCCATTCCTGAAAAAGTCTATGGTAGGGAAGAGTTTAGACCTTTTCCCACATAACAGCTCGCAGGGTGCCAGCTGAAGGTTATAATTTGGGTACATGTGTGCTGCACACAAACCACCAAAGAGTCAGTGGCCACCAGCCGTGTTTGGACCCTGCTGCTGACACTTCCAATATGACCTGCATTTAACTGTGAGTATTCATTCAGTGTAATTGGTCTTTCTCCCCGTTTGGCTCAGCACAGACCCTTCATCTGTAACACCCCACAGATGAGAACACCCAGGGGCACAGTTGTTAGCAGCTTTGGAGTCTGATGTGAAATAGGAGACTGGTTTGTATTAGGTCACTGCCACCTTTCAGATCCTTAAAATCCTTTTCTGCCGATGTGAACTTCCAAGTGTTTTGTGTCTTTTTCCCTGGTCTTTTCTGTCCTGCTTAGGCTGGACATGAAGTAGTGGGATCGCTGCCAGGA
The DNA here is from genome assembly GCA_013397175.1 of Platysteira castanea. NCBI lineage: Eukaryota > Metazoa > Chordata > Aves > Passeriformes > Platysteira > Platysteira castanea. Next base: position 3,247,793 of record VYXC01003415.1, read on the forward strand.
AGGGCAGGTTCCTCCACACCGGCTGCTCACCGGTTTGTGTTGTGTCCGTTTTCAGACTGATTTGGGAGGGTGCAATGGGACCTCTTCCATGGTGGTGATTAAAGATTACTATGCACTGAAGGAGGATGAGATCTGTGTGAATCAAGGAGAGGTGGTTCAGATCCTTGCTATCAACCAGCAGAACATGTTCCTGGTGTACCAGCCCGCAAACGACCGCTCTCCGGCCGCAGAAGGATGGATCCCTGGCAGTATCTTGGCTCCCCTCCCTAAATCCACTACAGATAATAGCGATGGAAGCATCAAGTAAGTGCCATATTGGCTTCGCTGGGAGCACTATGTGGATTTTTTGAGGAAAATAAAATAAATAAATAAAAATAAACAAACCCAAATGGTAGGGAAATCCTGCTGATTTTTATCTACAGTGCCATTGGAACAAGCTGAGTGGTCAATCCACAGCGTCGGGCAGCCATGGATAGCTCGGGTTTTGCTTATTCATTTTGTGGGATTTGGTTTATACTTTGGAGAGAAATAAAACCATAGACAGTTAAAGATATGCTTTACGTGACACCATTTTACACCAACATGGACCTGCTTGGACTGGACTTATATTTATGTTGTATTAAGTTACTAATCTATATATTGGTTATAACAGCATCTAGATAAACAAAAAAACCACAAAAATCCAGGCTCTGTGTTGGACTGAGGTTCGCTTCTCAAGGAGGAGAGATGTTGTTGTCTATGGCAATTTCCTTGTACAGCTTGTATCTTTTTTTTTTTGTTCCATTTGTTTTGGGTTTTTTTTCTGTTTGCAGTAACTTTTGTAATATATTTTTTGGTTTGCAAGACCCCCATCCAAGTACATTCCTGTATAAAGTATTTTGCACTATTTAAAAAAAAAAAGAAACAAACTCATATTGATGAAGTCAGGTTGTGCAATATAACGGATAGTCGCAATGTTCATCATTGTACCTGTAATGTAACTAATTTTAAATGTACTATTTTAAATATGTAAAATAAATGTTCACCATGAGCATGTTTTAATGAGGTAAAAGAATTAGTTTGACCCTTTTTTTTTGTTTTGTTTGATTTTGTTTTGTTTTGTTTTTAATTTTGTTTATAATATTTTGTTGCTTATTTAACGAATGTGTGGATATATATTTTTCTTTTCTGATTTTTAGAAATTTGTCAGTCTGAAAAGACTAATGCAAGAAAGTGGTTTTTTGGTATTAAATACAGAAGGTACAACCCTCTTTTCAGTAATACCTGTTGATTTCTTTTAACATCTAAAATGACTAGACGGTAATGCATGATGTATGCTACAAATTGTGTTACCTTAACGCAAATACCTTGAGGCGCAGAATTGAACACGAGGAAAGATTTTGTGACAGATTCACTAAAAATAATAACTTGATCTCTGCTGCCGTTTCAGTTAAGATAAATGATGACTTTACCTGTCAGTCAGTAATGAATGCTACCTGGAATTGCATGTTAAGGCAGAGGAATTGCTTGGCAAATCTCTTGCACATCCGCCACGGCCATTCCCGGGTTCCTCTCTAGCCACAATATGCAACCACATAGCCTTAGAATCATCCACACTACCAGACTCCTTGTGAAGACTGATTTCATGGCAGCTGTACAGTAAAATTTTGCATCAAATTCTGTAGGTGGATGAATTGTGGCCAGGAAGGTGTAACAAAATTGAAAAACACGTGAATCGCGCTTCTCTCTTTTTCCCTGCAGTGAGATTTAAAGTCCTAATTGATGTTTTCAGGCTCAAACAGCTAAAACAGCCCTCGCTGAGAAAAGATAACAGGAGTCCTATGAGTAAAAAACAACCTGGAGCCATGCCATCTTCAACCCTATCTAGTCTGCCAGATCACAGTGACGAATTAGTTTAAGTAATAAAACTGTTTCGTCTGTGACAAGTACTGTACACAAAATATATGGTCAATCCAGCAGTGTTGGCACCACTAATTATTCACCGGTAGGTCAGGGAGTCCCATCAGCCATGTTCTTGGCTCTTACATATCCTAAAGGAAAACGTAACAGTCCTGAAGTGTTGGATGATTTCCCCTGCTCCTCACTTCTCCTTTGGACCTTCTCCAGGAACACCCAAATATCAGTGAGCACTTAGTGCCTGTTGGGCACGCAGGGTGCTCTGGTGCTCCCTGTGCCCAGACACCACTGCCCGTACAGGCTGAGTTAGTGCAGACTCTAATCCTGGTTGCAAAAACAGTTGTCATGACCCAGTTCAGTCTTGTGGCAGCAGCAGCGTTTGCTTCTTCTTTAACTGAGCTATTGTACAGCTCCCATCAGGCGCTGAGGTAAAAGCAGGAAACGCTTAGGAGTCAGACGCAGTGTTGATGGGGGAGCGTCGGCTGTGTGGGGCATCCTTTGGGTCCTACCTTGCTAACATACTGCGTTTTATTGGCATCACAGGTGATCCCTGGATTTCATACAACTTCCTTTGTAAAATGTATCAAGGTACTGTAGACGTGACATGTGCCAAACATTGGGCTTAAACATGCAAATCAAATTTGCATGACTTAAAGGTGGGCAGATGCTTTGAACCTGGATCCCAGCTCATCACACTGCTGTTTTGAGAGCTTTATGCTTTGGACAACATGCCCCTCCCCAAATTCCTCCCCAACCTGTCCACTATTTAAACCAAATGAAATCCATATCAAGAACTGTTTTGTTTTTGTCTTAATTTCTTATGTCTGCTTTGATACGCAATTTTCTTGTCAACACAGCATTGCTCTTACAAAGGGTGACATTGGTCTTTTATTATTTTTTTCCAAGAATAAGGTCATAGGAGCAGTAATAAGGGGTGAAAAATTTACTGGAAATGGTGCCTGCTCCGATGCTAGCCAAAACCCATGGGCTGACTGATGTCCTCTTTAACTGGATTGGCAAAGTCAAATGGGAAATTCTTGGTCTTGAGAGGCACAGCAGAGCTTGTCATTCTAGGAAATTACTTATCTCTTGGAAAATGAATAATGCTGCTCCTATTTATTGAGCTGTTTGTGTTCTGAGCAACATGTAGTGAGTAACAACTTGAATTTCTTAATTTTTTTTAATTTGCTGTACTGAGTAATCTGTTAGGACTATGCTTAGATCTTTATATTTGTTACATTGCTTTTAACCAACAAGACTGAGGGCCAAGTTGGTCTTTTAAATATAGCAAAATTAAAATAAATTTCTATTTGTGGCAATGTGAGACAAAGTCCCTGAAACCAGATGGCCAAGTTCTAGTTGCCTCTGCTTCCATCATGGACATTTTTTTCCTGCTCCATGCATTTAAACAGCAAGTGTGGCACAACATCTGCTTTGCAGAACTCTTTGGTTTGGTTTTTAACTTCAACTCTCATTGCTGAGATTGAGACAGGCAGATTGCCTGCCGGTGGCTTTCACCTTTTAGGGAATTGCAGTAATTGCAAATGTGGATGCTGGTTCCCCTTTCCAAAACCTTTCTTCCTGCTATGATTTGCCATTTGACTGCTGCGTTTTTTGGTACAACAGGAAGTCATGTTCATGGCATACCCTGCGCATGAGAAAGCGGGCGGAAAAGGAGAGCAGTGGCAAAAATGAAGCCAATGGGCCACGTAAATCCAAGGATATTCTGGGGAACAAAGTCTCTGTTAAAGTGAGTAAGGCCATCTGAAAGCTCTGTGCTGCTCTCCTGCTTCCCATCCTTTCCACCCCCTGTAGCATCCTCTCCTGAGAGAGGGAGGGGGCGGCAATTTTGAGTTTGGGTTTTGGTTTTTTGTTGTTTTTTTCTTTTTTTTCAACTTCAGTTATCTTTTTTTTGTTCCTTTTTTGTAGTATCCATTTTAGCAGGATTTTTGCATGCAAGATGAAATGCAGTCTTTGGTTTTTTGTTTTCTTTTTCCTGGCATCCCACATGCAAGTAAGTAATCTTCATTAAGAAACCCAACTATATACATGGTTAAATAACTTAAAATTGGGACACTAGTAATTTACTGACCTCTGATCTAGCCCAGTCTGCAGCTTCATCAGAGCAGCTGCAGCAATGAGAAAGCCACTGGGTGAACCAATGGCCTTGCTGAAGTTGCTGAGTTTTCTTTAGGTCAATATTTCACCAGATGTTAAGATAAGGGGTTCCCAACCTGGGGATTCTTAAGCTTTATGGTCTAGGGAGATGGTCTCAATGACCTTTTTCTTTCCGTGTTATCAGACAGGGCAGAGATGCTGACTCTGTCTTGCCAGGAGAAGGTCTCGTGTGTGTCTGTGTGTGTGTGTGTGTGTGTGTGTGTCTGCGTCTCTCTCTCTTTCTCTGAGATCTCCCAGTATGGAAAAGGTTCAGAACTGTGGGGTTAAGCTCCATCTTCTGCTCTGGGTGCCTGACTACTGTGCTCCAACTCAGAGGATCCATCCCTATAAACCGACCATGAGGCCTGCTCAGGACTAATCTGGGGCTTTCCCTCCCAGCCGAGGCAAGCAAACACTCGTGATTTTGACACAACCAAAGCCCAGCCTTGATTCAGGAAAGCACTTGAGCATGTCCTTTGGATCCACCCCTCTCCAGGAGAGCCCGTGATTAGGGGTTTTCCTTTGCAGAGGCTTTGTGCCTTACAAGCCTGGTGCAATAGCCCTGGCATGTGCAAAGGGAGGAACCCTGACACTGCATCCCGGGCGCCCTCGCACCCTCTGGACGAGGAAGGACTGGGCCCGAGGGAAGTGGCTGCTCCAGCATGGTGGCACAGTTCTTCCTCCTCTTGCTTCCTCCTTGTTTTCACTACCTGAACGAATTGCAGAATCACTGCTGCTTCTCTGGCAAAAGCATGTCTTTGCCTTTGCTTCCCTTGTTTTGTTGTCAGTTTGTTTTTTGTTTGTGTTTTAGGAGCATTTTCCCTACTGTTACCCATTTCCCTGCTGCTCACAACTGTGCTGCTCTGCCCTGACTAACCAATCTCTTTTCTAATCTCTTGTTCTCTTTCTTCCTCTTCATGCTGCCAAACAAGGAGACAAACAGCTCAGAGGAATCAGAGTGTGATGACCTTGACCCCAATACTAGTATGGAGGTAGAGACAATCATCCTTGTGATTACTTTTTCCCAAGAACATGTGTGTGTTTTGAAATACCTTTGCTGCAAGGGGAGTTGGTGGGTCTGTATTGCTTGCAGACGTGTGTGCCAATGTAGTGTGACTCACAAGAAGTGACTGGTTTTGCCAAGCCTTGAACTGGAGTTTGGGCTGCTTCTGTAGTGGGAGCGGTGGAGGGAGCTCAGTAACAAGCTCCTGCTGAGCTGAAGGCTCACATAGCCACCCTCAGTCCCTGTTTCCCACCTGGGACCTCATTCCAGCAAGAGTGCAAGTGTGTCAGCTGCTGATAAATGTGGCACCTTTCTATATTAAAAACACCGCTTTCCCTGGCAATACACATTTGAGCTGCCAGTCAGGCCTATGTTGTAAATCCCAGAGCAAATGTTGTACCACAACCAGCACTTTATCTTGAAAATCAAAAAAGACAACATTTCCTTTTTCTCTTAACAGAGTGAGAATTGCATTTCTGTCAAGGTACTGAAGAAGAATGGTAAAACCAGTTGTGTGAATGTACTTGTATCTCAGGCAAGGCTGATGCAGATAGGCAAACCCAAATTACAGTACATTATGCTTCTGTTTATCTAGTGTGAAACTACCAGTTCTAGTGGAGTGCCTTGTCAAGAGAGCCTGAAAGAGCTTGAAATCATGAAGAGTTATGTATCTGGTTCTCCTCAGTTAAGATCTAGAAGGATCCTTTTTTTTTTTTTTCCTGTTTATAGTGACCACACAAAGCATTTCTGTACATTGTTCCAAGGCTGAAAGAGGTTCCTGCTGAAACAGGCAAGGACATGGTTCAGAGAGAAGGTGATTTTGTGGTGGTGACAGGACAGGTCACTGGAGAACAGAGATATCTGTGTCCTAGCAGATCTCCCGGATGCTGTCAGCCAGGCTGCACTATAAACATCCTGCAAAAGAAAGCTGATCTTCCTCCTGAAGGGAAAATAAAAAGAGGGAGAAGTGTATTGAGGTGCACCACCTAAGCTGTTAGCCTGAAAGCTCACTTTTACTTTAATTGTGTTGGGATGTGTACTAAAGGAAAGCTTTTGACCCAGCTGACATCCTGGAGATTGAATGGTCCTTACCTCTAAAGCTGCATTATTCTCAGGAGTGTGTTTATATTTTCAAAGAGCGCTTTGCCAGTCTCAGGTAACAACTGGAAGTGTATGTATTTGTTATGAGGCTGTGCCCATTATTACACGTGAGTCTGTGGAAGCTTTCACTCACTGAAAATTGCCCTGAGGAGCAACAGGTGGCTGAGACACAGGTGGTTGTGCAGAGCTGGGTGAAAATCAGCTGGGTGAAAATGGTGTTCTTTTGCAGAGGGTTTCTGTGTTTTGACTTTGTTCAACAGGAGGAAAAACAGATGGTTTAGAATTTCCAGTGGGAGGTATCTGAGTCTTTGCATTGTCAGCTTTTCTAGTCTTTTTGATGGCTTGAGTTGGGTTTTTACCATGGTACAGCCTACTGTTCTGCAGTTCAGCAGAAAAAAAAAGCATTTCTATTTAAACCAAAAGACACCAATGTGAAGTCTTAGCTATGAAATCAATCTGCTCTTGGGGGTATAACTGTGTGCCTTCTGTGTGACTCTATTTATACTCAGAAAGCCCCATCCTGCATCTCCCAGGTCACTTACTGAAGGTGCCAGAGCCCCTGCACTGCAGTCCCCAGAAGCCACAGTGTTCCTCATGGCTTGGAAAGTTCAGGTTTGCTTCTGGAAAAACTCTCTGGGGCTGAGCAAATATTTAAAATGGCAGAGGAAGAGAAAATAAGAGAACAATTGTGGGGGTGACTTTCTAAGGTCACACTGCCCTGCAAGGAGCAGCACAGCCCTTGCTTTGTGCTGGTTTTAGTACATCTGCAGCCAGGATTGACTGTGGCCATCTTGTTGGTCTGGCTAAGAAATACTGGGAGGGAGGGATTGCTGATACCCAGTATAAACTAAATAGGATCATCTGGAGGAAGCAGAGCAAGGGTGGGCTCGTAAAATGCTGATGAAGCCCTAGAATAGGCCATGGGGAAGTCTGGTCTGTAAAGGTCTGAGGTATTCACCTACTGGGAGCCATGGTTGCTCTCCCTCTCCCTTCATTCTGAGATTTTGATTCTCCTTTTTGAACATGTTACAGTAAATGGGCTATATTACAGCCTGGGAGGCCAAAGTCCTTTCTCATTAAATCAGAGGCAAAACAAGCTAATTCCAACACCAGAGCCTGATTCAGGGCTTCATCAACCCTCTAGGCTTCATGTGCTGGGCTTAGGTAACATAAACAGCTGTGCTACCCCTCCAGCCCAACCTGTGTGCACTGAACATCCACATCTCACCTGGTTTTGCATTCCCTGCTCTGCTTGAAACATCTACTGATGAGTTCCCAGGGCAGCTGGAGACAACGTGACTGACTGCCCAAGGAGAGGGAACACCTTGTCCTCACACCTGGCCAGGCTCATGAGGGGTTTTATAGATGCTGGGAGTGCTGGCAGAAGAGCTGTATCCTGGCCCAGAGTTGCCTTTCCTGTGTCATTAAGGTGGAGTCATCATTACAGCTGGGTAATAGCAGGGCAAGTCACCTGGCTTCTCTTACAGGACTGTCACCCCTGACATCCCTCTTCCTCCCTTCGAGCATGAGAACGTGCACCCAGTGCTGGAACAGGGAGCGCAGTCTCTAAATGCAAAGCAGACATATTAATTACCTGGAAACATGGGTGCAATTTACCTCCACCCTACTTCCTGCACAAGAAGTCAGTAAGTTGGTCCTAGCACCCATGAAGTCCCACAGCTACTGTGGCCTTTCAGATCTCACTTTGCTGTTTATGAAATACCACAGTGAGTTCCATTCAGTAGATTCCAGGTTTCTGGAAGCACTTTGCCTTTGTTTCAAGGAGACACAAAGACAGAAAGATGCGGAAAACATATATTGCAAGAGCAGGAAACTGAAATTCTGGGTGACTGTTTAAAAGAGCTAAAATGCCACTACTGGGTTTTTACTCACATAGGCCTTGGAGAATTTCCTATTCATTGTAGCTTTGACCAGAAATAGCATCTCTTGGTGACTGGGTTTTTCTTCTTTGTTTATTAATATGTAATGAAAGTGCATAAAGATGGAAATGAAGTTTGGTTTTTTCTGCTAGTTTTCTGCTTTGTGCTGTAGTTTCATAAACTAGAAGGCACAAACTCACCCATCAAGTATGTGAGTGTGGGAGCAGGCACTTAAGGGCCATGTGTAGCCACGTGAGTGATAGGAGTAACCTACACTTAAGGATGATCAGAGACTCTTTGCACATGTCTGTAGTTAATTGCACAGGGACAGGCAACTCCACTTCTGGGAAGATGTAAGCCCTTGTGAATCAGTAAATATCATCCACACCCAAGTCTGGGGTCCTGGACAATGACACAACTAATTGTCCCACTGTTATTCTGTGTTATAATATCTCATGGGGTTGCAGTATTGCTTAGGGGGTCACAAGGCAGCTGGGCAGATCCCATTGGGCTACCTCTTTTGTCTGAGGGAATGTTCTTCCAGCAGTCAGAAGATCTGACTGAGCTAAACCTCACTAAATCCAGCAGCAGCTCCTCCCAGCTTTGGGACGGGCCTCAGGTGTAGGGTTCTGACATGGCTCCAGACGTTTTACACAACTCCAGCTGTGGTGTTACAAGTGCTGCTGGCCTACACACGTCTGCCACTGAGCCTCTGGTGTCTGTTTCAGTGCCTTGGCTGTGCAAAACAGAGATGAAGCCCAGGCCGAGTCACTGGAAGTGCCATCATTAGATTAGTGAGCTGAGCTGTTGCCAAGGTACATACATTGGGCTTCTTAATCTTTCCAGTTGTGACATTTTAGCATGTCAAGAACTACTCAGAGACACTTAGACCAAGATAAGCACTAGGAAACATCCACTGTGGCAGAATACTGTGTTATCACTCCCACAGTCCACGTGGTTGAGTAAGTAACGGTGTGGTGGATACAGCATTGGCTCCAAGTCACCACTCAGCTCAGGCCAAGAATTCCCAAGTGCTTTAGGCAAATGCCTTCACCCTCTGCCTGAGGTTGTCCATCTCCAGATTAGTTGTAATAATCTCTTGGCAAAATCTTGTACAATACTGGTAAGAAAGCCTTTCCTGGCCTGTTACCACAGTGTGAACAAGTACAATCCTGAGAACTTCCCTGTGTTTCCCTGGGGCAGCCTCCATGGGCAACACCGCTGTGCTGCTGCCCAGAGTGGCCAGGGATTGCTGAGACAGACCAGGAAGGTGGCTCATCAGGTGTGACATGGCCTGAGCCAGCAGCACAGACATGGTGGATTAGCTTTTGGAAAAGCAAGAAGTGTACTTCATCTGCAGGAAGGTGTAGGGTGCTACAGCACAGTGCCAGGGACATCCCACAGGCTCAGCTGTGGAAGCCACCAGCCATTAGGGCCAGGCAGCAAGAGCACGAGGAGGGCAAGAGGGCTTCTGCACTGCATGGATGCTGTACAGCGTCCCTTGGGCCTTCCCCATCAGTCCCAAAGGCAGCCAAGCCCATCCGTGCTGGTGCCAGAGGGCATCCTCCATCCTCCTAAAAGGCTGATGCCATGGGACAGTTCATCAGATGCCACTTTAAATTATATTTTCCCTTCGGTAACATCTATCCATCCGTGGTGGGATCCTTATCTGTTCATTTTATCAAGAAATTTCTCTTGTTAATTTGTTTCTTTTGGGGGGGAGGGGAGGCTGGTGACACTGTGAGCCTGTCACCCCAAAAGTCTCAAAGTAAATTTCATCTAGTCAGAGATGGGTGGTAGATATTTTCCTAAAAATTAGAGTTCACCTAATTTCTCTATAATTAATTAATTTAATTTTTTTCAGGGAGTTGTAATTTTTGGGTTTGAGTGAGGTAGCAAGGAACATGCTGCTGACTCTGCTACCAGCACCTGCAAATGTGTCAGTATTTTATTTTAACTCATTGACCAAGAGGTGCCATGAAAGGTTTACAAAATGCTCAGCTGCTTGTCTTGGAATAAACATGCCCTCTGCTGTTTAGGTGAAGCACCGACCTTGTTACTGAGGGCTTGGTTTGCAGCCTATTCTTAAGCTTTGGGGAAAAAGAAATATTCTCACTCCTGGTTTTGGTATGTTCCCTTAAAACGGGATTGAAATATGGCATTGAAAAAATCTGGATACCCCTGGGCCCTTCTGTGCATTGGTGTGTCTGGGCTGGGTGTAATCCCTGCAGGGAAGTGGGGTAGGCATGGCAAGGACACCCCTGCAGTGGAGAAACACACCCTGGCCAAGTGAGAACCCTCCTAGGCAGCCGAGCTGTGCTTGCAGAGCGTTTTGGGACTGGCCATTGGCGTGGCAGGATGGCTTCTCCCTCCCCACCAGATAAAGCATGTGTGCACAACTGAAAGATAAGATTACGCTAAGAATTAGGGTGGTTGGAGTCGCTTTGCAAACGGGCTTTGCAGCCACTGCTGCAGATGCCTTTCTGTCTTTATAACATGAGCTTCACAAAGCAGGAAAAATGCTGCAAAACACTGAGTTTCTGGAGAAGCACCCATGCTGCTTTTCTAAAGCCTGACTGTTAAGTAACACTGAATTGACCTAGATCTAAGTTACTTAGATCCCTGCAGGTCCCCAAAGGCATTCAAGTATGTGCCTTATGTGCCTTTCTTGGTCTGAGCCCTGAAACAGCACAGGCTGGAAGTGGGAGAAGCAAGGTCTGTTTCTGGCCTTTTATTGAATAACCCTGACCTGTCCTCCCATTCCTTTATCACACCCCCTCCCTCCAGTTGCCTGGCTTTGCCTGGTCAGTGTTAGACCCCACATCACTTGAGCAGAGGCCGTTTCATGTTCTGCCTTTTGTTACCTTGTGTAGGATTTCCATTTCCATATCATTGTATGGAAAACAAACTCTCCTGGCCACAGAGGAGACCTTACAAATTTTCACCTGCCCTGGGCCATGCAACAGGTATTTCATCAAATTTAAAAAAAAAAAAAAATCTACCTCATCTCAAATAAAATTGTGTTTCAAGGAAAAGAAGCCTGGCTGTGTTTCTTACATGCACTGCAGACTGAGTTCGATCCCCTAAGGGTTTGTGTTTGCATGGTGTGGGCTGACACCGAAGATGGAGTGAGAAGTTCCATCCCCATGGGTTTGTTCTCTCACAGCCAGACTGGCAGCCTCGCTGGTGCAGGAGGTGTTTGCTGGGATTCCTCAGGGAGCCCCTGTCAGCATGAGACCCTGGGCCACCTTCCCCTGCTCATGGCCACCAGCGGTGCTCAGCTGGGGGCTGGGCTGTGAGATCCTCCTTCAAACTGCTGCAGACTGAGTGGGCAGGTGCCTCCATAAGGGGATCCAGGCCTGGCACCAGCAGGAGGCTGTGTGGAGAAGCTGTACATGAGCTCCCATCCTCTGAGGGCAGTGAGGACACGCTCTGGAGCTCCCCTTCTCCACCCCTGGGGATTAAAAACCTATTTGGCAAATGACGAAATTGTCTCCAAAGATCCTGCACTTAATCTAGAAGGACTCTATGGAGGCTGCCATCTCCTGCCATGCAGCCATAGCCCAGGAACCTGGCCAGCTTGCAGGGAGAGGCAGCAAACCCCCAGGGCCTGGGAGCAGGGGCTGAGCCAGCCCCTGGATGCAGATCTAGCTGTGAATCTTTGCTTTCCCATTTCTGCCCTTCTCACCCCATCATCTGGCACCCTCCTTCAAAGCAGAAGAAATCTCATTCCCTAATAAAGTGATGTATTAAATCACTTAAACGTTCTCGTGCAGACAGACTTTTATTTTTGTCTAAGTTTACAGCAGTCTAAAGCTGTGATGTGGCTGTGGGGGTGTTGCTAGGTACCATTTGATTAATTAACAGATGAAGTTGTGGGAGAGAAAATGTAAATTTTACCCACAGGCTCTTGCAGTATTATGTAGCAGTGATCATTTTCTTTCTGCTATTCCCATGGTGAGGCAATGAAAAAAAAATTGGTAAGGCAATTATTATAAATTATTGTACCTTGGAAGTCACTAGAAATGTGGAATTATTTATTCATAGGGATATCCATTATATTCATCATTGTAGTTGCCTCTTCTAACGAGTCCTTTAAAGTTATAAAATTAATATAAAGTGTTAACGAGTGTTTCTTTCTCCTGATCTCTAATCCTACAGGGATGGAGGTCAGTGGATAATAAGGGAATTTAGTGCATGCTGCAGGGAAGGAAGGGGAGAGGTTTGGAGAATGGATATTTCAGTCAAGCCAAACACTACAAAAATGAAGATGTATGTGCAAATGAGCTGATGCCTGGGGTGACTCAGCTGAAAAGTAGATGGTGTCTGTGAGTGAAAGTGGCAAGCAATGGTTATCCACAGAACAGCTTTTTCTTCCTTTGCTGTGTTGTGTGAGAGATACAACTTAATCACAAAGATCCATCTCTCTTTTTTTCACATGCACAGACAGGAGAGAGGATGCTTTCCATCCAGTACCCCACTGTGCCACCATTCCTTCTGTCTGCAGGGTCCAGGGGGCTGAGTGTGGGTCCTGGACCCTGTGGAGAAGCAGTTGCCGCTCCCTGAGTGCCTGGGCTGGCAGGTCCATGTGCTGGTGGCCGTGCCCAGCTGCACCCTTCAGAGGGACTTTGTGCTTTCCATGTTGTGCCTGGTTCATTGGGGCTTTGTGGTGGTGGTGGTAGGAGAAAGCAAACCTGAGGTCTCAGTGCTGGTACCTGAGTTTTGCCTGGGGCTATAAAGAAAGGCTGTGAAACCAAAATGAACCTGAATGTGCCCAAGTGCCTCCTTGAATGGCACCCTGAGCCATCGACCTTGGAAAACTATTTATAAAGCCAAAATGTAAATATAAATCTTGAAGATGTATCTGCTTTATTTTGAAGGGTTATTGCTTCTGTTTTGTGGCCTGGTTTCTGAGCCTCTGCAAAAACCTCCTATCAGCTTTGGCAGGCCATGAATTAGGTCACTGCTTCATTGGCATCTTCCAGAATAGCTCTGAAATAAACAGTAACAAAGATATTTAAGGCAAGATAAACCACATTGGTGTTTATGGTGCTTGAATATGAAATTATTAGATGGAATCTGAATAACAAGACCCTATGAAATTATTAAAACAGTTAATGAGGCTAAAACCTCTATACTATTGTACACCACAACATAGTTAGGATCGATTCTGTAAGAACTTAGTGGCACTGTCTTTGCTTTTTCTACCTTTGCTTCCAGGATTACATTGGCACATTGACACTACAGAGTAACAGTAGCTTTTCAAGTCTTTGCTAACTTGATCAATTAACTAGTTAGATAAAATAACTCCTAGTTATCCAAACCTAGTTTCAAGCTGGAAAGTTCCCAGCAGTCCAGTGAAATGAGTGAATTTTTACTCATGTTAGTAGACCAAGAATCGTTGCAGGACCAATCCTTGACAGTGGGCAAAATGAAGTTTTTATGTTTTAGTGCTTTACCTTTTTTCTCCTGAAGCTGAGGAAAGTTAAAAGATGTTTCCTCAGCCCTGGTTAGTGGCCAGAGTGCGGGTGCCATGCCTCAGGTGCATGGTGACTGCAGGTGCTGTGTGACACAGGTCTGGAGCCAAGCACAGGGGGTCCACAAACCACCTCTGGGAAGAAGCATTAACGGCTTCATCATTATCACCCAGGCAAAGAGGAAGCATGTCCACCCTCCTTGGCCTTGGTGTTGTGCCTGTTACCTTTATCAGGGTTCAAGAAGCTTTCATTTACTTTCCCAGGTGTGTTGTCACCAGAGCTTGCTGCACCTGCTGGTTGTTAGAAGGTGCTTGTTGCCACGGCAGCGCTTCTGCAGTTCTGGTCACCGCCACGGTGCCTTGTGAAAACAGGTGTCTTTGTCACTGTCTAGGAAATAAATGCTTGTATCTCTTTGTATTTTTCAGATAATCAACCCCAATTTCATCCAAGAAGGTGAGTTAAGGACAGCTGTGCTGCAGTTGTGGTTTACTCTGGTGTCATAGCATGCTCTGCACCCAGCAGCATTTGCAGCAAAGGCAGCTCTCTGCTGCTCAGTCCCAGGAAAAGCAGGCTTCCTTCTGGCTGCTCAGCTTTGGACAGCCTGGGGCCACAGGCCGGGCTGAATCCCCTGAAGCTGCCCTCTCAAAATCTCATCCACCTGCCAGAGCACAGGGCTGGGGGATGGATGCTCCCCTCTGCCTCCTTCTCTGAGCTGTAGACAGCTGGCTTTTACTGGAGGGCAGTTTGAATAACATAATCCCAGGACTCCCAGCTGTTTGGGACCCAGATCCCACAGTTCATCCTATAATGTATTCTCTAGCCTTGTATGACTCTAGACATCTTCACCTGCAGATTAAAAGAAGGTGTCTTGTGTGTGTCCCCATGTTTTTTTTACAGTGGCCCCAGAGTTTCTTGTGCCATTAGTGGACATCACCTGCCTGCTTGGGGACACAGTGATGCTGCAGTGCAAAGTCTGTGGGAGGCCCAAACCAACTATAACCTGGAAAGGACCGGACCAAAACATTCTTGACAATGACAACAGCACGGCCACTTACACGGTGTCATCCTGGTAAGGTCCTGCCTGTGGATCCCAACATGGGATCCACACTCGCACACCTAATGGTGGTGTTAGCCTCAAATATGGCAATAGCCTGGCTACAAGATTCATTAGGATGCAGTTAATTAAGTCTGGCATGGCATGTCAGCACATCTGTGCAGCAAACATTGGCTGGAAAGGGTCAGATTTTGGGGCTGGGGTAGCTGTATTTGTTTCCCAAGCTGGTGTAGGGTATATCCACAAAGTGCTGCTGGCAGACATGAGCTTGCTCCCGTTGACTTCCTGAGCCAGCTGCAAGCCAGAAGCCAGAATACTTACAACCTATTAGTTTGGCTAGTATTGCCTCTGCTGGGGCCTCTCTGCTTGAGTTTGATGCTGTGATCTCCTTTGGGAGTCAAGCAGAGCAAGCCCTCACCAGCTTGCAATACCCCTATCACTGGGCATTCTCTCATCTTATTGGCAGAGGTGGGGTTGCAGTTTTCCCGAGCCTTTCCTCAGCTGTTCCTAAAAAAGCCCACATGTGCTCCTGGGAAGGCTGCATCTGGCTGTGCTTGGACTGAAAGATGCTTGTCATTATGCTCCTGGCTTGGCTAGCAGAGAGGAAAACTATCTGTACAACAAGCACTGGGAAGATTCAGAAAGATCTGGAGTTGAATTCAGGTCAGGTAACAGCCTGCTGCTGGATGCTCATCTGCAGCTTATATAAGCAATTTGGGCCAAACTGCAGTGGAAATCTCCAGGAGGCAATCTTTCATTTGAACTTTTCAGCACTTCTGGCTCAGGCTGAAATGAATCCAGAGAGTACAAAGTCACTGAAAGTGAAAAAAGAACACTAAGAGAGAAGGGATTTTACGTGTTCAATAAAAAAACCCTTACATCTGATCAAGAGCTTCCTTCAGAGACCACTAGCTTGCGCAGCTGCCCCAGAGCATCCAAAACTGTCTTTAGCTATTGCTCAATAGATCTCCTAGTGCCTTATCTTCAGCCTCTGCCTGGGCTTGGGATGGGGGGGTATTTCCATGCAGGGTTCTGGTTTTCATCACATCCTCTGCCTGTTGGCTCCCTGTGCACTATCAGCACTTGTATTGTCTTGTTACTCAAATACTCTTCCCAGTGAAGACAGTGCCTGCCAAGCAGAGGCCCAGTGGATCAGTGGCTCTTACAAATCTTGCTGGCATGAGTGTCTGGATTTCAGGGAGAGAGGATATTTCTGTCCTGTTTTAGACCAGCAAAAGCTGAAGTGTCCAGACAGTTATCCCAGCAACCATATCCTTCTGCAGTTCCTGACAGATTAAGCATTCAAGAACTAGCCTACTTTTGCCATCAAGGGAACTAATTGTTGGCTCTAAGCTGGGTCTCCAGTACAGCTAAAACAGTTACACAAGCAAAATCCTTTAATTCAGGCCAGCTCCCTCAAACTGCATATTGGAGACTGAAGTGTGCAAAGAGCAGTGACTACGAACAGACCTGCTATAAATTTATGAGACTCCACAGAGCTGTTTATTTTCTCAGATTGGCCCAACGAGTGAGTGTGTCTCACGAACTCAGTGCTGTGCTCTTTATCCCTGGCTGTTATGAGATGTCCAGCCTTCCAACTGGGGCCCTGGCAGCAGCATCAGATCAATGGCATATGCTCCAGGGGCCTGAAGCTCCCTGGAAATGTCACCCTGTGCTGTGAGACTGCTTCCTGCATCTGTGGGAAGCCCAGTTTGTCTGGTGTGTGTTGGATTTAACTGCACAGGCACAGCAGCTCACCATCTTCCAAGACAGGAAAGATGTGTGTGGGAAAATCTTTCCAGATATAAAGAGCCTAAGCATCCAGCCCTGGACAGGCACAGGCAATGTTCAGCTCCTGGATTGCTTGCTGCTTCAGTGATCCTTCACATCTTCTCCTAGGCCACAGCAGACATGAGGATTTGCCTGGCAGGCAATTTGGACCAAAGGTTTGCTCAAAGGTTTCATTAACAGCCGAATCCTGACATATGGAGGGGTTGTATTTGGGCACCAAATTGCTTGGAGGGATGTTCCTTCAATGAGTTAACAGGATTTGTGTGCACGTGTATTTGCAATGGGGCAGGACAGGAACTATATAAAAACCATTAGCAAGTGAAGCAGTGCTTTCAACCAGGGCTTCCTGCATCCACAGCGACTCGGGAGAGCTCACCTTGAAGATCTGCAACCTGATGCCTCAGGACAGCGGCATCTACACCTGTGTGGCAACAAATGAACACGGAACTGCATCAACCTCTGCAACCATCAAAGTCCAAGGTAGCACACCTGACCTTAACACATGGGATTTTTCCCGTGTGTGGTCCCTTGGCAGGGGCTGGGGGCACACAGGAACAGCCCGTGCAGAGGCAGCCAGATGTGGAGCTGTGCCTGGTGAATTGAGATGTTAAAGTCGTACAAGCATTCCTCAGCCACAGCTCCCACTGATGGCTGAAGGCTTTGCATACTCCTTGTGCTTGATTAAGACATTTGACCGTAAACATCACATTTGGGAAATGAAAATGCACTGGCACTGGTTCAGCTCCTGCATCCTGCTCATAATGCTGCTTCCCAGGAGCTCAGTAAGGTCGGCCAGGGGAAGCTCAGCTCCCTTGGGCAGCCGAGTCCCTGGGGGAATGATTCCCCAACTGACTGCAGGAATCTGACTGGGCTTTAGGATCTGCCTGGAGTAGGAGGAACTGGGATCCAGTGACACTGATTTTCTGCCTCTCCTTCTCTTTGGGGAATGGAAGAGGTGAGAGTAAGATTTGGCCTGGGTGAAACTTCTTTATGGATTCAACTTGGAGACATGTCTCCAAGCCTGAATTCTCAGCACTGTAATTAGTGACCCATCTAATTGTAATGAATATGGAATAACGAGTTGATGCTCATTGTCTCCAGCTCTGAGAAAGGATCTGTTAGCACAAGAGATGAGAGGTGCCAGCTCTGTTGAAGGGGATGGTCCAGAGATCAATGTCTAACTGGAGAGTTACAGATGCAGCAATGTCACGAGCATTTAAAAGTTGATTTGTTTGGTCCCATAAACCACCCCAGAGATCCAATTTCCCCAATTTATCCAAGCAAGTCAGTGGCTGCACTAACTACTCCTATGCTGAAGGGAGGCCTAAGCAAAGCACAGAAGGATTACTGGTCATTTGTCAATCTGCTCCCAAGTACACAAAGTGCCCTGCACACCTCAGAACTCTGAATGCCTTGCTTGTCTCATTTTTGGGCATTCAATGGTAACTGATTCCTCACCTGCTGCTTAGTGAAGCCCCTCTACAAGGTGCCACTTCCCCATAGTGACCTGATGTACCTGATATACCTGATCTTCAGGAAAAGCACTAGCACTTACTGACGTGCTGCTGGACTTGGTATTGTTTCCTCTTCCCAAGGTGTGCCAGCTGCCCCGAACCGCCCCATTGCTCAGGAGAGAAGCTGCACCTCTGTGATCCTACGCTGGCTACCCCCATCCAGTACAGGCAATTGCACCATTTCAGGCTACACTGTGGAGTACAGAGAAGAAGGTAAGTGTGTGAGCTGTGCTTGCTGGCTGTGAGCGTGAGAACAAGGTAAGATTCCTTTATGACACAACAGGTCCCAAAAGCATTCCTATCACCACTGGCATGCCACTAATTGTAGCTTACAGATCACAAAGTCTAAGGCAGAAAGAAGCCCTTCTATCATGCAGTCCAACTTCTCATATATTACAGACCTTTCCGTTTCCTCTGGTCACTTACAACAGGTAAAGTGTGCTAAGCTAAAACATATCCATCACTAAGGCATCCTTTTATCATTTGCATTCCACCACCATCCTTTCTGGTGGGTGCTTCCCAGAAATGCAAAACCAAATCAGCTTCATTATTTTTTTCATCTGGATAAAGTTGCAGATCCCTCCACGCTTTTCAAGCTCAGCTCTGAAATCCATTTGCTCTTAAATCCAACCATCCTTTTCCCCTGAAAAATTAGCTAGATATTAAATGCACTGTTTTCTCAATGTGCACAGGCATGTGCTCTTGAAAAGGGCATTTGAAATTATTCACATCCCTTTTTGCATTCTTTCTGCAAAGGTGTGAGAGTCCCTGGGCAGTAAACCTTGCCTTAAGTATACGGCCTCTGCTTTTTCCCCTTCATCTTCAAAAAATCCTACCCCATTTTATTAAGTGTGCAAACCTAATCACTCCATCATATTATTGCTTTCTCCTAGTGAATATTCTCCCTCGACCCTCACTGTGCCATCAGTGTGACTGGCATTTTTGTAAAAGAATAAAAGCCCCTTTATTAACAACAACCCCCAAAACAAACAGCAAAAAAACCCAGCAGTGTTTTCAGTATTCCTCCCACTTCAAAGGTAAAACTGACTCTTGTAAAACCAACCGTGGCCTTGTGAGCCCTAGCGATCAGAATCAGTCCACAGGACACACAAAATAAATGAGTCATGGTAAATAATGTAAGGGTAAAAGGCCCTGAACTTACTAAAATTAGATAAAATTTTATTTATTCTTGAAGAAATCACCATCTCTGACAGGGCTCTGTGTTCCAGGGGTCCTTTTCTGTTCTCTGACCCTGTACAGATGAGTATTGCTCCTTTGGTTGCCACAGGTTAGGCAGTGGCTGGATTTGTTTCTGATAGGAACAGAAACACATGACAGTCACACATTTCTTCTCTGCAACTCTGCTCATCTGCAAGCTGCCTGTGCTAAGCCTCAGAAAGCTGGTTCTCCTCCTGCAGCTGCAGCTTTCACATCTTCATCTGCAAAAACATTTGCATTGCACTGACACCCTGCCTCAGCTTTATCTCCCTTGACCATGGTTTTGGGGGGTTTTGCAGTATTTCTGCTACTGTTTCTCTCACAGCAGAGCAGCCATCAAATCATCCCTCCACTTCTGTCTTATCACACTGCCCTGAGACTTGTAGCACACACAGCCACAGCTACAGTGCTGGAGAGATCAGCTTGTCCCTGGGCTGAGCTTTTGCCATCATTATCAGTCAGCTGAGGGGCATTTCCTTCTTTTCTCATTTAGCCAGATGGGAAGGTGGCTGCAACACATAATAGCTTCCTGTGATCCATTTCTGGTTTAACAGTCTGCTGTAACATTGCCTCTTAAAAACCCTGTAGATTTTACCCTCCCAGGGCACCACCTAAGTTGGGCAGAGAAAGCCTCGGCCCTGAGCTCACACAGTGAGTGTTTCCCTCAGCTCCCCGTGTCTCCCTCTGTCCGACAGGCTCGCAGGTCTGGCAGCAGTCAGTAGCCTCGACTTTGGACACGTACCTCGTCATTGAGGACCTGTCCCCAGGCTGCCAGTACCAGTTCCGAGTGAGTGCCAGCAATCCCTGGGGGATCAGCTTGCCCAGCGACCCGTCCGAATTCGTGAGGCTCCCGGAGTACGGTGAGTGGGCGCTGCAGGGAGTGGGCGCTCCTGATGTACCCAGGAGGCCACCGGTGCCCTGTACGGTGTTTTGATGGATCCTGATAGAAACAGGGATCCCGGACCAACTAGGAATACAAGAAAAGGCCTGGGAGATGCTCAGAGCCAGCTCCTGCCCCCGAAAAGGATTTTCATGTCTTCACCTCCATCCAGGCTCAGAGCTTCCCTCTGCCACAGAGGTTATTGCAGATTCTGAGCAGGTGCCTGCTTTCTACCCCAAGACTATTTCTTGTCTTTATCTCTGCCCAGCAGGCTCCATGTCCTGGCTGGTGTCCATCCTGCCTTTCCAGCAATGCCAGCAGCACCAGCAGCTTCTGCTGGGCAGCCCAGCTGGGGGCTGCAATTCCACTTGCAAAATGTCTCTCCTTGAGCAATGCAGCTGGAATGGGAATGCTGTGATGGAGGCAACTCCCAAGTGCTCCAGGAATATGGGCTACAGCTCACTCTCAACAGTGCTGTGAGCAGAGACCACTTTTGCCCATGTTTTAGCAGCCCTGGTGTGTAACAAGGCCTGTGACTGGCTTGGATAGCCTGGGCTGGATGGAGCAAGAGCTCACACAGCATAGCTCTAGTCCCTGTGTCTGTGGCCCTTTTCAGCCCAAAATTGCAAGGACAGATTTGTGTCCCCCTTATATCCATACCTTCCTCTGGAGAGCTTTGGCATTTAGTGGTCCAACACACTGGAGCTGTGCCTGAGCAGTATGAAACTGGACTCCTAGTGATAATGCTTCATGTCTTATTAATACAGCCTCGCATAATTTTAAAATATGCTGTTTATAGTCCACAGCAAACTGTCTTTAACTTTATACCTTCTTGAATGTTCTTTGTTCTCTCAAAGACTCTGCTGCTGATGGTGCCACTATTTCATGGAAGGAAAACTTTGACCTTGCCTATGCAGAGCTGCATGAGATTGGGAGGTAATATTAACCCTGCTTATCACTGCAATAAAACACTAAAACAATGGCTTGAAGCTTTTTCCTTGGAGGGGAGTTGAGGTTACTTTTCTAGTTAGCTTGAAAGCTGCTGCTCCTTTCAAAGAGCGCTGCATACCAATCAGATACTGATTAAAATACTGACTAAATTCTGTTTTTCAAGATAAGTTCTGATTTGAGAATTGCAGCTTGGCAAACTGGTGAGCAATTAGGCAGCCAAATCTCTGGCAGTTGCTATCTTCTCTGTCATCTCTGATTTGAGGTCCTGTTTTGAAGTCATGACAATTTACTGGTTCTGGATAAGCTTAATCTCAAAGACTGAGTTTGCCAAAACACTTGGGCATGTGACTGACTTATCTTTGCTGGCTGGGAGGGTGAGTTGAACAGAGCCTAAATAAGAGTTGCTCATGTTATCAGCCCTTGGTGCTCTCCACAGATAAGGGGCATACAAATAATTCAGGTTAATGCAATTATTTCTTCAGCTCAGATGTCAGAGACAGTTCTGGGGCTGAAAGGACAGGAGTCCCTCTGGCTCTGTGGCAAACAGGGATGTATTACTAAGAGCTCAGCACATGGTTTCACTGGATAGTTTTACTTTTAGGAATGGTACTATGGTCTGTATGAGTTTCCTAAATGCTTTCCTGACAGCTTTTTTCTTAATTTCTTACTGTGTGTCTGAAAAAGTGAGACAAAATGGTAGGTTAGTGATTATTTAACAAGGCTTTTCTTTTAGTTGTTTGAGAAAGTTTGGTCTCTTTAATAAAGCAGCTAGAGAAGGGAGATCCACGGCTAAAATAAAAGGAGATAGAACCTGTAAAAGTGTCAGCAAATTGAACCCAGGGGAGGTTGTTATAGGATATCAGTATGGCTGCACAAAGCAAAGTGACGCTGTTTGCTCTCAGTGTTTGCTAATCCCCAAAGAATCTCTACACCCAGGGTAAGAAATGGAGGGCCTTTGTTGGAAAAGGTTATGAACAACTTGTTAAATCTGATGTCTTGTGAAATACTAATGTGATGAATCAAAAAACCCTTCGAAAATCACTCTGTTATTGCACTAAAAACTAGGTATGATTTATTCATGAGGCCATTTCATTATTCTGTTTTCTTTATAATTTCAGGGGTCGATTCTCCATAGTAAAGAAATGTGTCCACAAAGCCACCCGGAAAGATGTTGCTGTAAAATTCATTAGTAAAAAAATGAAAAAGAAAGAGCAGGCAGCACATGAAGCAGCTTTGTTACAACACTTACAGCATCCTCAGTACATCACTATCCATGATACCTACGAGTCTCCTACTTCGTACATCTTAGTTTTGGAACTGTAAGTACACGGAGCTTGGATTCAAGTGTCTGGGTAGGAATCACAGCCCTATTAAAGCCAAGCATAAGGATCACCCTGAGTTCAGCAGGGCAAAGATTTAATTGATTGTGATGTCACATGAAATTTTCTGCAGAGTTTCCACTGCCTTTTCATTACAGTAAGCAAAATTCAGAGGGACAAAAAAACCTGCTTTCTACCTGGGTGGAGCTTGGGTAATTTGTCCCATTGAAAAGTATCAGACTTACTTGGGCAGTTTTGTCTGTGTCCAAGGAGACACAATAAAGAGGCTCTTACACCTGCCAGGTTCAACAGAAAGGAGGATATGACATCGATTTATTGACATTATCTTATTCTTATACGCATCCCAACTCCACAAGGGATTGGGGAGCATGTCACTTCCTTCTCCATCTCACTGGAGAAGAAAGGTGCTCATCAAAGTGGTCATATCACAAAAGGAATGAAAAACAGAAAATACCGTTAAGTAAACATCGGCTACTATTTACATAAAACTGTGAGAAAGAATCTGACTCCAAGGTTAAAACAGAAGGCTTACAGAATTCCAGGGCAACATTTTGTCCACTCTACATTTGAGTAAAAGTGTTTCACTAGATCGAAGCCTACATCATTCTAATACTTTTTGGTGAAAAGACCTGTGTAGGAACCATGCCTGCCCCATAAGGAGAAACAGCAACCAAAACCCAAAATGCTTTGTTATGGTATAGCCAACAAAGTATATTTGGGCTGTTTGTTTGTTTGTGCAGATAAACAAATTAGGTGGAAAACTTTTATTGGGTTAGTTTTCCCACAGAAAATATTACCAGCTGAAAATGTCACGGATTTTTTTTTTCTGCATTATGTAACCAGCTCTATAAATAAATAGATGAATCCAAATAATTAACAAGCTCTGTTTCCAAAGGGATTGTCTCTGTCTATTGAATCCATCCTTAAGCAAATGAGTTTACTTTAAGACTGTTGCTAAATTTGTCAAGGACTGGAGATAACAATTGAGGATTAATCATTCTACCACTTCCATGGCCTGAGGTATCTTGAGATATCATTAAATACTCATCAGATCTGGCATTTTATTTTCCTCCCTTTTTTAGGTCACAAAGTTTCCACTGCAATTTTGTTTTCAAATATTAACTGTTCTTGGAGATGCCATGTGCTGTTTCATGCGCAGGGTTTGGTCTGTTTGTAGGATGGATGATGGCCGTCTCTTAGATTATCTGATGAACCACGATGAACTCATGGAGGAAAAGGTGGCCTTCTATATAAGAGACACAATGGAAGCCTTGCAGTACCTCCACAACTGCAGGGTGGCTCACTTAGACATAAAGGTAAGAACAGAGCAGAGTGATGCTGTCATTCCGAGCCCTGGAACACAGAGTTCCCAGCTGTGCAGGCAGGGAGGAGGTGCAGCCTGTACCCCAAGGAGATGATCACTAAACAGACAAGCTGTTGATCAGAGAAAGGAGTTACTGACCTGCAGAGCCAGGTCTTTGCCTTCAGACAAGAAATGCACCTTTTCCCTTGACTCTCTGCTTTGTTCCCAAGGGCTTTCTGGATTTAATGAAGGAGAATGACGATGTCTGAGAGACAAGAGTGAGATGTCACTGGCATCTGACTGAAGGGAATCTATGAATTATTCTACGGAGTATCGTTTGGGCTCACACAGCACCAACTCAGCCACCAAGCTTCCTGGGCAGAGCTGGCTTGTGCCCAGGCAGTTCAGGGCAGGCCAGAAGGAGCCCGTCCCCCCCTCATATCCGCAGCAGTGGCCTGGGGAGCTCAAAGCAAGGGGAGGGATGGAGCCAGGGAGCAGGAGGTGGGCAGGGCTGGCAGGGCAAAGGAAAAGGAAAGCAGCACCCTGCTCTGTACTGCAGAGCCTGAGAGGAGAACTGAGTGGGAAATACACTCAGGGAGGGGTTCAGAGGAAGAAAAAGAAACAGGTTGCACTGCGGAGAAGAAATTGGGGTATTCTCTAACGTCACACTCAGACTAGCACAGCTCGTACCTGCTTTTGTGAGCACACATGGCAGGAGGCACTGTACTGTCCTGGATTTGGCATTGTACTCCTGTCCTCCCCAGCATCCCAGTCATCTTGGATGACAGAGAATTAGCCCTTGAAGTTGTGATCAAGTGCTTCAAGTTTTGTGATCTGCAACACTGATTCTGGTTGCCAGGGATAGCAGATAATCTATAACACTTTGCAGACTTAAATGGTGATTAAAAATGGAGAATGAGGGATGAATTTAACTTTCTTATATAGTAGACAGTCCAGCTTCAAGGAGATCTATTCTCATCTCTCCAAACCCCAGGCGTGTCAGGTGAAGTGATACTTTGGTTTTTCTGCTGCCTCTACCCCTACAAAAAAATTCCATTTGTACAGGACCTTATGTGAGAATTAGACACAAAAGGCTAAATCATCCTAGTTTCTTTCTATGAGATTGTTTGTATTTTTTGCTCTATTTATATGACCTGTCAAAAAGTAGGTATTACTTGGAGGTAAGAAACTGCAATGAATTCTCTGTTTGATCATAAGATACTTCCCAGAAACAAGGTGGGAAGCTAATTTTCTGTGACCTACTTGCAGTTCTCCTGAATGAGGGATGCTAAATAAAGCACCTTTGGTTGCTAAGAGGGTAGCAGGAGATGCACTGCCAGTGACAGAAGACCTATCCATGGACTGTGTTGTCCCAGGATCCTGCACAAGGATGTGTTGATTTTGTCAACAGAGACTGCACAAGAGAAGAGCAAGTGGACAGTGAATTTCACTACACAGCAGTGTAGTGAAATTTGCTTTATATATATANTTTTATATATATATATATATATGTATATTTGTAGCCATGAGGCAGCAGTAAAAATTTGCATGAGAATAAGGGAGAGAAAAAAGATCTAGAAGGGTGCAAGAAGTAAATTCAGAAATTATCTCAAAGGCAACAAAGGACGGATAATCCATGTTAAGTCCCCAGAACAAAGCATATAGGCAATGCTTAGTATCTCTCACTGAGAGAGAGACCTTAAATACTGAGAGCTGCTAAAACAGAGAGAAAATCAAAAGGGATGAAATGTAATTGCATGCTGGCTTGGAAAGCATGACTGTGTCCTGGTGTGTACAGGGGCACACGGGCAGCTCCATGTCAACCCACAGCAACAGTAATGGCACACACCAGTCCCTCCCAGGGTAGTGGGTGCAAAATGGAACGTTTGCTTCATGACGAATGTTTCTGCTACAAGTTATGCACTTTTACTTAGCCAGCTGTCATCTGAACAAATGGAGTCTAAATAAACTGATCATATATATATATATGTCTTATTAAAATTTAAAAATCCATCAAATCTCTTAATCTGGAGAGATTAGGTGGGAAAATAAACTGTAAGTATTTGGGACAAAGTGCAAAATCCCAGTGTGTTGCCCTAGTGCAAAAGAGGATCTTGTCATTGCAACTGCACCATTGATCTGAATTTAGAGCAAACAGCAGCTGAGCTGGTTCCTTATCATTCACTCTCCTGATCTCTACCTTGCATATCTGATTAAGTGCAAGTTTTGATTGGCTCTTAAACATACATGAAACCTACACATTCTATTTGCCAAAATATAGTATGATTAAGTTTATATCGTTATCTTTTCAACAGCCAGAAAATCTGCTCATTGATTTAAGAATCCCGGTGCCTCGTGTCAAGATCATTGATTTGGAAGATGCAGTTCAGATCACAGGTCATTACCATGTCCACCATCTCCTCGGAAACCCGGAGTTCGCAGCCCCTGAAGTTATCCAAGGCCTTCCTGTCTCCCTGAGCACGGATATCTGGAGCATCGGGGTCCTCACCTACGTCATGTTAAGTGGTGTCTCTCCGTTCCTGGATGAAAGCAAAGAGGAGACTTGTATCAATGTGTGCAGAGTGGATTTCAGCTTCCCACATGAGTACTTCTCTGATGTGAGTCACGCCGCCAGGGATTTCATCAACGTTATCCTGCAGGAAGACTTCAGGAGAAGGCCGACGGCAGCCACTTGTTTACAGCATCCGTGGCTGCAGCCGCACAATGGCAGCTATTCCAAGATCCCACTGGATACCTCCCGCTTGGCTTCCTTCATCGAGCGCCGCAGGCACCAGTATGACGTGCACCCGGTCCCCAGCGTCAAGAGCTTCCTGTTGAGCAGGATGAACCCTGGCACGTAATGCCTCCATCCATGGGATCCGACACTGCTGCTCCTGAGCCGGGTGCCGGAAACGCCGCCAGGAGCGCGCGGATCTCTCTGTACATATCCCATGTTTGGCGTTTGCGTTTCACCAGCTGCAGGGTGGGAATCACTGCGGACGTGGCAATGGGACCAAGGCAAAGCAGGTGACAGCAGCAGGGACACACTCCCTCTCTTGGGCACGTGGTACTGTCACATCCACTGCCAAAAAAGGACTGCGGGAAGCAAACACTGACTGGGAACAAGAGCCAAAATTGCAGTTGCCTTAATCTTTGTGAGGCAGCCTTACAAGAAATCCTCTTGATCTTGTTGAACTGAATTCAAAATGTACAAAAGATTAGGAGTAGGATAGTTGGGGGGAGTGAGACCAGGCTGACCTTAGCATGTACTACAGAACTGGACTGGTCAGGTTTTGCTGAAATCATTGCAAGCCTATCCCAGGTTATCAGTCAGATTTCTCATGCCCCATATGCCCAGGTCTGCCATGATTTCAGTGGGGACTTTGCCTGCATAGGACATGCAAGATCAGGCTCCGGTCACTGCTGGATCAGCTCCCATGGTGGTGTGGCTTAGGTACACTCCTGTTGCGTGGTACTGCTCAAACCAAAATCCTCCATTGAGCCCCTCCTTGGGCTTTCTGCTGTGTTAAGTCAACATGCAGCACCTTTCGGAGCTACAATTAAGGCAATGAATTCATTGGAGCATACAGCTGGTTCTGACTAAGCACAATGGGACTGTGGTGGGTTTTTTAAAAGCATTTTATACGCATTGTACAGAAATCTTTTGCAAAACCTGTGTATTGAGAAAAGGCAGAGTCCAATTTTTGCAGTATCTGTAAACTAGATGATGATGGTGATGAAGACAATTTTTTCTATCACAGGTTTTCAGTATACATATATTGTATCATAGATATAAATATATATAAATATAAAGGATCCTGTTCCATTTCTAGCTTCAGAATTGCTTGGCCCAAAGTCCATCTAAGCCTTGCAGAGTGCAGTAGGAGTGGTGAGTTCATTCTTGTGCTTACAGCTTGAAAATTGTTTTCAGTGTTTAAAGTATGTCATTTGTTTCATTTTCAAACTTGTAAATATCTCTCAGCCACCATTAGCACCTCATAACCAAAGCATTCATGAGGATATTTTTATGTCCAAAGCCTAATTTGTAATAAAAAAAATAATATTCACAATTAAAACATTTCTCTCTTGCAGGCCAAGTTGCAACATCATCATACTGATGTTACAGTGACGGAGCCAGCCTTAGGTATAACCAACATAGGGAGTCTGCAGTGACAAATCAGCAGTTTGTAGGTTGGCCAAATCTTCCTTTCCAGAAATGGGAATGGAAGGGGAAACCAGCTGGGGCTTCCCCATCCTACTGCCAAACCACAAAGCTCTACAGCCTTGAGGGGTTATGATCAAAGAGACTTTTTCCCCTGGCATGCAGGGACTTTGTCTCGGTGCTGAGTACCATTTGTGTGCCTGTAATGGGAAATGGCAGTTGCTACCAAAGGTTTTCCTAAGGAAAAGGGCTTGATCTGACCACGTGTGCTCATACAGACTCTCTTGTAAGGGAGAGAGTCAAATCTCATTTACCATCCAAGTAACTGCACTGTGAGCCTGCAGGAGCAAGCGCTGTCTCTGCCAGTGGGTGGTGGAGACACCCTGCAACTACTGTTGAATTCTAAGGGCTCTGATAGCCCTTTTTTGATCCACCTCCAAGCTCAGTTTCACAGCAGGGAGGAGACCTGGCCCTTCTCATTGTGCTTGCTCTACCACTACACCAGAGTGGTCAGTATTTTGTTAGTGGACAAGAGAAGAGGCACAGCAAAACCCCGCAGTGCTCAGCACTGAGTGTGTGCTACAAAGAACAGCTCTTGAGATCGGGAAGCCACAGGCAGAAGGGTGAGTCCACGTGCCTCAGCAGAGTCAGAAGTGGTTCTGTGAGAGATCTAACACAGGGAGAGAGTTGTGGAAACGTTTGAAAGAGACAGAAGGTTAAGCTTTTTGAATCACCTAGAACCTATCTCAGTTCCTCTCTAGAGCTGCAGCTGATTTTCCAAGCAATCCAGCTGCACCTCTTAGATAAAGACCAGACTCTCATCCTGAGCAACAGTGCAAAGTATGCAATTTCTTAGCAACTGAATACAGGCAGCAGCCAAGGGGGGTCTTTAATTACCACCAGCCTCAGGTACTTTCTCACTTACAGGACTGTCTGTAATTCTTCCTATTTGTCAAAGCTGGCTCTTTGTGCTGTGATTGTGCTGCTCTTTAAAAAATGTTAGTGGAAGTGTGGTCTGTAGAACCCACAGCTTTTATTAGGCCCATGGGTACAGTTTAAGCCACAGGCTTTCTGCTTGGCATTAATACAAACAAATTCTCATGTATCACATGAAATTTGGAGTTATTTAGCATTTTGTTTTCCTACCTCCTACATTCATATGTCAAACTACAACAGCAGACACTTTGGATGCACAGGGAGAAAAAGCTGGGTTGCTTAAGGTAATATTTAAACCTCTCATTACTATCAAATAACAGAAAAGAAAACCCAAAAGGCTAAAAGAGGGAGGATATATGTTTAAGTATTGGTGCTCAGATTCAAAAAAGACTCCTTGTTGAGAGAGCTGGAAGTGCTGAACTCTGAAGAATTTGAATGTTCTGGGGTTACTTTCTTCTGTGGTTTTGCTTTTTCCATATTCATGTTAGAGAACACCTCTTCCCAGGCACTGCTTTTCTTAGATCATGTTCAGGAATACTTGAACCAGTTAAAACTTCCATATAACATTTGTGATTATCAACCGTCTTTGCTTTTTATCTCAAAGATTTCCTTTGCCTGAATAATACCAAGTTGACATGAAATGCTGCCATATGATTAATACGATGGAAGTATCCTGACTTTTTGCTCTTTCAAAGTCTTTTTAAGCCAACCTGTGGTGCCTCTGCAGATACAACAGGTCCTGTAACTCTGCTGAAAACTGTAACTCCATTGTAAAGAGATTAGAGAAGCTCAGTAAGTAGGCATGGAGTGCACCCGCTGGGTGAGAAGCACCACAGCCAACCCCCTGTGTAGCATTCTCCAACCACTGGATTTTTTGGTGCATGAACTACTGTCTGTAACAAACACAGTTTCTCAACACAGCTCCCCAGAGAACATCTGACCCCAAGGGAAAGATTTCCACCTGCAACTGTACCACTCAGGGTGTTCCCAAGACGGCCGAGTGAAGGTGTGGTGGTAGCTGCACCCTTTAGCTTCTCCAGCAGCTTCCAACCATCCAGGATGACCAACAGGAATACGGACAACAGTGCACCACAAGCTCTGTGTGGAGTGCCACTGTGCACACGGCCACCACCTTCAGACACCTCCACAGTGCTCTCAGCCTGCTCTGACATCAAAGGGTGGCTCACAGTGTCCCCAGGTGCTGGGTGACAGGAAGGCAGCAGCAAAGGTGCTGGTTACACAGAGCTCAGAGGACGTGGTGACATGGGGGGCTCCTTATTTAAGATGGCTTCGTTTAATGAATGTGCAGTGAGAAACTAACTCGCCTCTCTCTCCACTCCACTTGGAGCAGCCAGGGCAGGGCAGGAATTCCGCTGGCTGGTGTCAGCCCCCATCAGGTGTCCGGGTACTTGCTGCCCAGGGGAGGCTTCACCTCCCCCACAAGCTGCCAAGCCCCCTGTGCATGGTACTACTGGGGTGACACACGGCCAGTCCAGGGGTCCAGACTTGGCATTTTAAAGCAATCCAGGCTTTAAAATTTATAAAATGTCTCTCTCTTCTCAGTGATACCAACAAGTTTCATTTAGTCTTACCGCCCTTTCATTTCAAAAGACTATGGATTGGGTTTTTTCCAGTAACGTGTATCGTTTTACTTCTAAGTTAATGCTGAGACGAAGTCTGTGCCCTCACCTGACCCTGAGGCTGTGGCTTCAGTGGTATTCATCAGCATTTCTGACAATGCTGGTAGGCCAGTGCTACAAATACTGTACATAAAGGCTGAATGCAGAACCACACGCTATGACCTGACTACATATAACCCTATTGTAATGCCCTTGCAATGAGGGGACTGTGTCAAGTAATCTGGGATAATATAAACCTCAGAGACAGATGTAAAGGCTTCTCTGTGCACATAAAGGTCCAACAGGTAATTTACATGCACAGGGGCTCACCACCTTTTTTTGTTCTTGTTCCTTTCACAGCAGAGGTGGATTCTCCTCTAACACAGGGCTTGGGTTTATTTTTGAGCTCATTCACTCACGTCCCATCAGAAAATGGTGCTTTTCCAAGGAAACAAAATAAAATCCCATTTTATTAGGCTGACTGCGCACTGCCATCAAGTGATGTACTCTCGTTCTGGGATCTGTATAGTGCTGAGTGTTTCCATAGCGTCAGGATGCTGAATGTTTGCTGTAACTGTAGTCTTTATTATGGAGCTAGTGAAAAACCAACATCTTCTCTACTCAAGCCATATTTCACCTTCATGTCCTACTTCTGATGCTGGTGCTTTTACTTCTCTTTCTACCAAACTGTTCAACACTGCCACTGAGGTCAATTTGCTGATAACTTTTGGAAAGAAAATGCAATAGCAAGTGCAAAAAAAAATTTAAATCTCAGACTTATTCACCAAGATAAGAGCAAACAGTTTGAATATATTGATGCTTTTCAACTTTAGCAACAATCCACTGAAGGAGGAAAAAAGAAATAGTATTGCTAGCAGCTCAGAATTTTCAAGGTGCAAAGTAATTCCACAGCCTTAATTATTTCAGTGTATTGCTGGTCTGCCTTAAATGTATCTTCAGTTTTATTGCGGATTTCATTTTGTCTGCACACAATGTTGGTTTGTAAAGGCAGGTTTGTAAATATTTCCTTTGTAAGTCTAATCACTCATGTGTACTGTTGTGAGGTGACTATTGCTGTCCCATGTTGTTGTTACTATACTGCAGTATATATGATCATCTAGAGATGTAGCTTCGACCTGTACATCTCCTGTCCTTGCATTCCCATAAATAGAGTATACTAACAACTCCGTTTCTGGGCTTTTTTTGATTAAATAAAATTATTCAGAGAAGACCGGGTCAGTCTTATTTCATACATGTGGCATCTTTCTGAGTGAGGCCCTGGAGACTCGAGGCTGGCTGAGGGCTTTATTCAGCTCATCTTTTCCGGAGGGATCCCTCAGGGAACCAGCCCGCGGGACCGTCACCCTGGCCGCATCCACCGAGCGGCCCTTTGGGAATCACCCCGGGAGCCGACGAGAAACCCTCGGGTCACATCAAACCCTCCGTGCACCGGCGGTTTCTGCTTCCCGGGGGAATGGGTGGCGGGAGAACTGGCAATCGTGGAGGGCGGACCGGGCCTGGGAGAGCAGGGCCGGGATGGCGCAGCTGGGGCTGCCGCGGCGGGGAGGGGATGCGGGACGGCCCCCACGGCTCCCCGTGTGTCACAGTGTGCCCGCCCCGCGCCCCTCCCGCTCCGCATCATCTCCGTGCGCCGGGCCGGCGATGGCGGCGGGGCCTGCGGGGGCCGCGGCGGCGGCGCTGAGCGCGGCGGGCGCGCTGCGCTTCGGGCACTTCGTGCTGAAGAGCGGCCGCGCCTCCCCCGTGTACATCGACCTGCGCGGCCTCGTGTCCCACCCGCGCCTCCTCCGGCAGGTGCGGCCGGGGAGCCCCGGGACTGCCCGGGCGGGGCCCCACGTGTGTCCCGGCCCTTTGCGGCCTGGCGGGTCCCGCGCGGCTCAGGGGGAGCGGGGCACGGCAGCGCTGCCGGGGCTCTCCCGGGCCGGGACCCCGCAGGGTCGGCTCTCGGGTCGTGTCATGCAGAGAGGTTTTCATTCATTTAGTCACGTTCGCGCCAGCCTGGCTCTTACAAAGCGTTTGGTTTTCCTTTTCAGGTTGCAGGACTGCTTTTCCAGGCAGCCCAAGATGCGGGTCTGGAGTACGACTGTGTGTGCGGCGTTCCCTACACGGCGCTGCCGCTGGCCACGATCATCTGCGCGGAAAATCAGGTTCCAATGCTTATACGGAGGAAGGAAGGAAAAGACTACGGTAAAGCCTTCAAATCAAGAGTTTGCAACTTATCTTGTTTGGGAAATGACTTCGTCTGTTTGGGGTTCTTTTGTAATGCACAGCATCTCCGCTCCAGTTTAAGGTTACCATTGCAATTTAAGAAGCAGGTACTTTCCCCCTAAAGCAAACCTCCCACAGCATCCCAGCCTAATTAGCCTCTCCCAGCTGTTAAGCTGCAGCTTGAGTCCTGCTGTAGGAGATTTGGAGTCTCTTGAAGGGTGTTTTATGTTTCTTTGGTTTTGTTTGTGAGAGTTTGTTTCTTTTTTTTAGCAGCGTCTTTTTTTTTTCCTCCTTGTTACCATTGCTGTGGTTCTAGGTTAGAAGCCTCATCCAGAAACGAGACTTTATAACTCAGATTCTCCAACATGCTGAGACCAGAGCCACATTTGCTCAAATAGAACTTTTTGCATATTGACTCCGAAAGGAACCTTTCTAGTCTCTTCTTCATTTATCTCTCAAACTCCTTTTTCTTTCATTATCATATGGTCCTCTAATCAGTGAACCAGGTAAGCTGCAGTCCCTTCCACTCAATGAACCATTTATTTGATTGTGATAAAGGAAAAGGGAGAGCAGACTGAAGCATTAACCTGCCATATAACTGGATTTCTACACATCCTCTTGCAATAGCGTGTGATTAGAAAGTACCCTTGTCAAAACGAAATGCTACTACTCCTGTGTCAGGCAGTGGGCCAGGCATGGAAACATTTGCTGTTCCTTCTTGTGAATCGCAAGCCAGTTGTGACAGCGATTAGCTGCTCCTGGGAAAGCCAGGCATCCTTTGTTGTTGCCCCCCAGGAGGCCTTTCAGGGATGTGTGCCTGTTATTAGTTAGGACAAAGGCACTTGAGGCTTTACTCCTTCTAATTATTCCAACAGGCATATTAAGCGCTGAGTGCTGCCTATGGAAAACAGGGGACATGCTGAAGAGTGCCAATACTTGGCTGCCTTAAAGGTGTTTTAAATAACGAGAGAATAATTTTGTAAGTTTGAGCTTTCAAGTTATGACAGTAATAAACTTCTGAACTCATCTTATTAACACAGTTGAATTCGTGCTGTTAACAGTGTGTCGGTTTTGTTAATGGAACATAACTTCGGGAAACATAAAGCAGTATTTTATTAGCTTGGAGAAGTAACAGTCTTTACAGATTGAATTACAGGTCAGTGAGTGAGCTGTGGTAAGAACTGTGATAAGTGGTATCTTGGGTTGTCCAACCTTTCTTAATTTGGTGGAGTGTTTGCTTTTTATTTTTCAGGTACTAAGCGGATGGTAGAAGGCACCATTAATCCAGGAGAGACATGCCTGATCATTGAAGATGTGGTAACAAGTGGATCCAGTGTACTGGAAACTGCAGAAGTTCTTCAGAAAGAAGGATTAAAAGTCACAGATGCCATAGTGCTGTTGGACAGGGAGCAGGGTGGGAAGGCCAGGCTAGAGGAACGTGGAATTCGCCTGCACTCTGTGTGCACCTTGTCTGGGGTGCTGGAGATTCTCCAGCAGCAGGGAGAAGTGGCTGCTGAGATGGTTGAAAAGGTGAAGAAATTCATTCAGGGAAATGTGTTCGAGGCAGTGGCTGAGAATGGTGCTGCTCCTCTGAAGAGACCATGCAAGGAGCTGAGCTTCAGCGCCCGTGCCCAGCTGCCAGGGGTGCATCCTATTGCAGCCAGGCTTCTCATGCTCATGGAGAAGAAGCAAACAAACTTGTGCCTTTCTGCTGATGTCACCAGCCCCAAGGAGCTGCTGCAGCTAGCTGCCACCCTGGGCCCCAGCATCTGTATCCTGAAGACTCATATAGACATCTTGAATGATTTCACCGAAGAGGTTGTAAAGGAGTTGAGAATGCTTGCAGATCAACATGAATTCTTGATTTTTGAAGACAGGAAATTTGCAGATATTGGAAACACAGTGAAACATCAGTATGGAGGTGATTATCATCAACCAGGATTTACTATAACTTTGCTGCTGGTGTGTGTAACTGCAGTTCTGGTACAGGTTGCCAGGAAAGAGCATGGAATCTGCAGCCTTGGGAAACACTCAAGGGGATAAGACCCTGAGCAATCTGGCCTAGCGTTGAAGTTAACCCTGCTGAGAGGGCATGACCTCCTGAGGTCCCTTCCAACCTCAACCTTTTTGTGGCTCTGTGGTTGTGCTCAGTAAGTACTTCTGAGTAGCTGTGTGCCATGAGAAACTGCAGCCTGGCTTCTTGAGGCAGCCTGCTATTATTGTATTGCTTGTGTGCCCAGCACGGCTCTCCTTTGATACTCCGTCTGCAGCTGTAGAACTGCTGTTCTCTTTTCCTGATCCTTACGTCCCATATGATCTGCGTGCTGTCTGGGAAGATAGCACCTGTGACAGCAGATTTCTGGGCTACTATAAATGTCTCAGTGAACATTAAAGGTGAGACACTAACAAGTGTTAGTGAAAAGTAAACGGAGAGATTACACTTCGTGGTTAGGCAGCTGTCAGAACTGTCTGATGAGACTGAACTTGTAACTGTCAAGGTTCAGCAGTAAAACTGTCTTTTAAATAGGTGAGTGATTTAGTGTGCAGCTGTTTTTGTTTAACTTGTGCTTCCTGTTCAACACATTTCTGATGACTCTTTGCCTGTGTCCTCCTGTCCACGTTCTCAGGTGGGGTGTTCAGAATCGCGTCCTGGGCGGACATCGTCAATGCCCACGTGGTTCCAGGCTCTGGAGTTGTGAAAGGCCTGAAGGAAGTAGGTCTTCCTCTGCAGCGTGGCTGTCTCCTGGTTGCTGAGATGAGTTCCCAAGGGTCCCTTGCCACGGGTGAATACACAAAAGCTGCAGTAAGTGGGCAGTCTTGTTTCGGGTTAAAAGCTTGTAAAGTGTGACAGGGAGGTTTTATGTGTTTCTAATACGTGCTCTTCCAAAAGTCCCTCCAGCTTTAACTACTACAGGTGTGTGTTTTTCCCTTGGAGACTCGGGAATATGGCAGTGTGGTGTTTAAAGGTTGCAGCTGTATGCCAGTGATGTCAGGTTGTCAGAGTTCACACTTGGAATTCTAGTACATGCGCCAAGTTTGCTATTAGCAACCCCCCCCCGCTTTTTTTTTCTTCATTTCTTGAAGCAATGAGTTTCTAATTAGTTTAAATTCATTCATGGTATTATTTATAACACAGAAAGAAACATAATATTCACTTTTCTGCTAGAGGGAGGCAGTGACTTTACATTGGGAAAGCAAGAGGTGTTTCATAGCTTTGCCTGGCACAGTTTAAAGTGTTAGAGGGTGGATGAGAAACAGATTGTAAGGCAAATTAAGTATATAATTTGTAAATGTTCACTCATCTTTTGCAGGTACAGATGGCTGAAGACAACCCAGATTTTGTTTTTGGATTCATATGTGGGTCTAGAGTTAGTAATAAACCAGAATTTCTTCACTTAACCCCAGGAGTGCAGCTGCAAACTGGAGGTAAGTTTTTCTAAAATATTTGTAGTCTGTAAGTACAGAAGTGATCTAGTCTTCAGTGAAAAAGTGGCTTCTGAAGTGGGTTTGGATGCTAATTCTCATCTGGGAGGAGTCTGCTTCCCACTAAGGGCTGTCTTCCATATTTCTGGGTATGCTGATCCCTTTCCTGGGAGCTCTGGAAGGCAACCAGCAGGCTATGCAACCTTTTTTCTTGCTTTGAGGTCTGTGCATACCATAAAGCATATTCCTGAAAACATGTAAAATGTCTTCAGATAGGTGTTAGATTAGATGTAAAACTATTCAGTAGGAGTAAAAAAAAAAATTTAACAAATAGAGAAGTCCAGCTGAAACACTTGGTATTGATACAGATGCAGTATCAATTGAAAATCTTGTACTGACAAAGGAGATCATCACTGAAGCAAATAGCGGAGATATGTTTCTCTGGAATACTTAATTCTTATGAGACCTAAACTGAAATCACAAGCTTTTTTGGGGGGTTTTGCCTGTTTTAAGAAGGCTGAAACTTATTTTAGTAATTGTGATTGCTGCTTCTTTGAGTAGCTGTTCCATCTATTTGTGATTGGAAAACCATGAAAAAGGAGGGTGCTGGCTGTCAGATTTGATCTGTGTTTGTTGGTTGGTGATGCAGTTTCTAGTTCTGTTTGTGGATTGTTAGCGTGAGAGCTGGAACAGGGAACCTGTTCTCTGTTACAGCACCTTTCTGAAGGTTTTTAGTAAACACAGTTTTGTACAAACTAAAAGAAAAAAATGGTGCCTGTGTTTCAGGTGATAACCTTGGACAGAAGTACCTAAGCCCCAAGGAGGTTGTTGGTGAAAAAGGCTCAGATATCATTATTGTGGGACGTGGCATCTTGGCAGTCTCAGACCGTCTCCAAGAAGCAGAGAAGTACAGGAAGGCAGCTTGGGAGAGCTACATGAGCAGGCTTGGTATTCCTGCAGAAGACTGAAAACCAG
The DNA here is from genome assembly GCA_013397175.1 of Platysteira castanea. Lineage (NCBI taxonomy): Eukaryota > Metazoa > Chordata > Aves > Passeriformes > Platysteira > Platysteira castanea. The sequence goes on from VYXC01003415.1 coordinate 3,284,699, forward strand.
ACACTGTCCTAGCCAGTAAGCAAAGCTGATGGAGCTGCAGCCCTCATGAGAGTTCCAGTTAAATACATGGACACTTCAGCCCATAGAAGACTGCCCTTTTGGAGAAAAATCTCTCATAAAGTTGTTTTAATTGTACATACAGAGATCAAATTGTACTTGCCATTGTTGTTTTTTGATACTTGAATGTAAGAACCCAGAACTTCATGCCCATATTTTAGCCTTACCAGGCTTTCTTGTTTGAAAAACATTACACAGAACACTCCAAGGGTATTTTGTTGGCTGTTGTTGCCTTTGTTTCTTTTCCCCACCCTCCAGTTTTTTCTGGCTGTGGAAATGGTAATTTTTTATGTTCTTAACAAACTTCACCTGCACACTTGATGTGCCGCCCCACTTTCACGGGTTTGTTCAGCTCTCCTGTTTCCAAGGAAGCAAGTGCAGGTTTTAATGCCACACTGAAATTGAATTATGTGGTGTTTAATAAATACTTTTTTGCTACCATTTTCCTCTTCACTGGCTCTGTATATCTTTGTTCTGTGGCAGAAGTATCATAAAGTCATTCTGGTGAGTCTGTGACTGCAGGAATTGCTCATGATTCTGTTAACAGAATTTGTCAGAACAATTAGTTGTGCGCTTAATTACAGTGGAGCTGTCAATTCCTCTAATAGGAAACAAAAATGTACTTCATTAGACTTTTTGTGACAATAGCTGGAATGCTTCCAGGCTTTACTTTCCACTCTTCATGGTGAATAAGGAGATCTAGAAATATCTTGTGTGATTGGTTTTGATTATAAAATATGGAGGAACCTTAAGTGTATCTAGCATAGATGTGGTACAAATAGCAATGAAAATTTTATTGATCAAGAAGTCAAAGACAAGTGGCGATGCAGTTCTGGACTGTTGCTGTTCCAGAGCACACAGAAAGCGGGGTCTTTTTGTTAATACACTTACCTGTAGACTGGGAACAACTGTCTTTAGTGAGAAGAGGTTTTTGCCATTAGTGCTGGATTCTTCACCAGACCTCTGAAAATAGGAGACAGGAGGGGACTTTTTTTGATTGGTTTAATTTATGCAAGATGTGTAAGACCAAGGGACACAGGTTGGAATCTGAGGGCTTTGCCTTAAGCCTCATGTGTTAGTGACATAGAGCTCTGTTTCATGACTCAGCTGCTTGTGGGGCTTAAGATGTTGTGGAGAGAACATTAGAACGTTGGGTGTGTTACTTTCCTTGTGGCTACCAATTGCTTCAGTAGGCTTATGTATCATAATTCACACCTGGAGAATTCCACCCTGGGGAAGATGGAACTTGTTGATTATGAGGTATCCTGTTCAGAGACCCTGCAGGGGACAGTGAGAGGGGATATTCCACATCAACTTGTAAGAAGTCGCAGTCCTTCAAAGTGAACTGAGGATTTGTTTGCTGTCCTGGTAGCTCATGGCCTTGAGGCCTGTAGCAGAAACAAGACTTTGTCACTTAAACCTTTTTGCAGAAAATGACCTTTTCCACCAGAGGGAGCTGAGACTCCATTTTTAGGGAGTGTTGACACTGGCATTTTTACAGCTTCCAATAGTTTCCAACGATGATACCAACTCTAGAATGAGTTTCATTAGAATGAAAATCTGTATGGTTTTTAAGAAGTTACACCCTTGCTGCTAGGTGTATTTAATACATTTAAATGTCATTCAAACATTTAAAACAGTATTCTAAAACTCATTTAAAACAATCAGAAAGCTGCCTCAGGCTGAAACTCAGTATGGTGTGTTGTTGTGGGCTCACTGTTACAGCACAAGCAGAATTTCATGAGTTCAGTATTTTCCACTAACTCTGCTGAATTGTGTTTAAGCATGTGGCTGACAGCCGTGGAGCTAAATCCCTGAGCAGGCTCTTTGGAGAGTGAGTTTATCAGGCCTCTAGCTGAAAAAATAGCAACTGGATTTGGAAAGATGAATGTGATCTAATATCCAGTCACTTTTAGAGGGTACGTGCAACTCACTTTCTTTACAAAGCAAGTTCTGAGGAACGGATCAATTGGGAAACTTCATTTCACAGTCCTTCTTTGTGCGCTCCAGAAAGAGCTGTGTTCTGGCACTTCGTGTGACACCAGTGCTGCAAACATTTCAATTAGTAAAACAAAAACGTGTTACCTCCTATATGCATTCTTCTGTCAGAATGATTATAGTAAACAAGTGTGTGCACTTCCTTTGAGGCACCTGAAAGTGATTAAAAATCCATTTCAAATTAAGAACAAATGTTAATTTCCTTGCTTGCCCCTGCTGCTCACATTCATTGCACAGTCCCTGCTGTTGGTCCCAACTGTTCCTAACATGGGAACTAGGTCACAATTTACAAAACTCATTTGCATCATAATATATGAATCTGAAACTCTTGCAGTGCATTCTGTGATCTGATTGAGCCTGTGGTAGAGGCCTAAGGCTATATTTAAATTTCTGGGTTTAATATTATTTGGCAAGTAGGCATTTATATGAAGTTGTGATCCTTGCCCACTCTGGCATATGGTTTATAACAGAATGAAAGGAAATCACTCTTTTCATAGTGAAATAAGACGACGACCAAGTGTTGCCAGTGCTTGCAGCAGAAAGCTGCATGACTTGTAGCTATTTCTGAGCAGCAATTCCTGAGGACTGTGTGAGACCAGCATAAGCTGGAGCCACTAAGGAATTGTTATGTAGCTTTTGATATTTGTGTGTAATTTTCACTCTGTGGTTGTGGGTATCTGTGTCTAGAGAACCCAAGAGTGCTATGTCAAGAGAACCCAGCCAGGGCACTTAAATCAGTGTAACTGCATAAGTACAGTGCTTTACTCAGACTTAAAATTCCTGCAAAATCTTGATAAACCCAGTGCTGAATAAAAACCAGCCAAGTTAAAACTTTTGTCCTTAAAAGTATTGTTTGTATGCCACAGTATCAACATTGCTTTATTACTGGTTAACTGACAGGTCATATTATAGTTTCCATAGCCTAGTCTATGAAAATTTATTTGAAACTTAATCCCAGAAGAAGAAACTGAATCACTTCCCTTTAAGTTTATGTGGAAAACTTGTTGCTGTGAATTTTTTTAGTAAGAGACACAAACATTGCATTTAGAGAATAGCACCAAAGGAATGTGAAACACCCAGATGAAGTTTGTTTTCAGATCTGACTTTTGGAGGTCACTGTCTCAGGGAATGGTCCGTTTTGGAAGGTTTGTGATTAGGCTGTGGGCTAGACATGCTGGATGGTTTGTTTGTTTGTTTGTTTGTTTGTAACCATGCTGGTGGTTCTTGGTCAGTCTGTACCACACTGACAAGTACAGCTTTGAATGCTGCCCGAAGTTAAAACTCAGCCTGTTGCCTGCTTCAGCTTCAGGTTTTCCTCCAACTCCTTTGGCAGGCATTTGCAGGCTGGGAGAGGTAACCCTGCCTGTGTGTCTGGGCTGGCTTTGTCCTCAGTCTTGGTTCTCTGTTCCTGCATGACCCGTATGCCCCTCTGAGCATTTTCTCATAAGCTGATGTGAGCCACAGTCCGACTGTGAATGTGCAGGGTTGTAGGTGGAGGCTGGCCAGGACAAAGGACAGGAGTAAGCCTGAGCAAGGCAGTAATTCTGCATAAGGTGGTGTCATGTCATAGGCTGTGTAATACTGAAATACAGATTTGATGCTAGTATTGATTGCAGCTGCTGTGGAAATCCCTGTTTGCTTTCTGGTAGTAATCTGTAGTAACTTGAAGAGTAAATATATTTGTTTGCCAACTGTAACTATACCTGTCTTGATAGCAGTAAACTGTAATGAATACTAGACTATAGGTAATAAATCCTCTGTGTTTGTGCATGGCAGAGTCAGGCATACTGCAAGCAGTTGCAATCTTTGCATACTCACAAGTCAAGTAATCCTTCTGGGCTGTGGCATTGATTGGTGTCAGAAGTGTGGATCTGTGATAAACAGGTCATGGATACTTGGGAGAAGGCAGTAGAAAAGCAGTGAAAATGGCAAGATACTTGTGGGAAACCCCTCTGTGGGACAGGGATAAGGTGTCTGAGAACTGGTTGAATTGGGAAGGGCTGTGAGCCGAGTTTTAGAGGTGACAGGACACTCAAATGCAAAGCAGAGAATAGCAAGGGCCCTTTCATCGGGCTTCTCACAGAGGTGTCAGCTATGGGTGCTTTGTTTAGCACTGCTAGGCAGGAACTGGAAGCTTTGCAGCAAGCTAAGGATGCAGAAGTGTGAGCAGTTGCCGTTGAATCCCATTGTTTTGTTGCAAACCAATTAGTTAAAAACTAACCTCAGGTGTCTGGATGTATGGCAGCTACCCCAAGGGCCTACATGCCTGGTCTCAGAGCAGGAGCTTTGAAAATACACCGACTGAAAATGGAAAAGGAGGAAGGGGCTTTGATTCTGGCAGTGAGTCTTCCTCCCCCTCTTCATTGCCCAAGCTTTGTCTGGATAGTGCAGCCTCCTTGTACCCTGACATTAAAACTTCCCCGGGGCTCCTCTTGGCTCCTGCTTGGAGAGGAAGGTCCCCCTGCCACCCAGGCTCACAACGACTTCTAGGAATTTTCATGCTGAGCAGCTGAGGCAGTTGTCCATGCAGGACAGCAAAAAGCCCCATGAGGACTGAGTGGGATGGGTGGTACCTGCTGGGGGCTGGAACAGTGATCCTTCATCAGGCTGAGGCCAGACAGATATTCCTGACAGGAAGAATATTTCTCCTAAACACTGATGCAGAGGCTAGGGTGAAAACCTTCTCCCTGTTATCATCGGTAATAAATGCTGCTAGAAAAATGCCAGGACTGTGGCGCTGTCTCCTTCCCCCTCCCTCTAGCACTCTTGATGGATTTTCTGGCCGGACAATGAGACTGACTGCTCAGGATGTCCTTGAGGGACAGGGGCAACACCCTGGGACATGATGGCTGTGCCAGCAAGAGCAGCAGGGAAACTAAAATTCTTGCAAAAATTCTTCTTAAATTGTGGGGCCCAGCCCTTCACACAGTACATGATTCAATTGTGTTTAATTCTCATTACTGAAATCCCTTCTTATCAATGCTTGCAACTCAAACCACATAGTTAAACCACCTTTTAACCAACACAGAGATTATACATTCTCACTAACTACTGTCCCCTGTCCTTTAATGGATAGGTACTACTCTCAGGATCCATGGGCTTGCTCCACTCCTCCAGATGTCGTACTGATTTGGCAAGTTGGCATGAAGTGAAGCAACATCATGAGCATTTGTCTTTTTTGTAATTGCTACGTTATGCACACCATATCTTTTAATTACAATTATTGCTTGTTCCTTATTTCAAGGATGGAAGAGTAATCACATTGCTCAATTTATGAATATAATTTCTCAAGGAGGCAACAAATTGGATTATTGGCATTACTTACACCACCCTTGATCATTAGATGCCAAATTTTGAGGCCCAGCAGAACCTGTCTCTGAAGCATCTTGGTGTCAACCTAATCTGGCATACTTTCTCTCCAGTAAACTGAATTATCAACAGCAACCTTTAAAGCACGTTCATATGTTGAGGCCCCATGGTGCGTTATGATGCCCCAGGACACAGATTCAATTTGGGTGAGGAAGACAAGCAACTGTAATTACACTTTGTGTTACAATCACACCCAAGCATGGTTTCAGTGTAAATGGGACAGAGAACAAGCTTGTATTGATTCTGGAAACCTCACAGACCTGAAATAATGAATCAGCAATTACAGACAAAGGAGGTTTTAATGGACTTACTCCATCTTACATGGAATGTTAATAACATGAATTGTCAAATATACTGTAATCTCACCAGTCCTAATTCTGCATGCTGCTGCCTGTAGAGCTGGCTTAGTACTAATGATAATTGGGACATACATGACCCAAGCAGCACAATTGGCTGTATACATCATAACCTCTTTTGGGCACTCTGATTATAACAAAATTGAATTTTTTTTCTAATGCATGTTTTTCTAATTCATTCTACAAACATGGCAGTGACTCTGGGTGAAGCTGGTGGCCAGCTTTTTAACCCATGGATGGTTCTGGTTTTGTGGCACTAAGAGTCTACCACTGCAGAGGATAGACACTTGTACCACAGCACATCTTGCTGCTTAGGCATTTCCATCTCAAGTTCTGACATTTAACTTTCAACACAACCATCACCCTGTAGGTAACAAGGGCAGAGTGTTTAACCCTGTGTACTAACAGGTCCATGAGGTTTCCAGAATCAATACAAACTTGTGTTCTGTCCCATTTGCATCATCATTTATTGACTGTGCCAGATGAAAATAGAAGTCAGCATCATCTATTGGCTGCTCCAAGTGCTGGTGTCCTATGCCTGGTTATGTCTCTGTGGTATGAAAAGGACTTACTTTTTACCCCAAATGGAGCCTCTTTCTCTGACGCATCCCAATGTGCACAAAATTTTTGTTCCCCACAGTATTTCCTTGGCAGAGCAGACCCTCACCAGGGATGACTCCAGGCTCCGTGATGTGGAGTGGGTTGACCTTGGCTGGGTGCCAGGTGCCCACCGAGCCACTCAATCGCTTCCCTTCCCGGCAGGACACAAGAGGGAATAAAGTGGAAAACAACTCGTAGGTTGAGATAAGGCAGTTTACTAAAGCAAAAAAAAGACAAGCAAAAGTTTGCACGCACATAAGCAAAGGGAAAAGTCAGTCTCTACTTCCCATCAGCAAGCAATGCTCCGACACTTCCCGGGAAGCAGGGCTTCAGCATGCATAGTGGTTGCTCCAGAAGGCAAGCACAGTAGAGTAACAAATACCCCCCCTATTCCTCCTCCCTCCCTTAGCTTTTATATCTGAGCTGACGTCACATGGTGTGGAATATCCCTTTGGTGAATTTGGGTCAGCTGGCCTGGTTGTGTGCCCTCCCAGGATCTTGCCCATTCCCAGCCCCTTGATGGGGGGCGGATGTCAGAGGGACAGGTCAGCTCAGCAGCAGCCAAAACACCGGTGTGTTATCAACACCTTTCCAGCTCCCAACGCAAAGCACAGCACTGTGAGGGCTGCTAAGGGAAAATGAACTCTATGGCAGTCAGACCCAGTACATTGTCCACCCCTTATTCCATACCATTTGCGTCATACTCAGATCCCACACAATTTATGTATCTTCCAACCGTTCCATTGTATTTATTTCTCATTACTGGAATGCCTTCTTGCCCACACATTGAACTTAAACTACATCCTTAAACCATGTCTATACCAAACATACATTTTCATTAACCACTGTCCTCTGTCCTCTCAAAGATAGATATTATTTTCCCACTTCGTGGGCTTCCTCCATCCCTCCAGATCCATGACTTGGGCTCCATTCCATCAGGATGAGTGGTCAGGATAGGAGAAGTAGCACACTTGATCATTGGGCAGACATGATCCGACACCAGCCTGGCTCAGGTTGTCATTGCATTCTCCTTGCTTCTCACAAAATTCACTCTTCATCAGGTCATGTCATTCCTGCTACTTTACTTCCTGCAACATACAACTCACACCACAGATTATTTTTCCCCCAAGGTTAAATCTCCTTGAGGCATACACCATGTCTCCCCATCCTTCTGCATTCCCCACCAAGCACACCCAGGTCCTTGGGCAAAGACAATCCCACAAATGGGCTTGCCTTGTCCCATGGAAGGAGAAATCCACACTGACTTCCCCAGCCACTTCCTTATGTGTAGTTCAGGGACCTTATCTCCTCCCACAGTGTGCAGGGGTTTGGGCAGGACCAGGGCGGTTACCAGATCCCCTAGTGCTCACCAGCCAAGTGGCTTCTGCTAAATTTGCATCCCAGTGCTTCCATGCCCCATTACCTTACACTCCTTACATAGTTTTCAGCAGTCTGTGTTACCTTTCAATCTTCCCAGAGGCCTGTGGGTAATAAGGGATGTGATATATCCACTCAGTGCCATGTTTCTTTGCCCAAGAGTTTATGAGGCTATTTTGAAAGTGAGCCCCATTGTCTGACTCACTTCTCTGTAGTACCCTGTTGCCACAAAATCTGTCCCTCAAGGCCTGGGATCTCAGGGTGTCTTGAGCGGTGGCAATGGTTTACAGGGGATGTTTCCAGCCAGCCAGTTGTTGCCTCTACCATGGTGAGGACGCCTTGGCATATTCGTGGCAGTGGCTCAGTATAGTCAATTTGCCAGGCCTCACCATACTGGAACCCAGCCACTGCCAACTCTTCCAAGGAGACTCCGGTTGTGTGGCTTGTTTGATTGCAGCACATGTTTCACATTCATGCACAATCTGTGTGGCACCACTTGGCTGCCTTTGACTCCAGCTCACATTGAAGTTCCAACATGTCTGGTACGGCAGCACTCACAAGTGGTGTGACTTCATCCAGGCCCAGATAGTCCACTGCCAGCCTCCATTCGCCATCAGACTCCCACACTGGCCATATGGGGATGTTAAAGGCTGAGCAGATCCTGTTAAAGGGTGAGCAGGTCCGGCTGATCACTCCTAGGCTCTCCAGGGACTGATTAGTTCATGGGTGGGGGTTACAGAGTCTCGGTTTGTATGATACTGCTGCCAGTGCACAGTCCTGGTAGCAGTTGGTACTTGCTGGTCTTCAACCTGCAGCAATCCTACAATGAAGGGATCTTCTGAGAGGCCAGGCAGCGTGGGTAACTGTTTGATCTTCTCTCTATTCACTATAGCTACACTAAAAGCCCACTGATACCCTTTTGGATCCTTGAAGTACCTAGCTGATGCCAAGGATACAAGGGGCCTCTGGGCCAGTCACAGTGGGGTGCTTTTCCCACTTGTCCACTGTTAAGCTCACCTTGGCCTCTAACACAGAAAACTCTTGGCATCCCCCTGTCACTCCAAAGATCCAGATGGATTCTGCACTCCTGTGCATTGATGGCATCAGGGTACACTGTGCACTGGTATCTACTAAAGCTTTATACTTCTGTGGATCCGATGTGCCAGGCCATCAAATCCACACAGTCCAGCATACCCAGTCATCCCTTTCCTCCTCCTGGCTGGAGGCAGGGACCTTCTATTCCTGTTCCTGGTCAGAGTATTCACTATCTGACCTTTGCGATGCCAGATCAGAAGTCCCCTCATCAGGGTGAAAGGAAGGGATTTTACTTCTTTTATGTCTGGGAAATCGCTGATTGCCTTCTTGTCTCTCTGTGGCAACTACGCTGGCAGTCTTCGGCGACCCTTTAACAGCTTTCTTCCCTCTCAGTTCACGGACACGGGCTTCCAGCTTAAAGGTGGGTTCACCAACCCACTTCCTCATGTCCTCCCCCTGGTCACGCAGAAAGAACCAGAGTTCACCACGGGGCCTGCGCTTGGGGCTTCCCTTCCCTCTGACCGGGGAAGGAGAGGACCGATCTCTTGGGCTGCCCCCAAAAGCTGGGCTGCTGGCTTGTAGGGATGATGAAGTACCCAGAGTTTCTTCTACATTTCGGAGCCAGGAGGATGCCATCTCTACGGTTGGTGTATCCATTTGTGGGTGGTACAGTGATACCAAGCTGCTGGAGTATGATGCAGGGGCACTTTGAACCACCTTCCTCCACATGGCCATTGTGCAAGGGGCATCCTCTGGATCTTCAGGGACCCTGTCATTTTTTAGATCACTATAGACAATTTCCAGCACTGCTAATTCTCTCAAGTACTGGATACCTTCATCTGCAGTGGTCCACTTCCCTGGGGAGTTCACAAGATCTTCCTTAAATGGGTATCTTGCCCTCACACTTGAGAGGAGCCGTCTCCAGAGGCTGCAAATTGCTCCTTCTTTTCCAATTCCTCTTTCAATTTCCCGATCTTTAGCGAGGGATCCCAACTGTTGGGCTTCATGACCTTCTAGCTGCTGTCTGCCGGCCCCATTGTCCCAGCATTGCAGCAGCCAGGCAGAAATCGGCTCACCTGGCTGGCGGCTGTAATCTTTTCGCAGGTCTCGAAGTTCTGATGAGGTCAGGGACCGAGTAGCTTCGGTCTCCTGTTTGATTTGCCTCACTCCTTTTGATTGCTTTGTTGAAGGACCTGCCTCTTGATCTAACCCCTCCTTTACTCCAGTTACTTCCCCTTCTTCCTCTTCTTCTTCCTCCCTCACTAATCGATGGTAAAGGTGTGTAACTTGCCTTGTCCCTTTTTTTGCTTTCACTTCTGGAGCAATTACTGTAGCTGCTGTGGTCTGAGCCCCTGACTCAGCCACAGTGCCCTCAAGTGCAGTTTGTGTTCCTGCCTCAACTACAGTCCTCTGCGAGTACTGAACAGTGGCTCGGTAGGCACAGGCCAGGCCCCAGTACAGGGCAAGAAGCTGCTCATTTTCAGTGGGGTGGGCAAGGCACCCTTCTATCAGCCGACGGGTCAGTTTGTCAGGGTTGATTAGCTGTTCAGGTGTAAAGTCCCAGGCAATGGGAGGTGACAACCGCCCTAGGAACCTGCCCAAATCATTCCATGCACCCTGCCACCCAGGAACTGGATGCCTCAGGGCATCTTTCAATATCTCCTCACCTAAAGTTTGTTTTCTCCTACCCCAAGATGACGCCAGATTCCATGAACTCCATAGCATGCCAACAGTATTAGCTAATATTACTAACAGTATTAAATGGCTTACGTAAGGATGGGCAAAAACCATGGGAGCCTGCGTTATAAAAGCATTCACATCCATCACCAGCCCCAGAAGATAGCTCCCCCCGCACAACAAGGCCATCAGTGTAAAAGCAAAGCACAGAGCCATTGTTTTTGTTAACATGTTCCCAAACTCACCAAAATGAAGAGATAAGCAGTGCAGCTGACAAACTCTGTGTCCCGCACAAGAGCTTGCTACTCTATAACTACTGTTTAATTTTTACTATAGCATGCAATATATATTTATATATAACTGCCTTTA
>VYXC01003415.1:3300116-3358615 GCA_013397175.1 Platysteira castanea
TCCAGGCAGTAGCAATTGCTCTGGCTTCTCTCTCCTGCAGCGGCTGCAGCCCCATCTGTGTGGGTTTAAAGCTGCAGCTGTCAGCAGGGTAACCCAAACCCCAGCTCCAGAGGAAAACAGACAGGGTTGGGGGAATAGTTTGGAGGGGAAAAAAAGAAAAAAAGGAATAAAACAAAGCAAAATGTATGTTTTGAAGCAACAACACTGGGTTTGATCCAGCTCCCTTTCCAGGCAAAAGCTCAAGACTCCCCTGATTTTCCAGCTGGGCTCCACTGGACCCCACAGCAACAGTGCTCTGGTAAAAAGTCAGAGGTCTGGACGAGCTGCTGTGTGCTCCCAGCTGCCCTCCTGCAGGCATGCAGGCCGGACACCTACACGCACACCCTAAGGAATGGGTGTTTATTTCGTTTCCTCAGCCTAAACTCCCCTTTCCTTGGGTTCCCACCAGTTTCCCATCTGCTTAACACCACTGGCTCAGAGCAGGAGCTCCTCGAGGCACTCCCTGCCCTGGGTCAACACCAGTATATTAAATCAACACAACTTCTGTGGCAGCCCCTGCAGCTCCAGCTCCTAGTTTTACGGCCATGCTTTGACTGATAAGGCTCTATTAATAAATCCATTAGGCAGCACCACTGCTGCTTGCAGGAGGAGCAAGCCCCAGTTTTGGTAGGGGGCTTAGCAAAGAAACAATGAACTCACAGCATCATATATGCACAACTGTTTTATTTTGGGTTTTATATAAAAAAAATTCCTAAAGACTGCAGAAATTTTTTATCCTAATTTCTTACACATATGGTTCCAAGGCCCTGTTTTTAAGCTAATTCCCCCCTAACAACTTGTGATGGTGTGGGTTCCCCTGATTTTTTACCTAGTCACCTTTTCTAATGGGATATGTCTAAAGCTGCAATATGGCACTTGGTTGACTTAGTTGGCAGGTTTAATACATCTGGAAAGCTGGGGTATGGAGATGCACGCGGCTCAGAGTCCATCAACACAGGCAGGGACCCTGCCCTCATGTCTGTGCTTCCAGAATGAACCAGACCTTTCTCCTTACTGTGCAAATAACAGGCTTTGGTCATCGACCAGTCCTGTCGTAAGGGATTCTCGCTCCTGAAGAGAATCCCGTCTTCAAGTGGGGAAGCAGCCCGGCCAGTCAAGCAATTGTCCACGGCAGTGCCAGGCGCTGAGACCCCTTCAGTCAACTGTACCGTTGTAAGACTTGTTGAGCTTGTTGAACGTGAACTCTACGTTATGTGTGGAAATAGGCTTTCGGTAGAGGGGATTGGATGCCTTTGGAGAAAGGAGCAGACAAAAAGAACGAAGATGAGTGAGGAACAAAGTCCGTGTCAAGGCAAAAACGTTCCAATTACTTTGGTGACAGCACTGTGTTTGGCTTTGAGTGAACTGAGCATTCAAATCCAAAAGCAGTGTTGTTTATCCTGTGTTGTTTATCCATCAGACCCACCTTCCATCCTGCCTGCAGGCGGAGGCACTGCCCTCAAATGCTGAGCACCCCCATGCAAAGACTCCCAGAAGGGCTCCCTCACAGACCTGACCGATTTGGCTGCCATCACAGTCTCCCCTACCTCCTTCAGCCTCCAGCTCTGCTGGGAAATAGACGATGAAGCCAAAGGCTGGGTATAGTTTTGCAGAGCATTTATAACTTGCCAAGGAGAAGGCAATGCGACAATGCTGGACCCTGAAAGCAACATAGTGCATGGACACCTGCATCTGTCGTGCCTGCCACCCTTCTCCCTCACTGCAGAGCAGTTTGCTGCCAGTGCATCCCACCAGCCCCACCTTACACCAGCAGCACCCCCGCCCCGGGCTCACCATTTCATATCTGGCCCGGGAACGCTCGCTCTGGAATCGGTCGAACTCCCGCCTGTCGTGAATGGTGACGAGCAGCTTCCAGAGCGCCAGCAGGATGATCCCGATCAGCACCACGCTGCCAATCACTGCCAGCACGATCGTCACGGCGCTGGGGGCTGAGCTGCAGGCTGGCAGTGAGGGAGAAAAGGTAATTAGCTCTGGTGTGAGTGTATCCCGGATCAGGATACTGGGATGTAATAACTTGGACTGCAGCCACCGAGCAAGTGACCCCAGGGCAGTGCTAGCAGCAGTGGCTAAATTTAAAAAAGCAACAGTCCCCTCTGAAATCAAACTGGTTTTTGTTTTTTTTTTTTATTAAACACATTCCTGGCTAGAGGCAAGTCAAAGGGACGTCTCTCATGGATGTCACCAGAGCTGGGATGTCACGTAGTGCTTCGGGAGAAGAGTAGGGCTGCAGTGCCACTGTCCGACAGTGATGCAGGATTTTATTGCCAGGTGACCCACGTGGGACACAGAGCGTTCAGGTGCCTCTGGCAAAAGCCAGCTCAGCTTCTCCCACATGGAGACAGGTGATCACTAAGGACTTTAAATAAGGACATTAACTGCCAGCTAATCAACTGGTCTTTCAATTAACTGCAAGCTGCAGCACAAATGAAATCAAACATTATTCTGTCTTTCCCATATTGGCCCGTGACTCGGAGGACCAGAGCAGATCACAAGAAGCTACTGCTGGATGCTCGCCAGCTTGTCCTGCAACACCATGAGGGGATTTCTTTGAGCAACTGCATTGCATGTGATTAAAATAATGCTGGGAAGCACAGCTGTCTGCACAGCCTGGGGAGGGGAGCAGGGACACCCAGCCCTCACACTGCCTGGGTCAGAGCCCTTTGGCAATGTGAAAGTCCTTAGGTAGTGAAGGGCTTTCCCAACACTCTGACTTCACCAGCAGCCACACCAGATGTCCCCTTCTGATGTTTTTGCTCCTAGGAGCTGTACCTCCAAATCAAGCATGCTTTTTGCTACTTAAATAGGCTCCATTTAATTCAGCCCCTTAAAGCTCTTCAGCCACTTGCTGGCAATGCTGATGGCTCAGGTGCAAGTTTTACTCTCACAGTTCTTTTTTACTATGTTGGGAGCATTTGGAGCTGGGTTTCATCACTGTAAAACATTTCAGTTTAAATCACTCTGGTTTATCTGCTCACACAACCAGCCTTTCTGCAACCACCAGGCTCCCCAGCAGCCCATCACCTCTCCCAAGGCAGCCAGTGCTGTCAAAAAGGAAACCCAAGGGAGCGCCAACCTGGCTCTTTGAGGACGGTGAGGTTGGATTTCCCACTGGGAAGCTCCAAGTAAGTGAACTTCATGACGCAGTTGTTCACCGGGTAGGCGCAGAGGATCGCATTCGGGTCATCTGTTTCTGGAACCAGATGTTAAGAGTCACAGGATTTTGTATAAAGTTTTTATGTATTAAAAACAAATCCTAAATGTTGCAGAACTTTTGTATCCTAATTTTTCAAAGAAATGCTTCCAACACCCTCTATTTTTTAACATAATTCCCCCCAACAACTTGCAATGGTGTGAGTTCCCTGATTCTGAACTAGTCATCCCGTCTAACAGGCTATGTCTGAAGCTGCAATACAGCACTTGGTTGATTTAGTTGGCAGGTTTCCTACTGGGAATTAGCACAGCTCTCCCCTGCAAGATAAGCAGAGCTTTCCAGGGATGCCTGGGAGGAGAGGAATGGGGAGTAAGCCTGGAAAGCAGCACAGTTTGATCACAACTTGTATGAATTGTAACAGAGCAGTGTCCAGATTTACTGCTTGAGAAAATGTGGCCCTCGGCAAACATCGCATAGCAAACAGACTCAACCTCACACACACACACACATTCCCCATGTAAATCTGCTTTGGCAATAAATGCTGTTTTCTTCTTAATCTGGTAAATTTCTTGAAGAGTGGAAGGTGAAGGGAAAACAAGGGGCACCAACTCAGACGGGGCCAGCATCAGCAGCAGCCCACGGCCAGCTCGTGCTCCAGCTGTACTGAATAGCTCCAGCTCCAGAAACGGCCGAGAAGTTTGTTTTTACAGAGTGAGATAGAAAAGGAAAATGGGAAAGGGAGGAGGGAGGGGGAAGGGAGGAGTTGGTTGCAAGGATGATGTGTAGATGTGGGCGTTGCAAAAAATGAGAGGACTTTATTCCCAGGGCCATGCGGGCGCTGTGTGTTTGTGCCTGACACACCACAGCACCAGACAGGGCCTGGTCACTGTAAGGTCCTGCCTGAAGAAGGCTGCTTCACAGAAGCAACTTAAGATTGAGCAAAGCCACAAACTGAGGTTTGCAGATCTAGCTTAAGGGGCTATTTCAGCAGAGCCACTGCCCTGCGTGGCCACAGCTCGTCGGATGTCCCCATTGCAGGGACAGTGACTGGAGCGAGATGGGGAAGCATCTCTGGCTGTGACAGAAGCACAGCTCCGCAGGCCTGCAAGGGCTGAGAGTTTCACAGGAGAGGAATTTGGGGACCCAATGCTGTTGGCTGGCAAAGACATGCACGACCTTGTCTTAGGCACCTGGAAAGAGCTTTCCACAGCTCTTGTATCCATGCCTGTCTGTCATGCTGAAAAATGATCGCATTAATGAGCACTGCTATGCCAGTCCTTTAGCTCTCTCCTGTCTGTTTGTTTTTCCTTTCAATGCCTTTGACCTGCATCCAGTTAGAAGATTAATACTCTCCATTTCAACAGCTGAGCTCAGATGCAGCTGCCCCTCTGACGTGTTCCTGGTGTGGACAAACCTCAGCTGTTCTTACCCCGGGACAGGAAAACCTGCGCTACGCACACAGTGGTAGCAAAGCATGGGCTGGTAAAGTGCTGACTGTTACAAAGTAAAGTACTAATTAGATCAGTATAGGTAATACTTCCATGTTTCTTGACTAATGCTCTTTTGATTTGAGCAGCAAATCTTAGATCCTGTAGGTTCCTGCTTTCATCCCATCCTTATATCATTATTTCAGTAAAAGATACAGTGATTAAAGTCTCAATAGTTATGGTTTCTGTTGATCTTCACTAGGTTTCAGAGATCACACATCTACAGAGAGAGGTGTGAGGGCCCCACTGAGCTTTCAGGTCCACTGATGTGTGCTGTTGCCAGGTTCAGCTCGGAGTGGGACCTGTCATGCTCCCTTTGGAACTGTCAGGAACACAAATGTAATACTGCAGAACCCAAGGAGATCCTGCAGAGCTCAAAGCAAGTCATACAAGCCTCCCATGAGGCAGCATTCTGGCTAGTGGGTCCAATGATAGATGCCTCTGCTCTACAAAGCTTTGAAGCACTGGCTGCTTCATATCCAGTCAAACAGGAGTTGGGATGTTCAAGACTGTGTTCATTGCAATTCGATATTTAAGAAGGTCCCATCCTCCTCTGCCAGGACAATATAGACCTCTGTATTCTGTGACAAATATCAGCATTCTGCCTTTCAGCAGGGACTTGTAATATGTGCTAAATTATACAAAAGCACTTGAAAACAAGGATTTGGCCAAGTCTGTCTGTGAGGAAGTCCTCAGTCCCCAAGAACTTTTAGTAATATTTTGCTTTACCTCTTCCTCCAGCAGCCCAGATCTCCAAGTCACAGAGTGCAATCTGACTGCAATAGTTCAACAGAAGTGTAATGTCCTAGAGTAGAAATCTGGCTGTTTTTTCCTCTGAAAACCACGCAGGGGGCTGACAAACCATAGCCCAGCCTCACCTTCCAGGGAGCAGACAGAACAAAAGCTGGCTTTGGCATAGTGCATTGACCAGGCAGGAGAGATGAGCTTTGATTCCCAATATTGCTGGCCAGTCAGGCATTAGAAAGGAGCTTTGTGTGTTTTGAACTTCCAAACCTCTCGGTGTGTGCTGGTGCAGGTGCACTCCCTGCTAAACTGCAGGGTGAATGGAGAGAACGAGAGCAAGTGTACCAAAGGGAAAGGCAGGAAACTCCACTGGTCGTAACTTAAAAGCTGGACATTGGATGTGAGAGGAATCAATGGGCAGAACATCACCTGCAGGCAGCTTAGGAGGAAGGGAGTGAAAGGCTGAGCGAGGTGCAGCACTCCCACCTCTATGAACTATGGGAAGAGGAGGAAATGCCAGATGCAGACTGTTAATTTATCCCGGCTTGATCTGCATCCCTCTCTCCAAGGGGTATTGCTAAGGCCAAGGTCAGGATTGTAATTAAATCTGTCACAAGTCTGGATTCCCTCTACTCCCCGAAAAAGCAACTGGGGACTCCCAGAACATATCTTGAAAAGAATGGGAGAAAGTCATCTGCTGAGAGATGCACATGGGGGGTGACCTCTAGAAGAGAACACAAAGGGCAGGAGATTACCAGGGGGACTTGTAGCAGACAGATCTACCAAAGCAGAATCCGTTTTCAAAACAGCTTTGCTTTCTTTTACAAGCTCACTTCTTCCAAGATGAAACTTCATAAGATTAGAAAATGCCTTTTTTTGGGTGATTTTTTGTCCTTTTGCACTCTCACGACTCATCTCATCTGTCTCATGTGACCTCATCCCCCTCTCTTTGCTCCCTGCACTGGCAGCAGTTGTTAGATGTGGTAAGATGTTATTTAAAATCAAAGAGTTTTTTTACTTCAGTATGGATTATAGCCCGGAGAGAGCGTCACAGATACCACCCATACACATATACATACTACCTACACACACACATTTCTAAATACCAGGTGTTCCCTGAAGCTTTCTTTACAAGTATGTCTTAGTCTGGTTAAGAAGAGTTCAAGGCCACAGTCACCAGCTCCCACCACCTGCAGTCCCACTGCTGCCAACTTACCAAGAACATCCACAGTGGTGATGATCTCATCCTTGCAGTGCTTTTGGCAGGTTTGGTTATCAGCCAGTCTTCCTGAGTTAAACAGCTTGCATTCAATACAATCCCTGCAGGAACACACACAGAGGGGAAGATTAAGCACATGTCAGAAACTGCATTAACATAGGGGTTCAGCCCTTGGAAAGGGACTCCCCGGGTGCGGGTCTGGAGGCTGCACATCTGCACCACAAGGATAGAGCAGCTTCAGCGCCAAGCATCTCCATCGCGAGGATGGATTTATTCCAGGATTCAATGAAGGAGCAAAGCAGCTGGAGGGTTTGGGATCTGTTTGCCCTTTGGATGTCAGGAGCTGCACGTCACCTACTGCAACATCCATCCTGCCCGAGATCAAGGCAGGCAGTCCTGCTGCTCTGTGCTACCCTGAGACTGATGCCCAGGGCACCTCTATCACTGTGAGGCAAGGACAGTGATTCCAGTCCTCCCCTCCTCTGCAGCTCACAGCTCTCTGCACCCCAATATCTGCAGCTCAGACTGCAGCAAAACTGGGGTTGCCAGCCTTTCCTGCAGAGTGGAACAGCACTGGAAATGACCAGGGACATGAATCTCCATGAGCACTTGGGCAGCAACACTTGTTGCTGCTCTACCTGGGATACTGTCAGGTTGCTGAGCATGGGCTCCTGGCAGCAGTAGGCTTGCCTGGGGCTGATCACACATTTAACAAAGCAAGAGTAAATCCTTAGCTGAAAAGTCTCCCAGGAACCAACGAGCTGCCCTTCCCACCAGCGAGAAATCCCTCCTGAACTGTCTGTGAGTACCTTTTAGTGCTACAGACACCTGGGCAGGTGGGACATTTCTCACAGGTCTCTCCGAAAGCCCCTGGCTCGGTGCACTGACACTTCCCACAGACACAGGCACCCCGGCCGCTGCACATCTGCCCATCACTGGAAACACAGCTGTCCATCTCCGTGGAGCAGTTGCAGTTGTCCCCGATGTACCCGGCGTGGCACTTGCACTCCCCGCAGTGACACTCCCCGTGACCTGAAGGCGAGAGCAGGGGAGAGGTGTCAGTAGGATTCAGAGCCACCAGTGAGTGCTGTGGTTGGGAGGCACCAGCAGCCCAGCTGGAAGAGCTGCCAGATACCTCACTTGGCAGAGCAACAAACATGCTGATGGGAAACACCTAAATATCAAATTAATATCTACATTTAGCAGCAAAAAATACCCGCTCACTGATCTTCCAGCTTCCCTCTATAGTCACTCAAGACAAATGGGCACCTCTCCTTCCTAGTTTTGTATGAAATAATCTTTTTTCTCTGCCTACATTGAGAGATATTAAGATGCGAATGAAGTAGAGCTTCCTTGCTGATTTTGAGCCCAGAGTTTACCAGCAAAAAGCCCAGCAGGTCGCCCACTTCATAAAGTATTTCCTTCCCTTTCTTCTTAACAGTTTTACTTAAGAAGTTTTCTTAAAACCTTGAAAAAATTATATCAACAAGTACCACTTCCTGTGTCCAAACAAGACCTCTGTGTCCCAGCCAGAGCCATGAAGGTTGCTGGCACCAGGTGAGCCCCCCCAGGGAGGAGCTCAGGGCAGCTCACAGCAGAGATGGATGAAGAAACCAATCCAGCAAGGGCTCTCCTCCACTGAAGCATCCCCTCGGAGCTATGGGATTTAGTGAAAGACTGAGAAAGTCAACAGGCTCCAAGGCTGTCAGTGACAGCAAGTGGAGTGTCAGTGACAGCAAGCTGTCCACTGAGCATTTCTTAAAAGAGAGGCATCCATCAGCTGGAGACTGCTCCAATTCCTCCTTGGTCAGTCCCTAGGAGAAGGGATGCCTTTGCAGGCATAGTTTATAGAGCTGAAGGGTTTGTATACAAGGCCCATCACCAACCTAATTACAGCTCAGCTTTTCCACTGGAAAGAGCCTCCAGCGCCCCAGACATGATAAATTATACACACACTCCTTTCATCGACACAAACCCGCTGGTCTCCCTGCCTCTCCCAGCGTGCCAAGATTACCAGAGGCTGTGGATTGCCAAGCTATATCCCTTGCCAAAAGTCACAGGAGCACCTTCTGTTTTACTAGGCATCTCGTATGTCCCAGCACATCTCAAGTTGTTCTTCAGCAACCTCTTCTGCACTCCCATCGTTTGCTTTGGATCCAGCCCGCATATTCAAACATTACTGGACAAAGGAGATTATGTTTACGAGATCTCTACAGGTGACCTCCTTCTGTGCCTACATCTGATGGAGATTAAAACCTCTTGCTCTGCTTGCCTTCACGAAGACATCCGTGCCCTTTCCCCAGACAGAAAGCTCCAGGTTTGAGCCCATGGGCTCAGCTACGTCCACAACTGCTGCTGTTTGGGGGACGCGCAGGACCACCACTTCACAGGCAAACCAAATGGGGTGTCTGGCTTTTATTCACAATTAACTCAGGTGATTGGGCTCTCACACGCAGCAGGTTTGGTGCCTCCATGGCAATGCATGTGTCCACATTAGCTATGAACTACAGTTTTCTTAAATGGTGCTATTTCAAGGAATTCAAGGCAGCTGGCAATTAGTAAATGTGCTCAGGCTTGAATTTTAACTGAGAGGGCCAAGAGAAGCAAGCTGATGATATTCATATCATCCCTCAGTTCTCCTAGGACACCACAGAATGCAGCACAAGATGTGACTCCAGAGGAAATCTGTCTCTGGACCATAAAATGGTTCAGTTTTTAAAGGCAGCAGAACTAGGTTATAGGAGGCTAGAAAGACTGCACATCGCTTCCAGCCCCTGGCAGGCTGGAGGTGGAGCCTGGAATTACTGTCCTGGGGAAGGGAAATGGCCATTTTCAAATAATGCATCCTATTAAAGCACTGTGATTGGAAACTTAAGAAATAGTATCTTAAAGGCTGTGGTTTTGTTTACTGAAGGGGATGAAGAAAAAGCCGTTCTGTATGAGGGTGACTAAGTGTGGGGTGTGAGCTTAAAATGTCAAAACACATTGACATGTGTTTCCTGCCTCAGCCACACTGGCCCAGTGTGCAAGAAGTCACTGGCTGATGCTCATCATGGTCAGTGTGCCAAGAGCAGGACTTTCCATCCTGACCTTTAATGGCAAAGATGTCACAATCTTCACTGCTTCCATCAGCTTGAAAGAGTGGCCACTCTCGCAAGCATCACGAGCTACACTTCTGGTGCCATCCATCTCCCACACAGCCTGAAGACTGGAGAAACTCAGTGAATGGGAATCATCTGTTTTTCATATGGGCACAATAAGAGTCGTCCCACTTCTCAACGTCCACCTGGAGCATCGAAGATGGGAATCCACTCCACCCTCTCGCTTGGGACACAAACCGAGAGGAGCCCTGAGGCAAAGTGGCAGAGAGGCTTTTGGTGACAGTGACCCAGAGCTGTGGTTTGCAGAGTCTTACCCAGCACTCACATTTTGCAGCAAACTGTGCTGCCTGTTCCCAGGTCCAGCTCTCCCACGGTCACACGCAGTGCTGATGTGGCTAAGCAGTTTCCGTGCCATCTTGCCTGCAGGAAGCCTTCCACCACTCTGCCCAGGATGAACCTAGTTTCACTTCCCAGTTTCATTTCTGGGGCAATGAGTCCTCACGGAGGGTGTGTTTCAAGACACCTCTGCACCAGCAGCAGTCTCGTGGTGAAGGGCATCACCCCGGACTTTAACCCCCTCGAACCCTTTTGAGTTTGCACATCCTCTGTTAAAGCTGGTTTGTGAAGCCAAAATACATTAATTATGTTCTCCAAACATAATAAGAGATGTTTTCTTCTGTTCCCATGCTTGAAATGAGACAAGCTTAGAAGTTTAAAAGATCCAGATCTAACTAGGAAATGAAATGCTCCCTCTGAATTTGATAACATACTTTCCAGCCACCTCTTGACCTTAGGGGGAGCTAACACAAAACACATGTCAGGGAGGCTGCAGAAACCCGCTGGGAGGGTGTGCAGAGGAAAGCAATGCTTTTGTGGGGGGAGAGCAGTCCCCAGACTGAGCTTGGCTGGTCTGGGATCCATCAGGACAGGAGCCATGGGATGCTCTGCTGCTTGGAGGCACCTTCTTCCCAAGGAGGCCACCACACTGGGCCGAGACTCTCAGCCCAGCTGGTGCTTCCATCTCTCTCCCCATCCCAAAATACATCCCCATCCCACTGCTGTGCCCCGGCTGGGCTGCACATCTCGCTGTCACTCAGGCAGCTTTTGGCAGGACATCCAACCATCCTCATTTCACCCCAGCTGCCTCTGCCTCTCCCCTGCAGCTGCCCCCCAGGATGGCAGCCATAGGCCAAATCCTCCCTGCCCTCAGCCTGGCACCGCACAAACCCAGCTTGGCACCCCGCACCAGCACTGCTCTCGTTGTTCCCAAGCAGGGTCATTCCTGAATCAGGGTAGCAGCTTCTGGCAGAAGCTTCCAGCCTCTGACCCTGATTTCATCCCAGGCTTCCTGACAGGAGGCTGTGACCCTGCTAGGCAGGACAGCCCCTCTGCCCTCCACAGTAACTGTACACCTTCTAGGACCTGCACCAGCAGGTCTGAAACTCAGTTCACTAAAAGCTCTGTCACTAGGGCTTTTCATAGAATGTGGTTTTCCTAAAGCCTCCTGCTTCTGGGGACCACAAAGTTATGTAAAAAATACCAGCTTTCTTTTGAAAGAAAAAACATGATTCCAGCTTTTATGGAGAGGTAGAAAAGGTTTCAAAACAAGCCTCCTCCAACACTCCTTTTTTCCCCATCTTCTAGAACATTAAACTGATGTGCCTAACGCACAAGAAAAAACAAATCCTAGTTTTTAAGCCAGTTTAGTGGTTTCTGAGCACTCAGGAGGAGAAAGATCATACCGTATTTTGTTCCTTTTAAATCAAGCCACTTATTTTTGTGCGTCTGTGCTCATATTCAGACTTTGGGTCAGGACCTCCAAAAGGCTGTGCTTTAGTCATTTTTGGTTATTTGAACAACTAGTCTGAAACAGAAAAAACCCATAGGAAAAACAACTAAGAGAAATAAGTTATGGCAAGCAATTTCCAGATCCTCCAGTGCCATCCCTTTAACAAGCCCCGGCTGCTGTGCCCATCACCCAGAAAGCCCCAGTGCAGAAGCCACACTTTGTACTCCCAAGGGGTGGAGGCACCAAAAACATCTGCTTATGAGAGAAGTCAAACCCTACTGACACAGGGCACTGCTTGAGCAGCAGTTTTGTACCAGACCAGCCAATCTCTCAGCAAAAGTGCTCGATGTCTGGGGGAGAGGCTCTGTGAACAGCACATTTTGAGTGGGAGGAAGAGGGGCAGCAGAAAAGCCTCCAAACACTTAGAAAACATAGGGCTTTTCATTTGGGAAAAGGCTAGGGTAAGACACAGTGCCTGCTTAGGCAAATAAATCATCGACTTCCCTACTAATTTCTTGCCATGGCTCAAAGCAGCCGGCGCTGCAGATTGAGAGGCCAGGCCAAGCCAGGCCAGGCAGCCTGCCCAGGGCACAGCTCAGGCCCACGGCACTGCCAGATGGTCAGCACCCGCAGGGACTTGGGCAGAGCTCGGGAAATTTTAAACAGTGAGGATGGGCTTAGGATCCAGTCCCTAGGTCATGTCAGTCCAGCAGGGAAAACAAGGGTGGCAGGTTGGCAGCAGCATCCCCAGCCCCTGGAGCCACTGAGCATAACAGCCTCCTTGTGCTAAGGAGGCTACTGCATAAACAGAGACAGACAAATGTCAAGGGTCCAAAGTTTCTGTGTAACCTGGAATTCATCCGACTGCCTCCACTCACACCAGGAGAGAGCTTCCCACACTCATTTATCCACAGTGCAATACTGAAGCAGCAAAACAAATGCTAAGAGGTTAGTAAGAAGTAAACAGTGCTTTTCTGAATGTTATTTACACCCGACACCATGGATCTGTGCATCTTCCCATTGCAATGGATATTTGTATCCTGAAGCAAATGGGTTTAACCAAGATTTCAGTCCCAGCACTTGCTGAGCTCACCAATCACCAAAAATAGCACTGGAGATGCAGACTAATGAAACCAAAGGTGAAAGAATAAATGCAGGTTCGAGCTGCTAATTCAGCCATGGGTACCACAAGCCCCATCACCAGCTTGACATTACTGCCAGCATTCCCCACAGTGCATCACTGCCATTACAAAACCCCCCTCAGCACCCCAGTTTCTCACTCACTTGGGAATTTCTGGGTTCAGTGAGAACTGGGCAAGGAAGACACGGTTTTGGAAACTGCTGTCTCATGAAAGCAGCTGAAAGCAATCCGGGGCAGGCGGATTTCCTGTGGTAGCTCCTGGCCAGCCTTTCCTCATTTTCCTTCTCTCTGCTAAAGAAGTGGAGCTGAAACGCAACCACGAGATACAGCTGATGATCCATCAGAAAGCCAAAATGGGCAGTGAGAAGTCATTTCCTGAAAGAGATCTAAAGCTGTGTTTCTTAAAATAAAACCTTCCTTTTTTTTTTTTTTTCCAAGTAAGCTCAGCACTCTACAAATTCTTGACTTCTACTTACATTAGCTCCTCAGCCAAGCCTGCCACATGTGGCCTTTTGGATGGAGACCCAGAGCTGGGAATTGGAGCTTTCAGGTCCTGCTGCCAACTCTGTTACTGATGCAGGGAGAGCTATGGGGCAGGGGCTGCTGCCAGATCCTCCCAGAGGCACAGAGGTTCATCCCAAGTGGGGGCAGCTGGGATGGGTGTGCTGGTCTCCTCTGAGCCGTGGGCCCAAATACCACCCCACCACTCTGGGCACGTGCTCATCCTTGGCTTTGTCACTCCCTAAGCACCTGATATGGAAGGCACTGCAGGAACTGCCAAAAATTCATCTTATTCCTTAAGCCAGATCAGAAGGGGGGTGTGTGTGGATCCTGTGGGGTTTTTGCCCCTACTGTGTCTCCCTCCAAGTCTTTAACTCAAAAAGGGCCACTGTCCTTTCCTATCAACCTCAGTCTCTTCACATGCAGGTGTTTATTGGGTCTCCCACGGGACACAGCAACGCCTCTCCCACAGCAGTGCTCCTGTCTTCAGCCAGCTCTCCAGCCCCTCACAGACTTGCTCACAGACGAAACCCCCCCGAATGCAGATCTCTTCGTTTGTTTCCTTTCTCCCCAAAAAGCCTGACAAATAATACTGCTTGAAAAAAAAAATAATATTTTTCCACTTGGCTCTCCCAACCCTGCCCAGATACCACCAACACCCATGAGTCCAGAGCCAGGAGCTTCTCCCCCACTTACACACCTGGCCTGTCGCTGCCCAGATCTGCCGATACAACACTGCATTTCAGCTTTAGTCACCGTGAAGGCTCTGGAAGACTTGGAAACACGAGGGGACATATGGCAACCATGCAGTTGCTGAAAGGCGGAGAAAGGGCTTGAGAAAAGTTATAGGGCTGCACCCCTTCTGCCAACATACGGTGCCTCCAGGAAGGACAGGCTTCATCCTCCCGCTCTGATGCCTGAGCAGACTCCTACCAGCTCCTACCACCCAAAAAAACCTCCAGATATGTTCTTAAAATAAAACTTGGCTCCAGAAACAGAGCTGCATGATCCCAAATCCCTAAACCCCAGGGCCAAATGCTATGGTTCAGGTCCATTCTTTAAAAAAAAAGCAGTTTAATTCCCATCCTGTTGAAGCCCAAGTGAGTTGAATGTCCTTTCTGCTGGACCTTGTTGAGAGGAGTGGGCTCTGGAGTAGAGAAACATTCTTTCTCTGCGAAATGCAGTGCCCTGGGAGCCTTGCCCAGTTCTGTGTTTGGATGCAAACACATCACTTGGTGCAAGTTCACCAAAGGTCCATGGTTTTGGAACAGACTTCTCCCTTCACAAAGTACCTGGAAAAAGTCAGAATATCACTCAAAATAAGACAAAAAAAAGAAGAAAGAATGAACACACAGGCTGTGCTGCACTTCCCTTTCAGGTCAATTACTTAAGCTCAATTTTTTTAGGCAAAACTGAGAAAAATTCACAGGTTGTCAGTGCATGTCAACAAGGAATGCGGAGACCCAGAATTCCATTCACCTGCCGATCTGAGGCTTTCATCTGCCTTTAAACCCCAAATACAACATTCATTTCCAAATGTGCATTTCTGTCAATGACTATCACCAGACAGACCAAATTCAGACACCAAACTCACCAAGATACTGGCCACTAGAGCATTTAAAGCGAGTTTGTTCTAAGACTATCTAAGCTTTATTTCCTGAGTTTATCTTGGTAGGGTTTTTTTGGAGCTTTCTATGGGGTTCCTAGCCCTGGGAGGAGGCAGCTGCACAGGACAGGGGATTTGGGTACATACATGAATCTTCAGATGACAACTCCAGTGGCAACCCACATGTTGTGCCACTTTAAGAGCAGAGCCCCAAGAACAGAGCTCTGGCTCCCATAAAGATGTTAAAGACGTCACTTCTGTATTCTTTAATTCTGCCCGGGCATTTAATGCCTCATTAGCATGCATTAACGCTTGCTAGGAGTCCGCTCAGGGACAAGGAGAAACTGCAGTGAAAAGAGGCAGGAACAGCAGCGCTCTGTGCGGGTTGCTCCTCAAGGAGCTGCTGCCAGATCTGGGGAGAGCTGCAAGGCTTGGACAGCAATGAGAGCCTGGGCAGGGAGAAAGGAGGGGTAACAAAGGGCAGCTTTGCCCTTCGTGCCAGGAATAGACACTCTGGGAGAGCAGTACTCCATACACTGGGGAAAGAATGTCCAACTCAGTTGCCGTTTCAGTGAAAAGCCAACACAAACCCTTGCCGTGAGCAAGGTGGGGCAGGCAGGGTATGCCTGCTGCCAGTAACACCAAGGAGCATGAGGAATAAATGTAGCACTGAGCACAAACACAAATGGGGTCATCATCTGTGTTCCTGTGAGAAATCCATGCAAAGATCATCAAGTATCTCGAGTTGGAAGGGGCCCATAAGGACCACGCAGTCCAACTCCAGAAAAATCAATAATATTTAACAGCAACAATATAATGCTAATGCCTGGTGGTGTAATACCAAATACTGCATTTAACTGCTGTGAAAGAAATCTAGAGGAGTGTATCCAGGGAGCACAGAGCATTCTAGCTAAGAACCATTCACCTGCACTGACCTGCAGCCACCTCTGACCTGAAGCACAGCACGGGGGTCGTCAGCAGCACAATTAGAGGGGAGACCAGGCAGTTTTACATTGCAGCTACAAGCGCTGGCCATGATTTCACAGGTCACAGCCAGTAGACAGGGGTCACCCCATGCTGTTTGTCCCAGCCCAGAGGCCATTTGAACTCTGGGATCTTCAGTTTTTTGAACGGGCACCAGGCAGGATGGGGAGGCACACACTCTCAGAGGACAGTGGCACATGACTCAGTATTAAATTGAAAAGAGAAGAGAAACCAGGTTAAGGGGGAAAAATAAATTCGAAGAGGAAGAAGAAGAGAGAGACTGGGGAAGGATGGAAATGGTGCCCGGGGAGGAAGTGGTTTCAGGAGCCGCCCAAGGACTGGAGACAGGAGTAAACACATGCACTGAGTCAGCCCCATGCTTCTCCAAAAGGCCACTGAGGATCTGTGTGCCAGACTTCATAAAGATGAAATTTGGAATGCAAACACCTCCCACGTGGCTCTCAGCCCCTCTCTGCACTGGGACTGTGAGCCACAGCTCCTGGAGATGAGCATACCCAGAACACCGTGAGACACTCTGCTGAATTTGGTCCTGGCTGATGCTCAGGAACCCTTTGCCTACAAGGGAAAAAATAAAACACTGCTACAGAGGAATGCTACTGCCAGCCAGCCACTCACACAACTCAAGGGTGGAATCTCTCTCCAGCCTCTCAAACCATCTGGGAGCTCAGGGCTGGGTGTCCCCGCTCCCCATCACAGAAGGTGCCACCCTGGTGCGGGGTTCGATGCAAGCACTGAGCACCGCAGGCTGCCCACAGAGGGTAAGCGTGGCCCAGACATGTCCCTGTAGTTTCTGCTCCTCTTCGCGCTGTGTGAACAGCAGACTTTCTCAATGACACTCCACACTAAAAGCTGAGAGGTTTCAAGTGTTGCTCTCAGAGCTCACTGCTGTCTGGCAAAGCACGGCCAGACCCAAGGCACCACGGGAAGCAGCCTGGGATGACCCCAGGGCTCAGACACCAGCTCTTGTTGCCAGAACGAGGCCTAAAAGCCAACATCTCACATGTGTCAGCAGCAGCAGGCACCTCCACAGCTCCTTCCTCACCTGTGGAAATGTTTTCTAAATCACTGCTTGAGCAATCACATTCTGCTGCTCCAAAATGTTGCAACAGCAGGGCAGCCCCACACAATACAGGAGGGCAAGCAGGAATGCAGGAATACCAACAGTTCAACAGCTGGCCTCAGAATAGATCTGGCTGATAGAAACAAACATTAAAAAAAAAAGGCATTTTTCTTGATTTGGGAGTTAGATGCAGCCAAATGACACTCGACACACAGCCAAACAGCATCTGCAGGGAGCTTGTAAGCAGGGCAAGAGTGGCATCAGTCCAAGCTGGATGAAGGTGGATACAACTGACCGCTCTTCCCCCCAACAGTCCTCAGCCCTGCCTGCTCCAGCTGACCTGGTCCTGACTTTTTTTTTTAGGCTGACCCACTAGATGAGAATAAATGGAGCTGACCTAAACCTTCCATTTCTTTACACCAATCCACATGATGAGTGTTAGAAGAACATGCCCAGCTCTGCAGTTTAACCCCAGAAAAGGAAGAGGACAGCAGAGGTGCCCCATTTGACTTCTCATTACATTTTTGTAGTCTGTTCTTACTGGAGCCACGTGTTTCACAGGTGGAGGGGGGATGTAAGCTGGAGAGGGGATGCCCACCCAGTAGTGACGCCAGGCACAGGTGCTCTGGCCTCAGTTCCTCACTGCTATGAGACACAGCAAGTCAGAGGTTTGTTTCTCCTTCTTATTCAGGGGGATTATTTTGTTTTACGCATTTATTCTCTGGCATGCAGACATCTCAGGACAGGACCTTTGGATGAGAAGCTCCTGCAGTTCAGCAGGATAAAAGCAAAGGCTTATTGGAAATGCAGCAAGGAGAAAGGTTTTTAGGACGCTTGAGTATAAACACCCAGTCTGAGTCTTGACCATATTGTAAAAGAGAAATGCTACAGCAGTGCCATCTCCTTGTTGTTTGTTCTGGCCGTAAGGTCCCCTGGGCTCTGCAGCAGCACTGTAGGCAAGAGACCTGAAGGTGCCTGAAACCAGGTTTGTGGGCTGCCAAGGAGCCATGGGCACCCTGTGCCCCACACAGTGTGACAACATCTACATACTGCTGTGTCTTCTAGCCCAGACTCAGCTTGTCTTTAGCTCCCTGTCCCCTACCCTGTGCTTTGGTGGGAAAAGGGGCATTCGCAGTGCTACAACACCCTAATGATACAGGGTTTGGTGTCAGAGGACTTTACTTGGTTCTGCCCACCCCAAACCACCCTCCCGTGCCCTGCACCCCGAGAGCACCCTCAGCCTCTGACCCCTGAGCCCCCAGCCTGCTGCTAATGACTGGGACTACTCACAAAGCAACTGGTACTGTGAGGTTACAGCACAGTGACCCGAGCTGACACTGCATCCTCTGTCACCAAAATAAGCCTGAAATATGCTGGTAGATGTGTGCTCCCCATCCTCCTCTCACGTGGGAAGCAGAGAGGGATTGACCTGTGGGGCAGCCGCTCCAGAGACGGAGCTGCATCTCCCTGCAGCTGCCTGGCTCACAGCTGCACTTAGCAACAGCCAAAGGATTATTTTTAACTTCCATATTTATATGGTCCTTTTGTCTCTTCCCTTCAGGTTCTCTTTTACTAGGCAGTGCTCAGAAAAACCTACAGATAACAAGACTTGATGTGACTTAAAAGGAAACATTGCAGATGTGGTTTAGGTTCTGTTCCCTCTCTTCCTTCTGCCACAGGCCACCCTCTTCCCTACTGGCAAGGGAACATTTGTCAAAAGCCACCCCACCCACAGCACAGCCACAGAGAGTGGGCACAAAAGAAGCTCTCCTTCCTCCCCAAACCACACTCAACCATCACCTGCACCTCAGAGGTTAATAAATTAAATACTACCCTTGTCTTTCTTAGCAGCAGCTTCTGGTGAAAGTTTAGGCATTAGGAATTAAGAGAATTAAGACCAAAAAAAAAAAATGCTGTTGAGTGTCTGAAAGATGGAGATCACCTTTATTCTCACATCTGAGCTTTCAGATGCACACCAGCTATTACCACCCAGGACAGTAGTTTTATTCACCACGAGGTAGGTGAATAGTAACTACAAAAGTATGAGTGGAAGAAAGTCTACTTCCAGACAATGTGTCCATGGGCACAGTGATTTGTACAGAAACAGACCCCATCTGAAACCCCAGGGTGGAGATACCAGCGGGGGAATCAAAAGCAAGTGCTACTCTCAAAGCATGGAGCTCTAACGCAAGAGGAGAAACTGGGGCACTGGCACTGAGCCATCATCCCACTGGCTCCCCTCAAGCACAGCACTGTTAAATGTGTTACAGACAGGGAAGAGCAGAAACAAACTGCAAAAGCACGAGTGAGATTTCTAATTTGAGGCTGTATTAAAACAAAAAATCAAAACAAACAAAAAAAGCGCCTTATCTCCCTGGGCCTTTGTACAGGCTAAAACATCCCTGAGCTTCCCCATTTACTAAAACCAAGAGAGGAAGCATTCAGAAGTGAATACTGAGGACTTGTATGAACTCAGCAGATTTTGAAGTGGTTTCTGCAGGGCAGCTGGAGTCGCATCACACATCAGCTTGGCTATTCTCTGCAAAACAAACCCCGGATTTTCAGTGAGCTGTCTCTTCCCACATCCCATCTCAGAAGTGATTCTGGCACTTGCATGTACTGGCAGGTTTGACACCCGATGCTTTATTGGCTGACCTGACTTTTCTGTGTCACTGGAAGCCCTGCGACCAGCTCCTGTGCTCCAAGGGCTCACCATCGTGCTGTGCTTTAGCCAGCCACAACCTTCAGTCACCTTAACCAGCTCAGATGCTCACAGCTGCTTACACAAGCTAGAGAGATGCTGAAGGGCTTCATTTACAGATGCAAAAGTGTTTATAAATCTGATTTATTGTCTAATTCTAAAAAAAATGAGTAAGAGAAACCACAAAAGACCTGGTCCCCCAAAGATGCACCACCATCAGTAGCTGCCGTGTTGCTCAGACAGTATGGATTTTTGGGATAAGGTCTTTTGTGTTTTAGGGGGAGGAATGGATGCAGCATGACATGTGCTCTTCTATAATTAGTGACGTGCCTGTGCACAACCAGAGTCCTGGGCTGAAGAGCACGCACATGACACCCACACAGGGAGCTGGGGAACAGTGGTGGTGGGTAAGGGGTAATTTCCTTAGAGATCCATATGATGCCACATTATTCTGTGTGCCCCCCTCCAAGAAAAAAATAGGTCTGGAGCAACTGAAGCTAATGAAGCTTGGCCTCCAACGAGCCAGTCTCTCTTCATTAGAGGCAAATGTGTGATGCCCTTACAGGGGCCTCTCCTCCCTCCTGCCACCTAGTTTTATGGGACCTTCAGGAATGCAATTAGGGCAGAGATGTTTCCTCCTTTGTCAAACTGCCTGGCAAGCAGCCAAGGAGTTCAAAAAGCCTGGGGGCTGTGCAGCCAGCTGCCCCTTCCCCAGCCCAGCTGCAGGCAGGAGGGCTTTCAGCCCCTCTCACAGCCAGCCACATTTCAGAGCGGAGGGGACAGAATGATGTGCCAAAGATCTCAGTGCAAAAAGGCAATCTCTCCACTCGAAATAAAACTGGGAGTAAAGCATTTGAGGGTTTGGGAAGCAACTGCCTGCTTTGTCAGAGCATGGTGCTGCAGACAACCTGGCTGCATTTATTTTGGAAGAACAGAACACTCGTGCAAGCCATCCCCTATGGCACTTCCAGAAGCTGGATTAATGGTTTGAAACAGCTGCTCTGGAGCTGTTAACTGGACTTGGGGAGCAGCAGAACAAATGCCGCTTCTTAGTGACTAAGTGACACTGACTAGGAGTTGGATGCAACCTGAATCAACATTTACTCCACGACATAAATTAGTCCCTTTTCCCACCTGCCTCACAGATGCAGGAGGCACATTAAACCTCCCACTAACAGGAATTAAATTCTTGCTGCTTCTTTAGATTCTCTCTCATGCAAAATCTGCTTCTCTACTTCATGAGGGACGACTACAAAAGGACTGGAGCCATAGGTAGCACTGTCTGCAAGCATCTCTCCTCTCAAATGCTGACAAAATGAGGCTCTAATATTTATAAATGGATCCAGGAGTGAAAATGGTTTTTCCTAGCCAAAGGACCAAATGCCAAGAGACAAGAAACAAGTCCATTTCAGAGTATTTCTACCCCACTGTGGCTTTTGCTGGGAATACAGGATGCCTGAGCACAACATGCCACCCATCCCTGCGCCATGCTAGTGACTCAATGGGGACAGCTTTGCTACAGATCATAAAGGGAAGAAATGCCCGAGCTGGTTGATGATGGGCTCATGGGGCCTCTGATTTGAGGCCTGCCATAAACCACAGCCATGTAGCTGCAAAGCAGTTTGCCTGAGTGGATTTTTACTTCTCAGCTCAGAAAACTGTGCTTTCCTCCTGGTGCTCCCCAAAACCTCAGCTCAGGCTGGACTGGCTGTTTCCTCCCCAGCTCTGTCTTGGATGGGCACTCCAAGGTTCATGGTATCATCTTGTTCAACAGCTGGGGCAGGTGCAAATGCATTTGATGGGGGACACCACAGCCTGTGTGCTAAACCTGAGGTTGGGTTCCACTGTTCAAAGTACAGTCAGTCATCAGAAATGCACTGAGAGGCAGAAACTGTCTTTTATGCCACCAGAGGATTCAAAAGAGTATAAATAAAACCCTTGACAGCAGTGATGAGTTTCCCTCATGGGTCCAAGCCAAGAAACCCCCAAGCAAGGACAGAGACAACAACCTGCAGTGAAATGACAGCTCCTTATATGCTGCTTTTTTGATTTGTGCATTAGCTAAAACAGCTGGTCTCCCCCTGCTCTGGGATTCAGCCTGTGAGAGTGATGGGCACAGGGATGTCAGAGCGTTTTAGGGACAGACACTGCGCCCAGGAAAAGACAGAGTGAGAGCAGGGTACCATTTCACCCTCTAGCAGGAACAAAACCAGCAACCAGCCACAGTAGCAACTGCCCCGGGAATCAACCTGCTCCCAAGGCATCACCCAAACTCTTCTGGATGCTAAATCTACGTGTGCTGGTGCTGAGCTGAACACCTAAGAAGGCCCCATTTTTAGGGAGGAGAGGGCTTGGTCTGCTGGAAGCCCCCAGGGGTGTTTGTGTGGCAGAGGGCTGTTTGTTAGGGGCAGCTTTGGGCACAGCCCTGCCAAGCAAGCCTGTGGTGGGCTGGTAAATCCCAAGCCTCTTGGCCTGACAAAACCACCTCAAAATGTTATGGCACTGGCACAGCGCTTGCTACAAATCAGATTCAGCACCATAACAGATGGAATTTAAGAAAAAAGAGAAAAAGCCAACAAACCACCCCACGCAGCCATGCCAGACTCCATCCCACCCCTCAAGCAAAGAGCCTGCTTGGCCTCAGCCTACTCTTTGTTTGCTTTCATAGCTAAGGACTGTGAAAGAAATTATTATTATGGTCCTAAAGAAGGACTTTTAAATTAATTTTTAAAACTTCAGCAAATCCCAAACCAGCTATGCTGCTCCTCCCAGCATCAGACACCCTCCACAGGGACAGAAGCAAGCAGGTGCAGCAGAAGACAGACAACTTGCTTTCCAGTGGAGCAGCAGAGCTCTGGCCCTCCTGCGGAACAGGGAATTTGAGCAGAGGTGCCTCCTTCTCTTGCAGCAACTGCTACACCAGTAACTTACAACCTCTCTTTATAGCCCTGCTGCCCTGCTTGCTTTTAAATATACTCCTTTTGGGTGGGATGATGCTATCAACACAATGTGGTCTCCTGGAGAGAACCCCGGCAGTACTGCTCCTAATTACTCTGCAGTTGAGTTTAATTTTCCCCCCATCTACTTTCAAACACCTTTTTTCTGCTTGCTCACCCATCTTTCCACTCTTGCATCAGCAGGGAGAGCCCCACAGACCCCCCCTAATCTGGGCAGCCACTGTCAGGGTGGGACTGGCCTTTGCCATTGCTCTGCAGCAGGGAGCTCCAGGGCAATTCCAAACCTCGAGTATCGCCTGCCTCATCTTCAGCAGTGACAAAATCACTAGCCAGGCTACAGGAAAATTAACACAAACATCCTCTATCCGCCTAACAAAACAATCACCTCAAACAGCCAGAAACTTGCAACCAAAGTTTACTGCCCAGCTCTGAAACATGCAAGGCAAGATAAACAGCAGAGGACAAAAACACCACTTCCCTGGAGAAAACATTAAAAAGTAACTATTTTTTTCCACGCTTACACTTGTTTGGAATTTTTGTCCATGGTTTTCAGCTATGGAAATATTTTACTTGCTTGAAAGCAGGTAATTTTTAAAGAATAACCCTTTGCCCTGGTCCAACTGAGGGAATTATGTCCAAGGGCTAATCCAGGCAATTATGTTCAAGGTAAATTATTTGACTTAGACTGATGAGGTTTTAAAACCATTTTAGCAAACACAGCTAAATAACTCTTCTACCTTTGTTTAAGCAAAGCTGACTGGCTACAACTTTCCAGTGAATGACTTGTTTTCCCAGTGGGAAGAAAAATCCATACGTAAGATGGCTTTAGGAATCTTTAATACAGCTTTTCTCTAATAAGTCACAGCCTGAAACACAACCCTTCCTTTCACCTGGGAAGCACCAGGGGATTACGCCAAATACTTCATCTTTAAAAGAAAATTGTTTCTGCCTAGGCAGGGGAGGATGGCACACATAGGAAAAATCCAACCTGCGAAAACACCAAGAAGCCTCAGTGGATTCAAGCCTGTGCTGGTTTACTCTTTCCTAAGGAAATACATCAGCGTGCAAGAGATGTGCATAGTTACATCAAAATAGCAACACCAAAGCCAAGACTCTGCTCATCTCCATGGGAGAGAGCCTTTCACTCGAGAGCTGGAAACCCATTTCTGATGAGGATAATGCAATTTTTGCCCTTTACTGTGGATGCCTTTAAATCTCTCCTTCCTTTTTCCCATAATGAAAAGAAAGGAAGCACAGACTCCCCCAGAAACAGGGCAGATTTGGGCAGCTGGTGCAGGCACACACACCCTGCACGCTCCAGGCCAGCAACCTCCCCCATTTTGGGACAGCGTCCGCACTGCCACCACGCGGAGGGCACAAGGGCGGAAAGGCTCCTACCTGAGCAGAGGACTCCCTTGTACCTGGCGCAGGAGAAGTCGTCGCACTCGCAGAAGGGCCCGTAGATGTTGCCGAACTCGCTCTCGTAGCAGAGGCACTGGTTGCAGCTGCACTCCCCTCGCCCGCTGCACAGGGGCTTGCCCTCGGCCTCGCGGCACAGCGCGTGGTGCAAGTCCCCGCTGGCCCCCTCCTGGCACTCGCAGCGGGCCCCCAGGTAGCCGGGCTCGCACTCGCAGAGCCCGCAGGCGTAGGTCCCGTTGCCGCTGCACTTGGCGCTGGCCGGCGCGGCGCGGCCCGTGCAGCCGCACACGCAGCTGTAGGTCACGGCCACCTCCAGCGTGTCCCGAAAGCCGGCCGGCTTGATGGTGAAGGTGTGGGATGTGTCCTCGGCGGGGCAGCTCCGCGCCTCCACGGCCACCTCGAAGGACACCTGGAGGGCAGGTGGAGATCTGAGGTAACAGGCGTGGCCCCGGAGCAGCTCTCAAGGGTGTTCCCCAGCAGGGAAGAGCAAATGTCCAGGGGAGAGTCCGTGGAGCAGTTCCACGGAACGGGGCCCAGCTCAGCGTGTCGGAGCTTCGTTCCCAGGTGTGCAAAAAAACCCCCCAAACAATTGCATGTCCAGCTCGGTGCACCTGCATCTGCCAGCCCCACGAGGGGTTGGGCACCCTTAGCATTTTAAAACTCTTCGTTGACAGCCATCCACAGCAATTTTCCCCATCAGGCAAATATAATATAATACTGTTTTCTGTGAAGTGGGAAGGAACCTGCCTGTTCCCGTGAAATAAACAGGGCAAAACTCTAGTAAATAGCCCAGTTTTCATGTTATTAAAAATAGAAAACTCTCTCAAAACAAGCATTATCAAAGATCTAAGCAGCGCAGAAAAGGGCCCGAGGTGCCTACAAGATCATGGATTTAGAAGGTTTTATGGGACTCCTGATTTGCATGTGGAAATGTGTATCAGCTCCACAGGCCCAAGCTTTTGGCATGCTGCTCACAGGCCATTTCTAATGCATACTTCTATCAGGCCTGGTTTCAGACGGGTTATACACATCGTTAAATGGTTTTACATCACACCCCTACTTGTTTTATGTTGCTACAATCCAGTGTCAGGGATTTTCTCCTTGAGAAAACCAAGACCATACTTTGGTTGCTTGCTTGGCCCCCGATTTAATCCTACTCTTTGTTAGGGCTGGCCAGCACTGCCCAGAGCTGCCAGTTAGCTAGAAGGATTAACCTTATTCCGAGGAAATGAGACCCTTTCCTAGGCCTCAGGAAGGAATGCTTTATCACTGAGGACATTTGGGAGTCACCTCAAGCTCTCATTGCCTTCACTGTCCCACATGTCAAGGGGTGATGTGCAGATGAAGGCACAGCAGCCACCCCCAGCGGGAGAGCTGCACCCTCAGGAAACCTCCCTTGACCCCCTCCCATTCCCAAGGCCCAAAGCAATTAGGATAGAAGCTCAAATTACAGAAGAGAAGGAGATCAGAAAGCAAGCTAAGGGGATCAGGGTAATCCTGCTCCCTTTCACCCGCTGACACCCACAGCCCCAGGACTAAACCCTGCCAGATTAGGGTCCAGTGCCAGCATTATCCTCTTTGAGGAAACTTTCTTAGCAAGAGTCAAATCTCAAGCCACACAGAAGCAATGGGGCAGAAAGGAGCTGGCAAGAGGGAGTGGAGGGACAGGACCCCACGATCCTGTGGCACCTCTGCCTGTGCAGGCAGCTCGACACTCAGGGTGCCCCTAAAACGGAGCGGTGCCAGTGCCAGCTCCCTTCTGCACTCGCTGCCAGATCCTTTATGGCACAAGCTGCAGCAGCTGGAGCAATCCCATTGCTCCTGCCGAAGCTGGGAGCCCAGGATCAACCACCAGATTGACTCTGCTTCCTTGGGGGGCTCAGGTTTTGCTGTAGGAACAAGGAGCTACAGGGATTGCTTCTACCCACCTATCCCAGACCTAGTAAATGCAGTTAAAAAAGCAAGGCCGCCTCCCTATTTAACACCTCACATGATCCTTATTTGGCAGGGTAAAATTCCAGCTACTGTTGACTCTTTCAAACTATTTTTATATGCCACAGCACTGAGAGCTCTGGTATGTTTGCAGAGTCACTCTTCTCAAATAAGGCAATCAGGCTGCTAATGAACCCACACCCATTGCCTCAGACAGCAAAAGTCAGAAGACAAGGGAGGAGGTTCCCCACTGGCCTGAGCCCTGCTGCCCTAGACCTGCAGCCCAGCAACCCATTTATCTGCACCAATACTCAATTTAAACAAGCAAAGTTCAGCTTCTCTGCTTTTTAAAAAGCACTGGATGGATTTAAAAGCACAGGATGCCATGTTAACATTTATTTCAGTCTGCGCTGCCATCCAAATAACCCTAGGACCTGAACACAGGAGGGTTGCTGCCCATGGAATTTCACAGGTGAGAGTGTGATGCGAGTATCTGTGATTGAGGGGAAAAAAGCCCATTTTTGATTATTGCATCCTGCTGCCTGATCAGGACCTTTAGCTCAGTGCTGTAGACAAGATGCCTGTATTCCCCTTTTCCTCACAGCTCACCTCAGACTGACTTACAACACCCAGAACTACTTCTGGCAGAGCCACTCTCTCTGGGTTTCTATATCATCATGAGGAAAACAGAGGAAAATCAGCAAATCTACGTTTTATTGCCCAGGACCACTCATCAACAGAGGGACACGGGTGAAACAGCCTCTCCAGGGAACAGATTGAAAGGGACACTCACCGTATCTCCAATTTTGAGATCCCCACACTTCCTGAGCCCGGGGTAGGACAGCCC
Source organism: Platysteira castanea (assembly GCA_013397175.1). Taxonomy (NCBI): domain Eukaryota; kingdom Metazoa; phylum Chordata; class Aves; order Passeriformes; genus Platysteira; species Platysteira castanea. The sequence continues at coordinate 3,326,837 of VYXC01003415.1, forward strand.
ATCCTGGCACGTGGCAGTGAAGGTCAAGCCAATGTCCTCAGGGCTGTCCCAGACTGTGAGCTCCACCTTGGACCGAATACTCTGGAAACACAATGGGAAAGCAAACCATCAAGCTCCCAAGACAGATGGGTTTCTTCTGCTTAACTCTCCTCTCCTGGTGTTTCCAGAGGGTGGGGAGGACATCTCTGCACCTATATGAAAAAAAATCACCCCTGCACACACATTGTCAGGGGTGACTTAACCAGCCCGGAAGACTTCTGATGATCACAACTAGATTCACAGGGAGCTGCCTACCACCCCTGCAGGTGGCTTATGCCCTCTAGGATAGGTGTGATGGACACAGCAGCCAGTACTGGAAACCTATGGATGCACAAGAAAAAGAAGAGAACATTCTCGACCACAAATGGAATACCTCTGAATTGAAGGTCAGAGCTTTGTGTGCACATCTGCACCTCCTCCTCCCCATAAACCTGAGCAAAGTGCACAGCCTGATTCTCCACTGGCAGCTGTCCAACAACGTCTGCTGTGCAGCACAGAGAAGGTGTGAAACTGCACTAACTCTGTCCTGCTTTCTTCATTTCACCCAACTGGTCAGAAAAATGTGTTCTGCCTCTTAAAAGAAAAAGCTGAACAAAAAGCACCCTTTCGTAAGTGTCAGCTGGAAACAGCACCATGGGAAAAAATAAATGAAAAATCTCTTTCTTTGAAAAAACTTTTTAAAGTGAAGAGCATTTTCCATCTGTGAGGGTTTGGTGTGCTTCTACCCCCTTTCTTCTGCTTCTCATCTCTCTGCCCTGCTGCATACACAGACGTTTTAAGTCACAACAAAATGAAGTTTATAAATATTAATCCGGAATGACATTGTTTTGTTTAATTCTTCCAATGGCTGGAACTGATTTTTATACTAGTGGTGTCCAAAAACGACAAAGTTTTTCAAAATGGAGCTTTTTGTACAAATACACTTATTATCCAAAGCCAGCTCCAGCCCTCTTCTCCTTGTCCCCAACCCTCACCAAAGAGACCAGGTTAAGGAAAAGTGCTAATTTAGACCTCTGGCTGGTACATGTGATGACAAAAGCAGGGTTCACACGCCAGCAAAGAGCAAACACTTTTAGAAGTGGACAGGAAATAAATGAGTTTTGGCCGGGTGAATCTAAACAGTCCTTGAGGAAAGAAAGGAACAATTTCCCATCTCTCTACTGTAACAGAGAAGCCGTTCACAGGGTAGCAACTGGGACCATACGGAGCATCCATCGCCTGCGGGCTGAACGCTGTGTGTGCCAATAAATCTATGGATACTGCTCTGCCCCAAATCATCCTGTAGAAATCAGTTGCCACACTGATAAGCTCTCCTATCTTTCCCACAGCATCCCATCTGGGGCATGGCAGAAAACAGGACACCAGGCCAGGGCTCAGTATGACCTTGCACGGGCTCATCCTACGTTCCTGCACAGACACCAAGTCCTCTTATTAGCCCTGTACAGTCATGCTGTTACCCTAAATGCAGTGCCATTATTGACAGCCCCTTTGCACTGTTACACACCAGTGTCTTCTGACAACAGCACTGCCACCACAGAGGGCAGCTGGTGCTGGCAACAGGAAACACTCCCAAGACCTGCCTGGATTTGGTTTAGGAACATGCTTCTTAAACCAGCATCCCATTTGCTCCCTTCAGTCCAATCCCAGCCCAGTGTCTGGGCAGAGCTTCCCATGAGCTTTTCCATCTCCCAGGTATGTTGAGATTTGGGGGAAGGGCAGGGAGAAAGCAGTTCCTGTTCTCTTTTGCTTCACACCTGGTGGGATGAGGGAGAGGGGACAGCATGCTGGGCAGAAGAAAAGGGAGACGGAAGATGAAGAGATGGGGAAAAGCGATCTTGAGCAGGTCTGATGCGTGCGTCAGTGGAGGGCAGCAGACGAGAGGACCAGAGATGGACAAAACACTGAAGGGACGAGAGTGAGCCCATGCCCAGAACACCAGCCACTGCCACCCTGCAGGAGAAGGCAGTCCCTGATGCAGACAGGAGGATTTCTCCAGGCTCAGCCTTTCCTTTACACAGGGAATAAAAAAAGGTTTGCTCCCACTTGGGAAACAGAATTTTAGCTGTGTCCCTCAGTGAGAATTTCCTCCATCATTTCAGGAAAAAAACAAAACTACCAAGAGGAGATGGGCTGGGCAGGTGCCAAGTTTCCAGTGGCCCCGGGCTGACCATGGCACAGGCGGGAGCTGCCAGCTCCCGGCAGCACTCCCAGGGGTCCCAGCCCACACCCACCACCCAGCTGAACAGGCAAGAAACTAACCCCGGTCTCAGCAGTCAGTCATCCCACAGAGCTCGTTCTGGGGCACCTTGGTCTAAGCACCCAAGTGGTTTCCAGCCAGCTGTACTGGAAAGCTCACAAGCAAAGAGAAGGAGGGAGCAGTGGTGCAGCCACAGGATTCCCTGTGGTTTTCATCAGCTTGTATTGATCTGCAAAGGCTTGAGGGGTGGTGGAATGGAGGCATGGCTGCATCTTACAGCTGCAAAAACAAGGCAAAGGGAGGTTTCCACGTGATGGCACTGAGGCCACATGCAAAGTCAACATGGAGTAAACATTCATTACTTTCTCCCCAGCCAAGCATCTCAGCCACAAGACCCTCCTTCCTCAAGGAGACAAACTGGGACAACTGGGCTTCTGATTAGCACTATCTCCTGGGCCTCATTAGCAGCATTAGCTGTTCACTGCCTTCCTCAGAGGGTGAAGCTTTGGGAAACCCTCTTCCCAAGGGCACAACCAAATGCTGCTTTAGCTGCAGGGAGCTGGGGGAAGGAAAGAACTTTACAGGTCATGCAAAGCACACTACAGTCCTACATGGACTGTGGACGTGTAAACTCCTCCAAAGTCCTTACTGACTCCCTGCACTAATGAACATAGTACCAAGAAGAGCTTACAGCCACTGAAAGCTGTGTCCACGGGTCCCATGCATGAACAACCCTGCCTGAGGGCTGACCTGCTATGGGGTCAGATCTCCAAACCCAACACCCAGCCATATCCTTGCAGGATCATGAAAACCTGACCCATAAGAACTCAAGGAGAAGTCAACACAAATGTTGACACTAACTATCCTATGAACATGCAATTTAGCTGCTTCTAATTGATCTGCTCCCCTGATCTCCATGGAGCTGGACGACATCAGGTCAGCAGTACAACTCCAGGTCCCTTGCTGTCCTCCTCATGTGGCAGGGCAGGCTGCACTGGCAATGCCACATAGGCAGGGCTCCTTTGGGAGCACGGTGATTGGTGCCCATAGGGTGCTGAAAACCAACAGGGGCTGCACAGAGAGCAACGCAAGGATGTGACCTTATCTGGACCTGGTCCCATCCTTGGGAGGCCTCTGAACATCAGCTAACAAAGAAATAATCTATTTTACCTACTGGTAGGGTGCTCTGAGAGCGAACTGTTTTAGATGGGGGCTGTGTTTTGTGGGTAATTCTGCACACAAGAGACATGAGGTGAAACTTCTGCTGTCCCACAGGCTCTCTTGGGTATCCATGCTTCTTTTCCTCCTCACACACCTTGTTTCCTTCCCCAGGGTGGACATACCAGCTCCAGCAGTGTGGAGAGGACTGGGGAGGGAGGCAGCCAAGCCGGGTGGAGCTTGCTGGGGGGAGCTGAGCTGGCCAAGCTCTTAGCACTCCTGACTTCAGCAGCTGTGGTATTCAAATGCACTTACGTTGTAGGCTTTGACGATCAGCTCAATGATATTCTTGGAATCTTTGTGCAAAATCTCCACTGTTGTTCCAGGAATCAAAGTGGTAAAGTTCTTAAAAAAAATTTAAAAATAGAAGAAAATAAATGAAAATGTTGAGGTGCAGAGGGGAAAAGCAGAAGGTGAGGAGAGACCGACCCCATGCCAGGGACACAGGCCACACACACTGCCCCATCACTCAGTGGTGTACATGGTATGGTTTGGCTCCCACTGATGTGGAGCTTTCAGAAGTAAATCATTACTAGTGAGGCATGTCAAATATTAAACCAACCTTATGGCCACGGGACAGGGACAAACAGACCTGGCTCTGCTGCTGGAGGGGGCAAGACCAGGCTGCTGTGCACTGCAGGGAGGGAGGGGCGGCTGTCCCGACTTCCCTCACAACCTTGAGCATCCCCAGGAGAGGGGGTGGAGAACAAGCTCAGCCCTCCCACTCCCCATGGGCAGACAGCAGCATCCAGACCATAGCAACACGGCTGCTTGTTGTTCCTGCTTGAGCCTCGAGGCCTCGGCAGAGGTTTCCAAAAGCAACCCCGCCTGAAACACCGCCCCTGCATCTGTAGAGCAGCAAAACCCCGCAGGGCAGCTCTAGGCACAGGTTGGTCATTGTGCCTTGGGTCAGCTTTCCTTTTGGAGGGGAGAGCGGGAATGGCAGAGAGTTCAAATTGTGTGTGGCACATCAGGACCCTGGACTCGGTGATGGAAAAACACAGCTGGGCAGAAACGCTGTGCATGATTAGGTAATGGGATTAAGTCACTGCAGAATGGGCCGAGCAGGTTTCTGCTCTCTGGCACGCTGCATGCTGGCAGCCATCCGAACATCCAGATTAACATGGAGTCTATTTTAGGTCTTCACATGCTCACTAACACATATATATCTGTTTGCTCTAAGAAGCTTTAGTGCTTTCTGCTGAAAGGACTAGGAGGGCTGAGCCTTGCCTGCCTGCACCGGGCAGCCTGCTGCCACATGCATGCACCCTTATCACTGCACACACATGTTTATTACTGCACACACTCATGTTTGCAGCTGCCTCCACTCCCCAGGGCCTCAAGAGGCGTTTCAATCTCCCCTCAGCCCAGGCAACTGAGCAGCACTTACCTTGTACAGGATGTAATGACTTTTTGTAACAGCGAAAATCAGATGGATGTTATTTTCAGCAAGTTTCTCCCCAAGAAGTGCCAGGGAAGGATAATCCTAGAGGAAAAAAAAGGGCAGAAAGACTGGTGGGTAACACGGAAGTGAAGACTAATTTCACTGCTCTTCTCTTCCCAACAGCAAAATTCATTCCAGACACATGGTGTGTTTTGTTGTGGGATGAAATCCCTGATGTACCAGCAGAATCCCAACTGAAATATTAGAAATCTGTTAAATATTTCTGCTGCGCTCTTCACTAGAATACATGACTGACAACACCATTAGCCACAGCAACACCCAAAGCACTGTGGTTTATTTCTTCCCCCTTTCTATTTTGCCATCAGCAGACACACGTGCTAAATGGCTGCTACCTCGAGGGGTGCGAGGCAGGGAGATCTAGAACTGTAGAAAGTGGAAATGTATCATTTTTCTTCTCCCAAAGCAGAAACATCCATTGTCTGTTCTTCCTGTATACAGGGACCATAAAGAGATTACAATAAGCTCTTTAATTCTGCAGATTTCCCAGGCAGAGAGGATGGCAGGGAGACACTGCTCTAGCAACAAAATAAAGAAGCAGGGCTCAGTTTCAAGAGACCAGCTTGAGTTTAAAACTCCGGCCTGCTTCTGAAGAGCTGCCCTTGGGAAAAAACACCTCATGTACTTGCAGACTTGAGGGCTGATTGAGAGCCTCTGAGATTCAAACATGGAAACACCACGGCAGCATCCCCATGCCAGCTCCCCAGCATTAACTCCACATAAGGGAGCCAGTTCGGGGACTGTGCTCTCTTGTGTATACATCTTATGTATACTTGCTAGGATTGCACAGGGAGTTCCACTGCAGAGCCCAGCTTCTGGCCTTAACACAGCCACCCAGATTCCCCTCCCCTTACAGAGTGACATTCAGGAACAAAAATCATAATTAGTGTATGTGATCTGCTGAATAAAGCACCATTCTGCAGAAGGACATGATAATGAGGTGGCAGGCAAGTGCTCATTCATCCCAGAAGTTTCCTCCCTTGAGTTAAATTTTTTAAAAGGGCTTGTTTGCCTGTTTATTACTAAGACTCGTGTTAGTGTTGTGCTCAAAGGCTGTGAATAAGAGGAGCATCCTGCTGTACTTGCTAGTATAGCCACATAAAGGTAGATACAGCCTCTTCAGGAAGAGGCTGACAGTCCTCTGGACATTTCAGAAAAGGGATGGCATATTTTATGTTTCCTCTACGCTTTGCAGGCAAAATGTAATGCTCTTCAGAACACCAAGTTACTTTTCCCTCCCTTGCAATGAGCCCTGAAGGAACTCACTACGTCACCAACTCATTTTTGAACATCACAGAAGCATTCATTGTGGGGGAATGCCTAACAGAACAGCAAACTTTATTTGCAAATTGCAGAAGCTGGGTTAAACCAGGCACTGCATTTGCCAAAAGCTGCTGGAGTGGGGGTTGGCTGGTCTCCAGAGAGGTCCACCAACGCCGAGGTGTCCAAGGGCTGGGCCCCGTGCCCTGCTCACCAGCTGGCTGGACGCGCTGTACTCGTTGGCTTCATTCAGGTGGCACTGGCCATCGTGGGGCTGCACCAGCCCCCCCAGCTTCCCATCCAGGGCTATGTGGGGCACGTCATCCGTGGTGAAGACCAGCAGGTGAGATGCCTCCTTACGCCAGCCGATCTTCTCCTGGGAGAAAGCGAACCCTGTGAGACAGCAGCCTGTCCCTGCCAAGCCCCCGCTTCACCCCTCACCCTGCACATGGTCCCAGCCACGTGCCTGGCCAGCAGCAGACCCATTAGCATTAATTAGGAGAGTACCATGCTCCTGTCCACCCATCCCTGGTAAACAAACAAAATGTCAGGAGCTCATCCAGCATTTCCCAGCACCTCCTTCCAACACGCTTACTTTGAAAGGCATGATGAGGTACGCGGACTGTCCACCAGACCTTCTCTACCCAGATCCAAGAGTAAGAATTTCAGCTGCTTTTACAGCCAAAGGAGACCTGCCAACTTCCTCCACACACATTTAATCTGACCTTGTTTCCTCGGCTCTGTGGAGTGGCCAAGGCAACAGCAAGAGCTGCAATATCCCCACTCAGCATTTTCATTACTGCCCACTCATAAACGCTGTTTCTGAGCTGTGATGGGCAAAGTGAGGTCCCTGCCCAAGGGGACTGGCTTTGGTGCACCCACATCCATGCCCAGGCACTCTGCCCTGATCCCCTTCTGCACACATCTCCTGGAAGCCATGGTGCCTCTGCTATTTTGCTGTACACCTCTACACATGCCCCAAACAGCTCCAGTCCAGCCCCCTGCACCACAACCCAGGAGGGCAGGGATACACACAGCCAGAGTAGAGCAGGGACCCTTGGCATTGGGCACTAATCCCACACAGCCACTCTGCACAGCGCTGCTCTGAGAAACTTCTGCCTATTTAAAACATGGTAATGTCAAGACATGCTGTAGTGGTCCCTGTGAAAGCACTGAGGTGTCAAGCACAGCACATGAAGTGTCCTCTGCACCCACCTTGGCCCCTCTGTTCAAGGATTAGACATTATCACTGTCTTTACATGAAGAGAGATGCAGAGACAGACTTTTTTTTAAGTAAAAGGGGTAACATCTAGATTGCAAACATTTCCCCCCCATGGAGCTTCCCCAGGTTTCCAAGTTTTCATCAGCCTGAGAAGCAGATCTGTAGCAGTGCCTGTAGCAGCACACTGAAGCACTTTGTGGAAGTGGAAGGAAACAGAGGTGTCCAAAGGGAATTTTTGCAAACCACAGTGCTGCAGCAAACCCCCTCTGCTCGGTGGCTGCTCCTGCTGCCAGGTCACAGCCAAACTGGGTGGGCTGGGGTCTTGCTGCTGACCACGGCAGGGAGATCTTGCCATGGCACAGACTGGAGCCAGAAAACCCCACTGCCCCGAGCTTTCCCTTGAGCTGGCCACACTGCCTGTCTGCCAGCAAAGACACGGCACCACGCCTTCCCTGCCCACACACTTCCAGCATCCCCCTCCCTCCAGACCCTGGCTCAGAGCACCACCTCAGAAATCCTTTGGGAAACCACAAGGGAAAAGCTAGTAGAAGGTCACTGATGGGAACATGGTACAGATGGAGACACCCAACTCCTCCAGAGGTACTGCTCAGCTTATTTAGCAAAACCCAAACTCTGCCCTGTTTACAGGAAGGTACTGGCCCTTCCTATGGAAAGCACTGGCGTGGGCAGGGCAGGAGGGCAGAGCAGGCAGAAGGGTGCAGAATCACGTCTGCCAGCGCAATTTTCGCCTCCAAATGTGAGTCATAGCCCAAAGTCTGCTGATCTTTCCGATAAATATAACTCGTGCCTCAGGGACACTATTCCAGAGTAGATTCCTTTTTCCTCCCTATTTCAGAAGGCTTCTTTTCTTTAATGATGTTTTAAAGACCCCCACGATGCATATAAGGCCATAGGAAGAAATCTTTGGCAACACACATCCTTCACCGTGCACCGGCACGTTACAGTCCAGCTCAGGAAGCAGTGAGGACTTTTTTGCTCTGGGAAGCAGGATTCATTCCACTGAAGTTACCCCACTGGACAAAAGGCTGAAACTTCAAGCCAAAATGTAACTTCTTAAGAACTCAACCCAAAAGTGATTACAGCTCTAATAATGCAGGAGGCAATTTTCAGTCTACTCAGCCACCAGACAGAAGCCCATCCAGTTCACTTTTCTTTGAGTATCCAAAGCTGATTTCTTTTTACATTATTAAGGCCAAGAAACTCCCAAAGAGATTAGAAGGATTAATCAGAGTTTCATTTCCTTAGAAATGTGCTGCACACAAAGAAAAGGAGCTGCATTCAAGCAGCAGTTACAAAGTCACTTCAGGAGTGCTGGTGCTGGTCACCTGCCTGCTAAGGCCACCTTTAAACCACGCGTTAAGCATTCCTTTGCAGACAAACTCTCCATGCCTCCGACACAATTTCCCACATCAACAACATCAAAACTGCTGTGGCTGCTCAGTTCAGGAACTCACTCCCACAAAGCAATGAGCACCCACAGTTTCAGTGCCAATATGCAGGCACAGAAACCAAGTGACGCCTCAGAGCATCGAACGAGGGTGCCTTGGTGGGCTGGCCGAGCCAGTGCTGATCCTACACCAAAAAAGCTGTAGACTTATGAAAAAAGCCCCCCAAGGAGGCTGGCATGCCAAGGAGCATCTCACACTGCCTGTGCCAGCGGCTTCCAGGCGCTGGAAAATACAGCTCTTCAGCATGCAGTTTCCACTGAGAAACCCAGAGCAGCACTCTGCTCCGCTTAAAGCAAATAACCAAGGAGAATTTCATTTATTTTTCTTGGACTGGGATTGTTGAACAAAAAACCCTGCACTGATGCTTACCCCCTCATCTGGTTTTTGATCCTTATGGGATAAGAAGGATTTTTAAAGCAGGGGTGGGACTGGACCCAAAGCAGAGTAACATGTTTCCACAGGGCTGGGGATGCTATGGATCCTGCCCCTACTCCTACATCCAGCTGCGGTTTCCTTCTGTACCCCAAAAAACCAGCTTCTCAATCCATACAGCCAACAGTGACTGGCAAAACTGCCACAGCTGCCTCAGCACAGCTCTTCAAATACTACTGAAAAGGCTGCAAAGCCTGTATTTCCATGCCTGAATAAATATCTACATTTATACTTTGGGCACTGAATAAAATCCATTCAATTGCCAACACTCAGTTGCCAGGAGTGTTGAATCCCCCCTGGATTAATCAATTTGTCTAAAACTTCACCAGTTTCTCAGGTGCAGACCTTTTTGGAAGCAAGACACAGATACAGGTGCAAGGCAAGTATGCCTTAGGGATCAAAAGCCAAAACCGCCTTCACTTGGTACTGCTCTGAAAGGCACCTCAATGTCTCCCAGATGCCTTGGCTATCTCCACATACCAGTGTCTAGCAAGCAACAATCAAAACCATTCCAAAAGATGCTTTATTTTCCAATATAGCATTTTCTCCTCTCTGCATCTTCGCACGTAAAATCTGAAACTTACACATGCCACCAAGCCATATGAGGCTTGCACTTAGAGAATGGCAAAACACCAAAATACTGCAAATGGAAAATGTAATTATGGAAGGCTGATTAAAATTCCTGGCTTACTATTTTAGCATCAGAATAAAGGCTTATTGTCTCTGACTCTTTCATTGCCTCCGGAATAACATTTACCATATCTTCATCTTTCAGAAAGGAGCCAAACTCTGGGCCTGCTCCTTAGTCTGTATTAGCTGTACAAACTTTCTCCACTCTTTGGGTCAAAAATCAGGCCAAAAATGACTCGAGTGCTACAGAGCCCTGGGGCAGCTCATGCAGCAGAAATGCTTGCTGTGCATTACAGTGTAAAAACACCTAGTCAACGCAGCAGGTATTGTTTATGACTCCTCAGAAGGGGAGGAGAAGACCTTGTTTAGACACCATGGCTTGGAGACAGCGAGGCTCTGCTACACCATGGCCAGCTCTCCCAGCGTCACCCCCCTTGATGCTCAGCACAAAGTACTTCATGGGAAACGAGCTGCATGTCCCCAGGGCAGGGGACTTCCTAAGGTGATAACTACCCCGGAAAAAGCTGGAGCATGCCAGTGAGATGCAAAGAGTACCACAGCAGAGATGAGGAAACTCACTTCAGAAGTCACCGAGGTACCCATATGCTGCTCTCCTTGCATGGGGGGAAGTAGTTCCTGAGTTAACAGAAACTACTGTCTGTTTCTGGGGGTTTCATCCCATGATACTCCATTAGTCATTGCAGGGTGCAAAACTCCATGCAAAGAACATCCTTGTCAGCAAGCTGCACTTCACTGACACCCCGGATGTGTGCAACCCTCACCCATCTCCGTGGTGTTGAGCCTCACCACAACCCACGGCCGCCAACCAGTCTGGGCCATCACTTGGCGACCGCAAGGGAAATTAGGCAGTAAGTTCCCATTTTGACTATGGGACCAAACATCCTAATGTCAATCAGCTGCCTGGAAATTTTGGCATTTTTAACTCTGGACAGACAGTCTTTGCTGCTCATGGCTGTGATCAGCAGCAGCTGCTCTGGGACTGCCAAAGCAGCACGCGTCACGGCACAGCCGGTTCTCCTGCCTTGCACACCAGTCCCATGGACTTCCTGTCCCACTCCCAAGCTCCAGTAATTAATTAACTGCTGTGGCTGCAGAAATTCGCTGTCATGACCTGCCACGTCATGCCAACAGTCATGCATGTGCACATGCTCACCTTTGCTCACTCTTCCTAGAGGGTGCTCATTCCTGAATTTAGTTGGTACCTAAATTATTCTTCTAAATTTAGAAGGGACCAGGCTGTGCATTCAAGACGGTCAGTTAAAGATTTTGGTCCTTACCAACAGTCTGAGACTGGCAAAAATATACGGGGAATATCTTGCAGGTCTCCTGCCTTCCACCAACACTTCAGAAATGAGCCCTTGTGATACACACTGAGGTACTGCTTCACCACAGGGAAATATTGTCCTGTTTTTGCAACAACACGGTGGAAGGGACTGCAAAAACCCACATGGTGAATGGCACAACTGAGTCACCATCCTGAGCCATCCCTGCTCTAACCATGGGAGCCACCTCTCCAAAACTGAGAAGCAGTTTATACCCAGACAGTTACTGGGAGCAGCACTGTAGTTGTGCCAACAACAATATCCGTGGGAAGATGACTGTTGGGTGGCATCAGATCCAGTGGGGCAGGTTCAGTCCTGCCAAGCACAACGAAGCCAACCCAGGCAAGGAAAGACCTGGTTTCCCACATGCCTGCGTCCCACCACTCTCACAGATCATGCCTATCTCCCGGCTCCCATAATTCAGACCCAGAAGAAAACATGCCCAACCAAAAGGATTTCCAGCAAGGCTGAAGCAAATGCAAAGCAAATTTCAGCAATAGGGGAAATAGCAAACGGAGCCATTCCTGGTGAGCAGGGAAGCTCAGACTCATGTCAGAGTGGAGCAAACACTTTCATTCATGACAAAAGGGATATGGAGCAACGCAACTACTTGTTCCAGAAAGATCTTCAAGCAAGCATCTCCAGAAACCCTAAGGACATGGCTAACATGGCACCAAGCTAATGAACTCTGCTCCAGTTCTGCTGACAAAGAGGGAGAGCAGGCTATCAGTACCCAGAGGTGAGATCATCCCCCCACACACAAAGAGGGAAAGGATGAGCAGTAGGAACCAGCTCCAACCCTCAGCATGAGTAAACTGCTGCAAGATGTGTTTGATACAGCCTTGAGGAACACACTGAGCTGATGTGCAGTGCTGCTGCACATAAGTGGATGTGAATCTTAAAGGATTCTGTCCCAGGTGCTCAGCACCAAAAGTCAAACTGTGTAATGAAATCTCACCCTAAATTTGCATTTGCAAAATCTCCAGTTTTATCCCTTTAAACTAGAAAAAGCATTAACCTTTTTTCCTTTGCCTGTGTATCTACAAAAGCACATGAAACAAAAGCCTCTACTTTTCAAAGCATTTTTCCATTTCTCCAAGAAAAATTTAGTAGTTACTTTCAAGAAATGGTAAACTGAAGCTTTGCTTTGGTTCAAGAACAGAGCAGAAGGAACCTGCCCCTCCTCCTGTTTTGCTTTGCTTTAAACCCCCAGAAATCAGAGCAACTCACCTTGCACACAGCAGCCTGCAAAATGGCATCGAAGCCGCCCTCTGGAGCATCTCGGTTGCGGGAAACCTTCTGTTTCCTGACTTCTTCGTTGAAACGGTCAACTTTATCCGTCAGGGACAGGAGGTGGCGGAAGCCAAAGGATGGGACACAGCTGGGGAACAGCTTATAACTGTGGGAAGAACAGAGGAGTGGTCAGCTGGGAGGAACCACACCCGCAGCCAAGAGCTGCAGAAGCTCACGGCTCTACCAGGTTGATCTCCAAAATTCTGTTCAGAGGGTTGGAATACTTTCACAATGCTTCATATTTTGGACACATCAGTTTCTGGCTATTTCTCTACAAAACTCTTCAGTAGAGCCTGTATTTTTTGCTTCCTGTCAGGGGCTTTGAGAAGCTGAAGTTTCCAGAGATCCCACCAGGACTGAACACCTCTCTCCACGTACAGTGTGAGTGGACACACCGAGCACCAGCCCACCCTGGGCCACACAGCTCTGCAGTTTCAGCACTCATAAAGTGGTTTTCACTGGGAATCTGCAGTCAAGGATATGATCCACTAATGGAGAGGCTGCGTTTTGGCAGATCCACCCTTCCCAGCAGCCCAGGAGGGCCATGGGAGCCGTGTCCCACGCCTGCAGAACCAGGGCAGGAGCACCACTGCTGAGAGCTACCTTTCCCTTCTTCTGCAGTATGGATTTTCACTGTGTCATCCAGTTTTCTTGCCAGTACGAGCCACCCTACACCTACTGCACATCACCTGGCACCTGGCAACTGCCCAGTATGAGATGCAATACTAACACCAGCTCATGCTTCCTCCCACTCTCCCCGCAAGCCAGTGAGCAAACACTGTCTCTGCTTCCCAGGACGCCACTGGAGCAGAAAGGTAGGAGGGGCACCCTAAGGCAGAGAAATGTTTTGGCAGGCTACCAGGAAACCTTTTTTTTTCCATACAAAACCATGAGAAGGCAGTTTTGGTGCTCACCTGGAGAGCTCAGGAGAGCAGCTCCCGTGGCATTGGAAATCAGTGAGTGTGTACAGGGGAGAGGGATGGGAAGGGTTAAGCAGAAATGTGTTTAAAAAGGAGCTGACCTGGCACAAATTCACTCTTATCTTCAAACATATAACCTAGAGTACAATTAAAAGCCTCTGCTGATACATGACCCACTATGGGTAAGTTGCAAGAGGCTTTTTACACAAAGGAGTGTTTAAGATCTGCCATCACTGAGAACTCAAATCCTTCACAAGGGACTCCAGAGCAGGGATTTCCATCCACGCAGCCACACACACACACTTAACCACGGGGCAGGTCTCACTGCCCTGGGCTTGGCTGGCAATTAGAGTCATCCCTTTTGATCCATGATCCATGTCCAGACTTGCATCCCGCTCGCACTCAGGGCAAGGCACTGCAGGATCTCAGCAAGCTGCCCTTAGCCCATCAGGATGCTGAGTCAGGAGCAGAGGTGATGGAGGAGACACAAGGGAAACAGGGCTGCACCCCACCCAGACCTGCAAGTCAGTCCGAGGAGAGGAGAGCCTGGACCAGGGGCAAAACCACCCACTGCAGCTCGTGTTTACTTGCAGCTTTTCTTAGATGCTGAACGGTTTGTTCTGACACCAGAAATAGCTGCAAACAAAACCACGCCTGACAACCCACCTCGCTGCACCAGTGAGCTCCATGGCAGCAGCCAGAGCCCCTCACAGAGCAGGCCGGGCAAGGAGATTCCATCAGAGAGCAGGGAGCCAGCACCCCTGGTTTGAATGAAGAGGAGACCCATGGCAGCTGGAAGGGAGCACCTACCAGGTGAGCTGCTGTGGGCAATCCTTCCTAAATGTTTTCCCAAGACCAGGCTGGCTTAAGGTAACCCATAGAAAGAAAAGCAACCACCTGGGTAAAGCCAAAAGAACACGTAGATAGCCTGATCATGGCGGGAAAAGCTGAGGTGACAGCTCTGGATATTCTTGATAAAAGGTCATCACAAGTTTCAGGTATGCCTTGTTGCTGAGCTGTCCAGTTCCATCCTCTTCTCCTTTTGCATCCATCTCCTCCTGCATGTTTCACTCTGTTTCACTTGGCCAAACCCATGTCACTCCAATTAAATCACACACCAGCCAAACAAAGTTTCCAAGATTTCTCCAGCTGGAGCCTGTCCCCAGCCCAAGGGCACCACGAGTGGGTGTCAGAGACTGAGGATGACAGAGATAACTGAGAGGATCCTTCAGAGGCTATGGCAAATTTCTGGGAGAAGTACTATGAAGAGTGTGGTGTGCAATGCCATTGTGGCAGAGCCACCTTCCTGGCTCAATGTGGTCACTTTCGCCTCATGATTAAAACACGACTTTTCAGTTTTAAAATTTATTTGACTTTCCACTCTGGACAGAACTGGTGAAAAGAGAATTTGGATAATTTTTGTCCGGTCAGCAAGCAATGTGCAGTGAGATGCCAATGCTTGGTCAGTGCCAAAAGCTGGCCTAGAAACTCACAGCTGATGCAAGTTCTCTTTATCTGCCTCTCATACTCAGAGCATGCAGAGCTTGGCATCCATGCATGAGGTGATCTTACAATGTAGGTATCCACAAATGGCTCAAATAAAAGTATTATCCTCACTGCCCTTACATGACTAGGAAGCACCCACTGATGGATGAGGTGAAGGTGAGGACTACACAGGTTTCAGTGGTGACACTCTCTCAGGAGGGGGCTTGCTGCTGTATCCATCCTTTGATTCCAACACCCACACCTATCTGAGCCTGAACACCCTTCCCTACACCAAATTTCACTCTGGCATAATCCTTAATTCAATGGACTTGACCCCGACTCTGGTGGTTAAAAGGCAAACAAAAAAGACTCGTGCAAAGACATGAGCAAAAAAAAAAGGAAATAAAGGGACGAAGGCTCTGATATCACCACAAAGTAAACCACATCATCTGTGTCTTTTGCAACTGTGAGTTTGCTTTCCTTCCACAGCAAAAAAGATGAAAAAACCTGCCTGCCACCTTCATAACACTCTATAAGAACTCATTAATCAGCACTACAGGCCATCACAAATCTCAGTTCCTCCAAACACTTCTGTTGAGAAGGATTTACATTGCCTTGGTCTCCTTATCTCTAAAATGCAGACAAAAAGCTTAACTGATTTACTCAACGCCAAACTATGACTCAGAGCTAGGATCAGAAATCAGGAATTTCTGGCTCTGGCTCCTTTTCCTTAAAGACTGTAAAAAAGTCTGCTATGTCTGCATCCTTTTCAGGTACTTAAAAATAGCTTCAGGCTCCCTGGTACAACAGTTTTCCATGTCTAGATGCACAGATCTCCCAAAAGTCACAGCAAACTTAGAAGCTGTCCTATTTTGAATTACTCAAGTATCACAGCGACAGCCACGGCTAATCATCATTCACAAAAGCCAGGGCTGAAGTGTGGTTCATTATTTAAAGCAAAAAGGCACGTGAAGACTGCAGCCAGGCTCTGTGCAAACACAGGCCTTGCCCCTTCAGGGTGCACCCACCACTTACCCAATGCAGGGATTGTTTTGGTATCTTGGTGCTGTGTAGGAGAAAGGAGAAATGTTTTTGTCCACAAAAGAGCCAAACCCCAGACGGAAATTGCTCGTGAGCTTTCGCATCTCTTCAGCCAGCTTGGTCCCCAGATTGCGGATATTATCCAGGTCGTCGTTCATGGACAGGGAGAGATCCATCAGGTAGTAGAGGTCCACGGGATAGTCCTCCACTTGCCGCACCTGAACTCGGAACGAGGTCTGGTCACCTGCACACAGACAAGGGTTGAGCAACAGTGAAAAGGAAACTCCCAGCACACATAAAAATCCAGGCCGCACACTTTTTTTTCCCCCCTGCAGAGCAGACAGATCACTTTTCAAAAGAAGAGGGTGAGGGGAATAGCTTTTCCAAATTCCTTAGGAGACTAACAGGAAAACAGGTATTGACTTTGGGTCCTCTTAAGCTGTGTAGTGTACTGGCTGGCAAGAAAAGCCAGTGTGTGTCTCTGTTTTAGCTCTTTGGAGGTGTGGGAAAGAGTCTGTCCATCTCATCTGAGAGAACAGCTAAGGGAGGGACACATAAAAAACACTGTTGCCCTGTGTGCAGTCCAGGGATGTTTTCCTAGAAAACAGGAAAGAAACGCAGAGTGAACCTTAAATGGATATTTCATGGACTACTGAAACACTGCCCACATTTACTTGGGTACATTCTCAACGCAAACCAGAACAGTCCAAGAAGTCCTGCACAAAAGAGAGAAGGTGGAGCAGGAGAATGAAGAGGATCAGGAGAAAAGAGCCAGCACGAGGTGAATGCAAGATGTCCTCTGAGCTGTGCAGGGAAGCCAAGGTGAAGCAGACACAAAAGAAACACCTTTGAAAAGGAGCTCCCTCCCAAAAAAGAGCTGGAGAAATCAGGGCAAAAGGGAAGTGAACTGGGAAAATAAAGTTGTTAGGGTCACCCAGGGAAGCACTGAGGCAGAGGCGAAGCTCCCTGAAGAGAAGAACACAAGGGAAAGAGCTGACAGGGCCGAGTCACAGGCTGTGCAGATGTGAAGAGAAGCCGAGGAAAGCCTGTCCCTGACCTTCCCCTTTGCCACACTGATTTCACTAGAAATCTGGAAGGGGTGCCAGGGAAGGCCACTACAGGCAACGTCTACACCTCAAAAAAGCTGAAGTGGCTTCAAAGTGAACTTACCAACTTCACACCAGACGGACCTCGGTGGAGCCACACAGCAAGTAGCAAAAGTTTGCCTTTCACTTTGCTAAGGGAGGGGTCTAAATAAAACCCCAATGCCCCACCTCACAAGCCAGGCTGGTGTGGAGATCCCATGTTCGCAGCTTCCACCTTGGCCCTTTTTTCCATTCAGTGGCGTCTCAGCCCCAGGGAACTGGATCCTTTCAAAACCAAGCTCCCCCTTCTGCCCTATTCCAGCCCTTCATGGCCAAGGCTGAACTTGGGGCAGTGGCAGGTTCTGCAAAACACTTGTGGCTTCCCCTCTGCTTCCCTGGAAATGAAACTCCCATTTTTCAGTATTGTGAAAACATTTCCCTAACCGCTTTGTTGTTCTCCTCCCTGTGCACAGCAGCACAGCTGCTCCCACTTACTTCCAGCCCAGCAGCAGCAACAGCATCCCAAACCCGCCATGCTGGCAATGCACAGCACGAGGGGCTCTGCAGCCTGGCTGGCAGAGCCCTGCCTGGCTCCTGGGCTAGGGCTCCTCAAACAACACCCTCCTTCTCTTTAAGCATTTCCCTGCAGCCTGCTACAACCCCAGCTGGAAAAGGCAGGGCTGCAGGAGGCACCCTGTGCAAACATGCACATGTAGTTACCGCCCAGCCGTAGGAAGCAGGAAGCTCATGCCATAAATATTCCTCTTTATTCTCCCCAACTTTCTTGTCCAGCAGGAGCAGGGCTTTGCTGGCACAGGGCTGGGATGTGGAGCGCAGCAGGTGCTCCAGGTGGGCCCCACACTGTACCTGGCATGGATTTTGTGGGGGAACAAAGAAGAACATAATGCATGTAGTGCAAAACCTGTTAGCAGCAATTGCAGGGTAAAAAACCGTGATTGCAAGCTTCACTTTAATTCAGTGCTGCAAAAATGCGTTTAAATCTGGGAAAATTCATTCCCATGTCCCTGCTTTTCACTCCTACATATTGTTCCCACTGGAAAAGGGGATGAGTCCTCTGTATTCTGCAACATTTTCATGTCCAAAACACCATTCTTCCTGCCAGAAAGGGTATTTGGGATGCTGTGATCAAACATGCTTCTCTTAATAATTACGAATTTATTAGTCCCTGAGAAGCACCAAAACCAACAGGATCCTGTGGCTGGTTCTTCTTTCATTCCTAACTGCACAAACCAATTATGTCAGAGAAAATACTGCTAATGCATGTAGATGTAAGTGCAAAAGAATTTATTATTCTCTGTGGACAGTACTACTCTCACACTTCTAGGGATAATCCAGCCCCCTCCTTCCTCACATACTGTCACCACCATTCTCTCCTTAGGGTTTTTACTGAAAAGTTTTAAACTCAGAGCTGAATTCAGAACTTTTTCTTGGATACCATCACACAGAGGCAGTGCAGAAACTGGAAAAACTGATTTTGGTCAATTTAAGAACATAAACTCAACAATCATGCTTATCCAGCTTATTTCTGCTTGGTGGGGCTTATGGCTTGATGGGCAACACAGCTTGCATCTATTCATTTTTTAAGTCCTTTTACACTATTTCTATTTCATTTAACTAGGACAGACTGCTTTATAGCTGGACCCAAGATTAAAAAGTAGTAGTATAAAAACTAAATGCTTAATCCAAAAGCTACCCTGTAAGGACATCAATTTAAGGCCTTTGGAGTTTAGCTGAGGACACAGATTTGGAGATGTGACTTCTGCCACAGGATGATGAGATCAAACTGCCTGGGTGGGAACAGCAAACAATTGACAATCCGCTCCCTTCTGCTTCTGCTTAGCGGTCTAAGAATAAAAGATCACCATTGCCACAGGCCGCTGCATGAATTCATCTTTGAAATAGTACACCCCTCATGCCCAAAATTAAATCAACACTGTCTCCTTCTCGTCCTGGGTTCACAGGGTGAAACCTGTTCTCCCAAGCTCAAGGATTAATGGATATTTTAAACTGGGGCTGCTAATATAAGGGTTTAGGAAGTCATCAGCCTGAAGGTGAAGTGCTGCCCAACATTAAAAAGAGAGCAAAAAGAGGAGATATTATTACAAATATCTAGGTTTTTCTCTCCTCCTGCAAGGACCCTGATGCTCTGCAAGAGGAGCACAGGGAGGGGAGTTCACTGACTCAGCATGGGAATTGCTGCAGGGGTCCTCAGGGTGATTCCTGCTCAGAATCACCCTGTGCTGAGCTCAGCCCAGACCTGGAGGGTTTCTCCATCACAAAGAACTGAGGATGGCAGTGAGCATGGTTCCCACAAGCGTGGGCAGAAGGAGCACAGCAGCCCTGTGCAGCTCAAGGTTTCCAAGATCACAGACCCCAGGCAGCCACAGGGAGATGGATCCCCACAGCCTGCCACCAACTGGAGTGGTGGACATTGGATGGGCAAAACTGCCGGGGATGGGAAAGCGGAATTCGCTGAGCAGCGGGCACTGCGCGTGGAGGTGGATGTACAGGAGGTGAGGTGGAAGCTGAGCCAGCCCTTTCTGTCAGGAATTGCCTCAAGAAACAGCAGCAATAACAACTCCCTTTGGCTCCCTTTTCAGCACAACATTCAGAGGCAGAAGCCATGCACCCAGATGTACATACAGCGGTGACTGCTCTCGGGTATCTGATTTTAAGGCTTTGAAGCAGTTTTTTTTAGATTTGAGGGTCTGACTGATGACAGCTGAGGAAGTTAGTTAAGAAACATGACAACTTTTAGCTTACACAGCTAAAACGAAAACTCCTGCAGCAACTGGTAGGCTCTGGGAGAGCACTGGTAGCATGTGCATCAGCTCAAACCCCTGGGTTTTTTTGGGCAAAACATCAATATTTCACTTTTCTGTATGCTTGTGAGAGCTGTCACAAAACTGTAAGCCTTAGAAACCCACACCAATCGCTTATAATGAATCAAGCTTTTATATTTGCTTCTTATCTTTGCAATAAAGAGCTTTTTTTCCCCTCTTCAGAAATGTCAGCTGCCAAATTTTTGCAAGAATTCTAAACCCACATTAAAGCATCCCCCCACCATGCAAAAACTTTTGGTAACAAGCATGCTCGCATGGCTCAGATGAGCCATTCCCTTCTAATTTTTAATTAAAAGGAAGAGATTGAAGAAAAGTGATGGCTCAGGAGAATGAAAGAGGGACCTGGCTACAGTCCAAGGCCTGAGTCACAAGTTCAAATCTCCATCTTCTGCCTTGATCCCATAGCTCTTTTGCATACCAACAGAAAACAGATATGTGGGTTTGTTTCCAATTTATAGAAGGAGCTGTCTCAGTTTAGAGTCATGCTCTGGCCGGTTAGTGGAGGAACCAAAGTTATTTTAACTCCTTCCACACAGTGATTCCATTTTTAAGCTGAGCAGTTGTGGGTGAGCCTTTTGAACATACGAAAGTGTTAAGATCATTATTAGTAGCAGCTGTGGGTGGGCTTTGACCGACTTTGCCCAACAGCAGTGTCCTCTCACAGAGAACACGTGCCCCAGCCCTAAACCTGTTTGTGATGCAGCACCCAAGTTCACAGGTATGGAAGGGGCCAGCAGTCACCTGCTTTAGTGGGCTACAAGGCCACGAGCTACAACGTGCTCTTGGCATGTCCTGGCTGCCCTTTCCCCATCCCCCCATACCCCACCGAGCCGCTGGGGACTCACCAGGACGAAGATTCAAGGCAACCTTCTGAGGTGTGATCTGTGTGACATCCAGGTGGCTCTGGCCAGAGCCCTTGCTGCTCAGAGGGACGTTCTTCACCACGCTGATGCTGCTGCTGGGGTTCTCGATGGCTCCGGCACAGCCGTTTGCTATCAGGTTCTGCAGGAAGTCGCACCGGGATGTGATGGACTTTGTGCTGCCGAAATCCTGGCGGGGTGAAGAACAGACAAAAAGAAGTGGAGGGGAATACATCAATCCCACAGCAGGGGATTTGCTTTGACATGCTGGTATCTAACAACTAGGAGATGACAAGGAGAAGCTGGTGCCCTTTGGGATGACTGTCCTTGGAAGGAGCCTGCACTGACCCTTGAGCCTTTCAAAGGGATTGACCAAAAAAGGAAATTCTATGAGGATTTGAACGTTGAATTCGCTAGCAGAGCACTGAAACAGAAAGCTAAGCCCGTGTTTTCAGCCCAGCCACAGCAGCAGCACCTGTTCCCAGCCCTGGCCATAAGAGAGCAAGGCAAAGCACTCGGTTCACTGCAGGGACAGCCCACTGCCATCCCTATTACATTATGCATGTGCATCGCCTCAAAGGAACTTTGCAAAAGGCAGAAGAAAGGACAAGGAGGTGGCACTGAGGGAAGCAGGACAAACCCACCAACCCAGAGAGGGCCAAGTAAAGATGTGAAGTTGAAGACAGGCTGGGTGGCTCCAGGGACCTGCACCCTCTTCCCTGGGCGAGACACTGCACGTCCCCACACAAGCACTGCACGGAGAATGAGGGAGGTGGGAGAGACTTCCCAGGAGCTGGTTAAAATGTAGTCTGTGCCCACCACAGCCACTTAGGCACAGGCAGCAAGGTGCAGGCAGCAGCTCACTCACAGAGGATAGCCAGGAGTCTCCCAGCACCCATCCCAGAGCTCCAGCCCTTGCTGCGAGCCCCATGCGTGGTGCACAAAGCAGCCTTGTGCAGGGCAGCATTCAGGAGCAGCCAGGAACACAATGCACCCTTTTGCAAAGAGCCTGTTTGTTAGAATGCCTTTTTTTTAATCCCCAAAAGTGCCAAAGGGAACAAGTCACATGCCCAAAACTTACTGGATTTTCAACAGTCGATTCCTACTTACTTCTGCACTACAACAATAGAGACAACCCTGTTGAGCTCCAGGGCTGAGGGACTAGTACAGCTTGAAATAACGCAGAGAAGATGCTTGCAGCCATGCCAGCCCGTCCTTCAGCTGTGCAGCCAAAACCAGTGTGGGGCTGAATAAACCTCACTTACTGCTGAAGCTCCAGCATGGCACAGGACAGGAGAGACATCAAGGAGGGAGAGGCTCCTGACAGATCATTGTGGGGTGATCTCCAGGGGTCCCTCAAGGACAGGCTTGGATACAGGGCCCTGGGAGACAGACAGAGGCTTCCAGCTGCATTTTTCTCACTACAAGGTCCCAGCGCTATTTGAAAAATGCGAGATTTGCATTCCAGCATCCAGCACCAGGGTCCAGCCAAGAAACCGACGACGGCACATCAGATGGATACGAACACAGATTTCTTGGAACACGTCATGTAAACAGATGAACTTCCAAAAAAGGAGGACTGGGACTATTTAAATAATCTCCAGCATGACAAAATAAAAATCAGAATCCCTCACAAAACTGAGAACAACACCCAGCCTTTCAGAGCCGCACGTTTCGGGCAACCTTGGAGAAAAGTTTCTCTCGGATGTGGTTTTACCTGAAATCAGCAAAAAGCTGGTGGGGTCCAGGTATTCTCCTGAGACTATCCACCCAGCAGCAGGGCACCCAGGGAGAGATGCTCTCCTGCTCTCCCACTACCCAGACCACAGCTCCAGGTGAACACCTCTGCCAGCTCATTTCTGCTGCCACCTATTAGAAAGGACACTCTGACACTGTGCAAAAAGCAACACAAACATCCCAGGGGCGCAGCTGGAACTTTTAGTTACTCTCAAGTAATTAAACATTGGAGAGAAGCATCCAAATAGGACAATATTTCGGGCTGCTCACATAGCTGCAGCTTCTATCGGGTGTTTCCAAGCCTTCCCAGGGTCTGCTCCAAAGACTCCAAAGGAAGTCCAGGAGATCGGGGGAACAACCACCTACACTACTCTTAGGTCAGCAAAGGTCAGCAGCACCTTTGCACTCCTCCAGTCCCCAGGTCCCCCTTGCCTGACCCAGCTATTTTCTCCTAAACTTTCTTCTAAAATGGGTCCAGAGGACTTGACAAAGGGCAGCAATTTCTAAGCTGCAGCTCCAATCAAGTCCAGCTATTTTCTTGTTCAGTGAAAAGCTGTATTAAGTGAGGTGGAAGAAAATACCCTCAGAGGTGCAAGCACCCGAGGGGAGGGTGGTGCAGGACTGACCCCTACTTTGGCTTGATTTCTTACCCAGGCAGAGTAACAACGAGCAGGGGGTGATGGTGGCCTTGGCAAAGTCCCAGCAATCACCACTGCACCCTGCAAACAAACACCCTACCTGCACCCATAGGTCAAAACCCACAACTGGGGCTACCAGGTACCACCCAACTCTAGTGCAAGGTTTTCTGTGACAGAGAAAATCAAGGCACACAGAGGTTCAGTTAAAGGGAAAAAGGATGCGCAGATCTGAGGAGTAAAGGGCATTGCACAGGTCCAGACAGCTCATGAGGAACCACACCAAAAGACAACCCCACAGCAGCTCAGACGCAGGCTGGTTCAAGCCCCAGTTTTCCCCAAGCAGGGAACACCCTGGGATAGTTAAGCAATTCGGTGTGCCCACGTACCTGCCAACCGTCTGCCCGCAGGCCTGCTTGGGCAAGAAATGCAGCAGCCGCCCCTCACCAGCAGGAACCACCCCAACCACTGCTTCGTGCGCAGAGGAGCGCTGGCTGGGAAGGTCCCCCAGCCGCTGTCAGGAGCTCTGGCTGCTCCAGCCCCCCGGGCAGCCGCGGTCCGGCCCCGGCGCTAACAAGCTCACAAAGGCGAATGCACACAAGCAGGCAGAATGAATGGAGACAGCAGCGTGACAATTACATGCTCATCAGTTTGGCAGTTTTAAGACAAATTGCTTGGTTCATGCTATATAAATGGAGAATAGCACTCACTGTATCTAATATCTAACTCCTGACTAGGCATGTTCCTACCATTTTTTGCTTTAATCAATCCAGTTCTGCATTAATTCGGTCTGAAATATGCCTGCTTTCTCCATTAAAAAAAAAAAACAACTTGACATGTTCCCTTTAGGAACATCCTTGATTTTCTTTCCTCATTCTCCAGGCATACATTTCTGAGATAGGAGAGGATGGGGTAAAAGCACCTACTAGAAAACTGAGGGTGCCATTGGGGAAATTTCAGTTCACTTACTCAAAAAGGACATTTCAGGTGAACAAATGTGTATCTCTGGTTTGCATGTACACACACAAATGCATCCACATAGGTAATGGATAGGTGAACACAGTTTATCCACCTCACAAACACATCTAACAAACAAGAGGAGCCTCTGCACACTGGTACACTGCTCCCCAAAGCAGCAAAAAAGAAAATGTAATGTTGAAATTTCCCCTCCCATACTGGTACTCCCAAATGCTCCTTTGAAGAGCTTCCTCCCCTGCAATCAACCCAGGTAGGTTTATCACAATCACAACCCCCACCTGTCTATCACACCTGCCCTGGCAGCTCCGAGGACAGCACTGAAGCCACTCCAGAACTCCCTGTTTCCCTCAGCAACTCCAACAAGTCCTGCTCAGCCTGGGCAAACAGGTGCCACTGCAAAAAATTCAACAAGCATCCTCCTCTCCCACGTATGGAAACCAGGCTGCCACAGAACTCCCAGCAACCCCACAGGCCAGTGTGCAGTTTCCAGTCAGAGTATTTTACCAGCACCACATCAGCAGTTTCTAGTAATTTCCAGCTTCTCCTGAACCTTGCAGTTTCCTTAGATTCCAGAGTGGATGGAAAAGGCTGCAGCAGTCTCCATCACCCAAGAGTCATTCTCCGTCAGAGAGCCCTGTTTTCAGGCATGCTCAGGTGATGGTTAAGGCCACATATTCACACCTCCTCTTCTAAGTGCCACTGAAATCACCTCCTTTAAGGCCTGCCTTTCACGGTATTCTTCCACGAGCCAAGAGAATCGATGGCTGCCCCCAGATTTCCAAGAGCCCAAAGGCTTGTGGTTAGCTCAGCAGCCCCTGGAGGCTCTAGGGCTGCTGCATACCAGAAGCTGCTTTCATCAGCTCATCCATCATCACCCCTTTGGATGGGAACAGAGATGCTGAGCACAAGCAGAAGTGAAAAGAAGTCCAACGAAGCCAGGGGATGTGATGCACCCCGTACCAACAGGTTACGAGGTGGCAGTCACAAAGTTGAGAGTACCTTGCCTGCTCTGCTGTAAGATCTGGCTGTACACATCCCCCTACCCTCAATTCAAGGCAATGGAAATTCCAGGGACCTTATCCCTCCAGGGCAACTATTGGGATAGGGCTCCCAAACAAACAGGTATGATGGTACCACCAAATGATATTATTCCCCAAGTATTTCCCCAAAGGAAATACGAGAAGGTATATATATACAGGAAGATCAATAATATATATAACTATATTTTGTATAGCTATATATACATATATATTTTTTAAAAGCATAAAACAGACATCTCTACACTTACTGTATACATAATATACAGAATTATATAGAGAATTATACTGTGTGTACTGATAGACTTCTACTATATATATATTTCCTGGTAAAATTATTAATTGTTGCCTACAAAGTCAATAAAAGCTGGCCCAGTTTGCTCCCAAACCTGTAAAGTAAACGCAAAGGGACCACAAAATACACACAAATCAGCTGACTGAGATTCTACCACAACATAACTGCCATCTGTGGAACCCACTCCAGTATCTCACCCCGATATATAAACAGCAGCAGAGCTATAAAATTTGACTGGCATATATACACCCAGGCAACATAGAGAGCAAATGGCAGCTAATGGAAGAATCTAAGGAAAACATATTAAGAGCTATTTAATAAATTTAATAACCTGACTAGGCTGCACCAGACAGAAGGGGAATAAGGTGGTGAAACAACTATGAAAAGAAAGTGGATATTATAGAGTTTATAATATTACTTTAAAATTTTTTGAAGTTGAAAAACTCCAGGTATCTTTTGAAATCCCATTACCTCACCTGATGATCCCACCTAGAGAAATAATTAGTTTCAAACAGTACACTCTAGATAAAAAAATAAATAAATAAATACAGAATTAGAATAAGAACTTGTTAAGTTTTAGCATGTAAACACGTAGCTCTTGGCACAAAACACCTTGAACTGTATATTTTTAAATAGCTGCTGCAGGCTAAAGGTCAGGAAGTATTACAGGACTTCCCTGTAAACACCCATCTTCCTCCTTGGCCCCTCCATTCCAGTCAGGAATTTTCTTTTTTTTTTGCTAACTATCCTGTTTGCATGATAAGAGTCAGGCTGCCAGTCCCGTTAGTACAATTCGTGGTCACAGTGACCACCAGATAAACATTTCCACTAGCAGCATTTTGCAAAGTTGTCTTTTGATGCCAAGTAAGAAAAAAACAACAAAAAAAGCACAAGCTATTGGGTACCCATAGCTTAATAGCAGGCGTTCCTGGATCCAATCTCACCACCACAGATTAGCTGGCTGGAAGAAGAGCTCTTACAGCTGTTTACAAGATGTCTTAGAAGCAAGATCTATTGCTTCACCCTTTCCCTTCTGCACACCAGTTGCCTTACTGGAAAAAAGCATCCCATGAAAGCTGTTACACTGTCAGGCAGCGCGGTGTTTGCAGCATTACAAGGTTTTCCTTGGAGAGCTGCAGCTCTGCTCACGAGTGAAAAATCCAGTGAAATAGACCTGGAGAGCCAGTGGCTGGGCTACCCCCAAGACCCAGCTATACCAGGGGGATTGGAAGCCACCTTCGCCCCACATCCATCTCCATCCCCAACCCCATCCTCTGCCCTGGAGCTGCAGCTGCCCCAGGCAGCCCTGGCAGGAGGAGGGATGGGAACAGCAAAGAGGGCAGTGCCTGCATCCTCAGCTCAGCAACACCAGCTGCAGCTGGAAGGTGAAGGGAGTGCTCAAAAAGGGACAGAGATGGCCACCCTAGAGGAATAAAGGTCAGCAGGGAACCGAACAGCATCACCACTGACCATGCCCATTGACAGGTTCTAGATGATCCACTGCTCTGGGGTTCTCACATCCCAAACTCAGTTCCTGGCACAAGCAGCTGTGCCTGCAAGACTTGGTTTTTCCTTGCATCTGGAAGCATCCAAAATTCTCTCTTGAACACTTAGGACAGGCACTAAGCAGGCAACTGCTTTGTATGCATCAGACATTATCAGGTATGTTCTCTAGAAATTTTAAGTCTACTTGATAAGACATATATTGGATTATATACAGAAATCTAAACTCGTGAGCAGCCCCAAGGGAGCAGGGGGAGGTATCTGCAATTCCTCACTAAGAAGGAGGTGCAATTGAATCAGGGTGAGCAGCTTCAGCATCAACACAAGGATGTATTTTCCCTCTGAAGTGCTCAGTTACTCTGTGCAACCCATGGCACTGATGCCGGAAGCATGGGTCACCCCCCCCAAAATGACACAATAGATTCAGAAAGGAGAATTATCTTTGTTACAGACAAAGAGCCCATGCCAGGCCAGGCCATGCGGCAGGGGACACGTAGCAGGACATGAGCCAGAGGCTTGGGGCTTTCTAGGGAGAGAGCTTTGGAGCAAGGCTCCCTGCAACACAGAGCCCATGCAGGGATCCAGCACCCACCGAAAACAAGAAGGTGATTGAAGGGACAGAAGGACTGCAGGAACAGTGCTGCTCTGTTGAGGGTGCATAGGGGCCAGTGGGGTCAAACACTTATTTCCTGTGATGTCAAAGAGCTGAGGAGTCACATACACCCAAAATACACTCAGCATGGAGCACCCACTGCCCTCACCCATCCCTTCTGGCACAGGACCGAGTCAGGAACAGGCAAGGTGAGAACAGAGCTCCCTTCCACCATTACAAAAAGCATGCAAGACAAACAAGGTGTGCCCACCTACCTCCTTGGAGCACCAGGCACACTTGGGATGGATGAGGAGACACTCTTCACAGGACGTGGCACTTCCACTGGTGCACAGATTGAGACCTTCACAAGAGAGAACAGGATGATCTGAATGGTATTCCACTCCAAAACAGTGTTTAGGGGGGTTCTGAGACATTCTTAATGTTAAACATACTAAAAGCTCAAACAAGAGCAAATAATCTCCCAGGAGACTAAAAGGCAGGAGAAGCTGTAAATCTTTCTTCACTGTACGGAGGTCTTGTTTAATTTTCCTTCCCCAAGGTAAATGAAAAGGTGCTTTGGGGTGCTGAGAACCTCTAAAATATGACTGAATCTGGTGATTTTTTTCCCCTCTTTTTCAGTAGCTTCTGGTTAATCAAAGAGTCCAGCTACTCATCTTCCTAATGAAACATTTCCATTGCTGTCGACAGAACGCAATAACTATTTCACCGGCCTCAAACATAGAGTTGGCTGTCCAAAATCCCCCGAGATGCTGACTTTTAAAGTCACATCTTTAGGCATATCTTCTCATTTGTTTCTAGCTGAATATATGGGGGAGCATCTCCCCAAAATTTTCATATTAAAGCACTCTTCAAACATATTCATCTCCCCTTTCCACACAAGTGATTTTCACAGTGGACTCATGTTACAGTAAATTATTTTTATTTTACTACAAGAGACACTTGTACAGGATATCCAGGTTAAGCCTTGCAGTGTGCTTGCACTGGGACATGTCCAAGGCAGCAGGGGTGGAAGACACCGAGGGCTCTCCCTGCCCATGATCCCAGCAGGGGCACCAGCCAGGCAGATGCTCTTTGCTCCTGGACTGCTGGTGTCTGGCAGCACAAGGGGTACTGAACAGGTTTCACTTACAAAACCCACAATTTGAGTTTTGGGTTTTAAAAATGAAGTGGAACCACACAAGTAAAGCCAAAGTAGACATCAATGGTATGGGCTTTGAATGCAGCAGCTTGTTCAAGCCTGCCTGTGGCTATGAATGTGCCCTTCGATACCACTGATGGCCCAGCTCCCCCGGGTGCAGCTATTAACTTCCACTGTCAATAAATGATTAAAGAAATCGTCAACCGAAGTTTCAGCACAGAGGCTGCACACTCCAAATGAAACGCCTCAGGCTTGAACTCCCAGTCTGCTATTTTTTCCAACCCAAATGTCAATAAAAGCATTGTCAGGCCTCTATTTTCAGCCAGTTGCATCTGCAGATACCAGTGCACCACTCTGTTACTGGGTGTAATCTGCAGATTCCGCAGACTTGCCAATAGCTGCTGAAGAGCCACATAAAGTCTTCTCCTGTCCCAAGAACTTTCTGCCATGAGAGCTTTGGAAGAAGGATTTTTGCTGTATCCCGCGTGAATATTGCACCAAGAAATGAAAAGCAGTGGCTGCCTGGGTCGCTCCCGTAAGGGGCTGGGCTGTGAGCACAGGAAGCAGTGAATCAAGCTGGACAGCTGGAGGAAAACCTAGCGTGCCCTGGCCTAAAAACAAAAAGAGGATAAGTAGGTCCTGTCAGTCATTCTCAGTCATCGCAGAGGCCTGACCGTGCCAGAGCCCTGCACTGACGGGTCTCTGCTGCCCGCAAGGTGGTTAACTCTAACCCCAGAGGGCCAAGCCCTGCACTCTCTCTATGGCTCTCATTCAAACAGGCTCCTTGGGCTCATTCATACCAAACAAGAGCCTTCTTAAGAGCATGGGGTTTTTTTCTTCTGGCTGTTACCACATACCCAGGCGTTTCATTCCTTGTTCGCATTCAGAATTTATATTCCAGCTCCTGGACACTGCAAGAGCTCAAAACAGAAATAGGCAGTATAAAGCAACATGTAACTTGTCCAACTGAGTTAAAATTTAGACAGCAATTAACACTTGCATTTGCAAATCCTACAACATGGCCCAGAGCCTCTCCTCGAGAGCTGCTGCTCTGTCAGCCGTGCAGAGGGTAACCCAGCAAAAATAATGGCCTTTATGCAGCAAATACTTGCATTCATACCCTGGCTCCCCAGGCGTGGCTCTCCCACTGCTTCACTTGCCCATCTCCATGGAAATATTTACCTCCATTCCCGACTGCTGGATTTCTGAGAGTTTACTTAGTCACAGTAATAGCTGACTGAAAACCAAGGTCTCCTCCTTCCACTGCGTGCCATGACCAAAGCAGCCCACGCTCCTGTGGCCAGCCATGGGGTGACATTCCTCCTGGTGGCAGCTTTTGAAGTTTCCAAGTATGCTTTTCTTTCCACTCTGTAGCAACACTAAACCATTTCCAGCATTGTTGTGAAAACAGAGCTTTGTGAAGCCCTCCAATTTTAGACTGAAACCTGAGCTTTTTGAGTTGGAGTAGGAACACGCAGGATTTTCCAGATGCAAGTCTTTGCTGTGCTTGATTCAGTGCAGTCTTTCCTGAATCAGGCAGAGGAAGGACCTGATGATGCTCATGCCAGTCCAGATCCTTGCAGATGCTGGGGCAAGTCACCCAGTGAGACTGGAAGGAATTCAGTCTGCTCTTTGACTGTGATACATTTAATGAAACCACTCCTGAAAAATCAGTTAAACTTCTTATTATGGGGGAAATTCCATCCAGGATTTAGCTGGGGATTACTCTGGAGGTAAATAATCCACCCTCCTGGATTGCTGAGCTGCACAGCCCACATACAGTCCTTCATACTGATGCCACTGAATCCTAAGCCCTGCACCCTATTTATTTTGCACAGTAGTGTCCAGCAAGCACAAAGAACATCTCAAATGACATCCTTCCCGTGGCCTGAGCTGCAAGAGAGCCCAAAAAAGCAGAGAAAGACAGTGTAGCCCACTAGACAGCAGAGATTTTAATGCACCAAACTACAGATGCAGAGCAAGATAGGAAACGCTCATGAAAGGTACTCAGCAAATTTACTCATAAAGATGCTCTAGGCAATCAGACCTCATTTTAAACCTGTTCTGCAAGAAATCCTAGTTTGGGCAGCTCCTCAAACGGAGGTGAATGTACTGGCTTGCTTAGGGAACACAGAGAAGGGGGGGGGGAAAAAAAGTGATGCACTTTAAACAGCTAGGCATGAAAAAAGAGCATTTTATCTGGGCTTGCAATAAGCATTCTAAGAGACTTGTCCCCGAGATGGTCTGCTGCAATACCGAACCATCAATTTCATGGACCAGACTCACAAAATAAAAAAAGTTAAGAAAACCTCTTCTGAGCTTTTGCAGTCATGTACCACAGCACTCTGCAAGACGAGCCTCCTCTTAAGATTACTCATTAAAATATCGAGCACTGAGAGTAAGTATTGGAATGGTGGACTTGGGCATTTTGTGGGCACCCTTCTTATAAAAAAGTTTCCCCAAGTGCTCAGAGAGGAGAAAAACTCCATCTTCAGTCCTGCTGGAGCGGCGTTACAAACTGCACTGCAGTTCACCTGTGCGTGGAAACCGTGAGAGCATCCCCACGGGGGACAAGGACCTCTCTCTCTGGGCGCCACGCAGATGCGGGGGGACGATACAAGGTGTGAGTGGTGAACGATACAAGGTGCGAGCGTGGAGACCGGTCACCGGCAGGGCGACAGCCTGTGTGTGGCTTTCTGCTGCTGCTCCTCATCCCATCCATTAACACACAGCGCTCGGGCAAACATCCCCGGGAAGTGCTTATCCCTGAACAGAAGTGGCTGCAGCCGCTTCCATTAGGAATAAATATAGAGCGCGGTGTATAAATAGCAGCTCCGTGCTTTCTGAGGCGAAGGTGTAACACCCCGCGGATGCGGTGCGTGCCCCGCAGCGCTGCCGGAGCGCGGGTCCCGCCGCCCGCAACCGGGGCTCGGCGGGAGGGGGCCGGGGCGCAGCGCCGTGCCGGGGACGGCGGGGACGAGCGGAGAGCCCCGGCAGCGGCCACTCCCGGGCACGGGGACAGC
>VYXC01003415.1:3367334-3379377 GCA_013397175.1 Platysteira castanea
TCTTTGGAGCCCGTGTGTGAAAGGCAGCACCTTCCAGACTCAAAAGCAAGAAGCATTTTGCATTTTTTCGGTTATCTGCTTGTGAGTTTTCCCCTTTGTTTCTTTTACGGGGCTGTTTTTACAGAAACAGCAGAGCGCCATGTGCAGCACCTTACCCTGCCTCTGTTGTATGAACAGCCTGGGCATAATTAGGGCATGCAAGACCCGCCATGTACATATGCCACAGCCATCACCTTCCAGCCTGTGCTGCTGTTGAATAAAGCAGGTCAATGCATTCAGAAGCTGAGAAATGTCCCTCTGGATGTCCATCCAGCCCCAGGCTCTGCTCCAGAGACTGCAACACCATCCTGTGACAGCCTGTTCACCAACTGTGCCTGTAGGGTTTTTTTGTCTGCTTTAAGCTGACCTTCTTTAGCACTGTGTACCCCGGATTCCAGTGGGTGTTTGGCTGCCACCCTGAGTCAGAGGCTTTGGAAACCCGTCAGTGATGGCTCAGAGCACCTCAGCGAGTCTGCAGGGGGTGTGTGATGTGCTGACTGTGCCTGGGAACACAGCTGGGTACCACAGCCCCCCACGCCTGCACCACTGGGCTGTGCTGCTCCTCTGTGTCCCCAGGATCAGTGTCTGGGCCTGGCCACTTGTTAACAACCACTTTTTCTCTTTGACCTCATCCCTCCTTTTACCTCAGTGAAAGTTACTTCACTTGCTTTGCCTTTACTCTTGTTAGCTCCTTACTCGGTGTTGCCTTTCTCCTTCCGATTGCTCCGGCTCTTGCAGCTGATCCACTGCTGGCTGGCAGACAGGGGAAGCTTCCCAGCAGCTTCAGCTGTAAAAGCAGCCACAAAGTTATCTCTGACTTTCTCTGCTACATCATCGTCCCCATCTGCCACTTTTGTACCCTTGTTGTCAGCATTTCCACTGATTTCCTAGCTGCCTTTGTGGCTTTGGCATATTTAAAGAGCCTTTTATCAGCAGCTAGAGCATCCTTGGCAAGGCAATTTACAGATTATTTTAGCCCCGTTTCTTTCCTATTTAATTGTGACCTGACATGTTTTATGGGTTTCTTTGGGCTTTTAGTGTTGAGTTTGGGGATTTTTTTGAGAGTTGCTATAAAAATCAGTGTTTTCAGCTCACACCCCAAAACCTGGGAGAGGTCAGTTTAATCCTGCTGGGAATCTTTAGTAAGCAAAGCCACTCCAACCCCCCTGCCAAACACCAGACACACAGATTTGAAACAGAGAGCATTACTGGGCTAAAACTAAAAGGCTGAAAGATGGGAAATTTGGATAAAATAGCAATTGATGACTTTACAGTTGCCAAACGTGACAAATGACATTCCTCCTCTCACAGGAGTGATAGATGAGGCAGTGCTGGGCTTGCCTTTCTGTAGAATGTGGGTTATTGAACCACAAATTACCAGCAGGATCCTCTGTCTCTGGGTTGTACCAAGGTCCAGTCACCCTCCTGAGCCGGGGATGAAGCTGGGGTAGCCTCCCTGAAGCCAGCTAGGAACCAAGCCAGTCACGTTCACCAGGACACCTGCCTGAATCCCTTCAGCCCTCACCTGAGTCTCCCTAAATGCTCTCCATACCAGGGGTTTCTGCTGGGAAGCCATTCTGCCTGAGGAGGTGAACACTTCTTGCTGGAGGAGAGGCTCCTTCTCCCTTATCCCTGTCCCTCCTGTTGGAAGGAGTGCTGTCATTCACTTTGAAAACAGCCAGCCACCAAATCAAGGTACACAAGAAGTGCAAAGCCAAGCCCCTTGGTCTGCAGTGGTGCCTTACCTTCATTGTTCACTTTTTCTTGTTTATGCCTCCAGCTTGGCACATCACATGCAGGACCTGTGTAAAAACACTCTCCTAAAGGAAACAAGGGGAGTGCTTCCTCCAACAGGCAACCAGAAAAAATGCAAAGCGCTTCCTGCTTTCAGGCCTGAAAGGTGCTGCTTTCACGTGCAGGTTCAGATGCTGGGCTTTGCTGGGGAATGTGTGGATGTAGAGGTTTAGGGCTCAGTTTTGTGGCTGGTTTCAGGTGTAAGCAGTGCTAACAGCAGCAGGTCTGATCACCCCACCCATTCTTACCCTGCCATCCCATAACATTCCTGAGGTGCAGCTCCTCTAAGGCAGCTGCCTAGACCCAGGTTCTTACCCCACTGCCATCCCCAGCACCTACCGTGCCCCTCTCCTCCCACCCCACATTGCTTGAATGTGCTTGGATGTATCCTAATAAATGTAGAATGGCATATGACTGAAGCTATCCCGATATTCCCAAGCAAGTATGCGTTATAACCAGGCAAACCTCTGTCCCAGTTCCTTTAGCACTGCTTAGCACACCCTGTGCAGACGTGCCAAGCAATTACCCTCTCCAGAGTGACTTTCAGTCTAGGATAAAAGTAGGTGGCAGTCTTAAGTGGCAGAATCTTCCCACCTCCTGCACGGGTCCTGTGCCAGCAGGACACTCTGCTTCTCAAGGACACACTGCACCTCAAGGGAGAAGATGGGTGGGAGAACTCAGGATGCAGAATGAGTTGTGGGAGATCCCTGGAGCCTCTCAGCCTGCCTGCAGGAATGTCCATCCTCACACTGACAGTGAGGATCCAACTCAGCTGCCTTTCCTATGCCTACTTGGATTTTGAAGCTGAAAGAAAGCATGAGTCAAGAGGCAGCAGTCATAAAACCTGATAAAGAGCTATTTTCCATGATCGCATTTCCCAGAAGTCACACATTGCTAATAGACAAACAGAAGTGAAATATCTGGGAGTTTGCCCTTTTGGTACAGAATTCCAGTCCAGATAAAAGAACAGTAGCAACCTTTGAAATGCTAAAAAGGAGCAGGCTCACAGTGGTATCTGATAGCCCCTCCCCAGCATGGGCTAAATGACAACTGGTTGCAGTTGCAGAAATTAGCTTTGAATTAGAGCAATGAAAATTCCTCTGCAGGTAAATGATGCAAACACCTGACTATTTTTGCTGCTTTTATTACCAGTGATATTACCAGTGATAGCACATGTTGGGATATCACACCCTCAATAAAGTTTTACTGCATTAAAGTTTTGTTTCTCGTTCAGCCTTCAGCTGCATTTCCAACCTCTATTGCTTTGCAAAAGAATAAGAGATAACACTTAAAAGCCTTTCTACAAGCCTCTGTAGCAGGTTACTCTTTACGCATATTTTATGCGTGGAGCCAGACAATTTACCTCAGTGAAAGACCATGATGACCATTCCAGTGGGCTGTTACTGTTGATATAGAAAAACCTTTTTATTCAGCTCCATGTAAGCCCAAGTTTCAGTCTGCCATACAAAGATAGGGAGGAGGAGGTATCCAAGCAAAAGTAGCCAGCTGAATGAAGCTGAGCTTCATTACTTGGCCAGTTTCTGCCTTTATCCCACCCATTTTCCAGTGTCTCACCCCATGCAAACTTCCCTGAATGGAGCCTGCATGGTTTAAACAGAATGCTGCAGACAGCAGAACCTTTTCTGGCTGCTGGAAAGTCAGAGAGAAGGGGGAAAGGAAAGGACTGAGCAGAAGGATTAGAAACTATGGCAATCTCCTTCACCCAGGTTGTTGTGGAGACACACGGGGCTCAAAGAAAAGTAAGGGGGCAGCAGGCATGGGGGGGCCACACATTAAATTGTTGGAGTTTGCAGGGCTTTTCTAGCTGGGGGAAGAATGTGTCTCTCTGCCTCTTGGGATAAGTGCAGCCACCATGCCTTGCTTTNCCAGTGATAGCACATGTTGGGATATCACACCCTCAATAAAGTTTTACTGCATTAAAGTTTTGTTTCTCGTTCAGCCTTCAGCTGCATTTCCAACCTCTATTGCTTTGCAAAAGAATAAGAGATAACACTTAAAAGCCTTTCTACAAGCCTCTGTAGCAGGTTACTCTTTACGCATATTTTATGCGTGGAGCCAGACAATTTACCTCAGTGAAAGACCATGATGACCATTCCAGTGGGCTGTTACTGTTGATATAGAAAAACCTTTTTATTCAGCTCCATGTAAGCCCAAGTTTCAGTCTGCCATACAAAGATAGGGAGGAGGAGGTATCCAAGCAAAAGTAGCCAGCTGAATGAAGCTGAGCTTCATTACTTGGCCAGTTTCTGCCTTTATCCCACCCATTTTCCAGTGTCTCACCCCATGCAAACTTCCCTGAATGGAGCCTGCATGGTTTAAACAGAATGCTGCAGACAGCAGAACCTTTTCTGGCTGCTGGAAAGTCAGAGAGAAGGGGGAAAGGAAAGGACTGAGCAGAAGGATTAGAAACTATGGCAATCTCCTTCACCCAGGTTGTTGTGGAGACACACGGGGCTCAAAGAAAAGTAAGGGGGCAGCAGGCATGGGGGGGCCACACATTAAATTGTTGGAGTTTGCAGGGCTTTTCTAGCTGGGGGAAGAATGTGTCTCTCTGCCTCTTGGGATAAGTGCAGCCACCATGCCTTGCTTTGCTTCTCACAGGTGAGTACTCTTAGAGGAAAAGTCAAGAAAAGAAGACCAAATCCCACCCCATCCTCTGAACAGGCATCATGACTCGTTAAATGCAGCCAGCCCCGCTCCCATGGAGCCACGCTGAGCGTGCTGAGATGCACACAGATGGTGGGGCTGGCTGAGGCCACCAGAGCCTGGTCTCCTACAGACCCTGCCAATGGCAGACGCTGTGCAGCAGGGTGACAGCAGCAACGGGGACAGGAGTGAACTGGAAGGAAGAAACAGTGAAACCTCAGAAAAACAACAGAGAGGAAATGGCACCTTTTCTCACCCGGCTGCTTCTGAGAAAGCAGGGTCTACCTTCTTTTGCTACCAAAGCCACATGAGAAAGGTCAGGACTGTTTAGTTCCCAGCTTTCAATCACTCAACTGGCAAGTGGCAGCTGGTTTTGGTCACGGAGAGCACTGGAAACAAGCATCTGCATGGACATCCTGGTGACCTCTGCCACCACATGCAGTGTTCTCTACCACTGACCCCCAAACTTGTCATTTAAGCTGAAAGACACTTCTTTTTTCATCTGGGCCGTTAACAGCTGCCATCAGACAGAGCAGCTTGTCCAGCATTTTCAAAGGAAACCCAGCTGCACTGACTACCCAGTTCCCACCAAAAGCAACCTCTGAATATTGGTGCCAGTCCCACAGCAATAAACATTTTAGCTTCATTAATACTTAACATTTCTGAACTTCCAAGTGAAAGCTGGGTGCTGATGTAACTAGTCTGTGCACACTTGTGGCTAAACTCTGCACAAATTCTAACATAAAATAGTCTCTGAAGTTTTTTTTTAAAAAAATACTTAAATCACTGGGAGGAACGTAAGAAAGCCTTGGTACTGAGAAAAAATAATGTTTAATAGGAAAACTTAATCTGCTTATATAAAAACCAAACCACAATATACAACAGAATTAAATGATGCTGTAAATGATTGTAACCTATAAATATATGTACATATGTGTGCATATAAGTATTTTATCTATGTGTAATGTTAATGCCAGTCAACAGATAATGCCCACTCAGTAAAATACAGTAAAATGTAAATTTTTTTACTGACAGATTTATTGACTGTATGTAAGAAATTTTAAAAAACCTCAAACACCAAGCTTATGATCATTCAAACATAAAGACTGCAAGAGAAAAAAAATGCTAACACTTTCCACAGGAGCTAAAAATGCAAAATCAATGCAGTTTTGCAAGACGAAGAAGAAGTGTTTGTTAGAAGATATTTTATCTCGCCATTGTATTGGGAAGGAAGGCTGTGGAAAAGGTCAGACATGTGCCATTGTCTCACACAACACATGCCAGCAGAGATCTGAACAGAATCCTTTCTGATGGGAAATATTCGGGGGTTGAGGAGGGTGAAAAGAGCTGTATCTGATACAGTAAAGTGAAACAGGTCAGGTTCTCATGAAAAACAGTGTTCATCTGCCCAAAGCTGTAGTTCAAACTGAGTGAGCACAAATCCAAGCGAAGTTCTGGGTACGGGCGTTTTGCAGCATCACACATTGCCTGGACCATCTTCCAGAAAAACTGAAAACCAGCAGGGTTAAAATCCTGTTATCTTGTCTGCACCCTCTCTCTTGCCAATGTACTGGCCTTGTTGAAGAAGTCTAATGTTTATTGGAGCACATTAGTTCTTTTAAAAGAAGTCTTCTTCTCCCTACTGTCTTAAATTTTTCCCTTATTTCGAAGTTGTCCATGATCTCTTTCAAGCAGGAGTCCTCCTCTAGAAAATCTTGAGAGAATGTAGGGTTAGGGATGTTGTTGTCTCTTCTGCTGAAGTAACTGCATTGGTGAGAGGCTGTGAAACTCTTTGCTGTGACCCAGTGTTGTGGTGGTCGTCCATCCTTCTACTGCTCTGGTCACTCAATATCTGCTCGGCATCCTAAAGCCCCTGGGCTCCCGTCATATTTCGTACTACAGAGAATTTTTAGACAAGAAAAGAAGAGAAATAAGGAGTCACAAGGATCATCAAGTCCAACACTTGCATGAATGGTCCATACAGGATTGATCCCACAACCTTGGTGTTATTAACCCAAACTGAGCTAATCTCAAGACTCTGCTTCCTCCACGGCTCCCTTGGAGAATTCAAGGATAAAACAGGCTTTTTTTTTTTGGAACATGCCTTCCAGGTAATGTCACACCTCTCCTGACCAGGCTCCCTGGGGCTACAGCAGTGCAAAAACTGTTCTAGATTATTCATGGCACTTCACACCTTTCCCCCCTGCAATGCTGCAGCAGCTGCAGAGGCTATTCCTGTGACCGAGGCAGCAGCAGCTGGGTGGGAGGACACAACCCCCTGGGCATCTGCCCCAGCTTAAACTGACTGTGACTCTTGCATGAGGCTGCAGCTGGGAGGTGCCACTGCAGCACCTGTTGACTCTGCAGCAGCCTAAAATAAGCTCGGGTGGTAGCAGCCTGTGATGCTTGCAGGCACACCTGGCTGAGGGCTGAGTTGGGTCAGTGCAGGCAAATATCCTATGACACAGCACACCACTGGGCAGCCAAGCTCTTGCTTTGACCCTTGCTTTTCACATATCCCTCCTGTGGCTCAAGGATAACTACTGGGGCTTTAGAGAGGTCTTTATGAGTGCTGATCTCTGTATTGAGGAAAATTTCTGTATTAAGACAAATTTTTTTTCAGCTGTAGCTGCAGTTGTTTGGGCGCCTTTACAGCACTTTGGCCTTCTAGACCAAGGGAGGATGTACAGAGGGGAGCTTAGGTTCCAGCAATGTCTGTAGCTCACAGTGCCACCGTTCAGGAATTCCATTCCCACAGGACTATGTGAAACACGTACCAAATCATCATAATCCCTCTCTGGAAAACGATCTCTATTTGTGGAACACATCTCATAGGGGTTGTTTGGCTGGGATCCTGGGTTTGCATGGCCAGAAGTGGTCTGGACCCTGGGGAACATGCCTGGTCTATCATCAAAGCTATTCATGTCAGAATATTCTGGCTTTATCAGGCTCCTCTTCTCTGGATTTTGTCTGTGTTTTGCTCTTCAGAGGAAATGAAGGAACAAAGGAGATTGTAAAAATCTATTTAGTGTGCCTTACTTATTAAGTCCAACTTACTGAGTTGTCCAGTCCCACCTTGTTTTGAATGCTCAGTCCTGTTCTGAAACATGCAACAGATTTTTATAGCATACCTACTGCAAAACCCTTTTTATGAGCACACAGCAATGCAGTTTCTATTCAACTGTAAGAAATATTCTTACCTGACTGAAATAATAGAGACTGCTATCACTAAACTCAGGATAATGGCTCCAAACACTGGGCCCACTATTATAAGGATGAGTTCAGTATCTGGGGGGAAAAAAACAGACAAGCAGATAAGAAATGTGTCAGTTGATCAATTGAAAACTCACAGTGAAAATTGTAAAACAAGGAAAGGAATGAAGGGAGGAAGGGAGGAATTTATTCCCAGGCTCCAGGTGCTTACAACATTTTGTGGACACAGAAAGATGCAATAAGGATCTGCATTGAGGACCATCTCTTCTGGATGGCTATTTTGACCCCAGCTCTAGTTCCTAATGCTATGGACTGAATGGTTTTACACACAGTTATAGGTGAGGGACAGGAACAACTGGGAGGCTGTGGGGGTTGTTTAAACTGGTATTGATGCTAAATTATGTCGTTAGGTGTCAAATAGGCTCTTCCCATGCCCTAGGCACACAAGGCAACAGAGAAATTTCACTTTTTTTTCCTAACATTTTCCTTCAACAGATGCAGGGTGGTGGCACCCCTAAAGGCTACCACTTTTTTGTTCTCTCAGACAGATTAAGCATTACTAGGTATTTTTCAACACCACAATTAAAAACCAGAAAGTCTTATACTTACTGTCATTGCATTCCTCCCCAGAGTAGCCCACTGGACAAGTACAGGAGAGGAAAAAGAAAAAGGGGAAAGAAGGAAAAGATGATTGTTAGGGTCCCTTTTAATCCAAACCATTCTATGATTCTATGATCACAAAACAATAGTATATTTCCCTCTTTTATCAGCAATTTCTCCACAAAGTGTGTTCATTACATGTTTCCTCTTTAATCCTATCTTAATATTGAGTTATTTACTTCCATTAGAGTGAAACAATCTGAGATTTTCAGAGTAATTGGTGATCTTGGCACTCAAAGATTCAGGTTCTCAGTCTGAAAAATGTTAAAAGGACCTACTTTTTCTGAAGAACTAAACTCTGCACCTCTGAGCCACTTGGAATTGCCGTGCAATGTCTTTAACAAAAACCTTAGTATAAGGTCTATAAGGACTGGCAATTTTTATCTTCCTCCCACAGTAAATCCTTATATTTAAAATATATTGACTTTATGGTAAGAAATGTTCAGTTTGCAGCAGTAGTAACTACAGAAAGAGCTAAATTAATGGATATGGGGAGTGAGTCTCTCTGCTTATCCCCCAGAGCAGAGCACAACCAGTCACTCACTCAGCTTCACCAGCAAACACCACTGTTCTGTTCTCATCCTGAGCTGACAGAAATACCCTCAGAGAGAAAACCAGGAGGGAATAACATAGGTCTGAAAGTTACCAGGAAGCAGTCCCCACTGATACCAGTGAAACATTCCAGGGGCTGGGGGCACGTCTTGCTCTGATGCCTGTTGTTTACTAAACACTTGAGCACAGCAGTTCTCACGGCTCAGCCACTCTGCAGGAGTAGTTTGTGTTCATGTGGTGAAGTAGTTTATCCTCTTCCCTGACTCCCAGGTGACCTTGGCTCTCCTTGGCTTTCCTCTGAGGTGTTATGAGTGCACACAAAAGACTAATGCCAAGGAGTAAAACTGCCACGACTTGTGACACCACAGGAGTTTGTCCACCTGCTATGCCCCTTGGGCACCTCTCTGATTCACGTAGCTGCAGCCTGGTCTTCTGGATTGCAGCTGACTCTGTAAGAGATGTTCTTCTCCCCTACCTTTGCCTACAACACAGGAATGCAATAAAAACCTGAGTACTCACGCCACAGAGTTTCCATCCTTCTTTCTAAAGTTAGTCATACATTTGCATGTTGGACCACTTTTT
The DNA here is from genome assembly GCA_013397175.1 of Platysteira castanea. Classification (NCBI taxonomy): domain Eukaryota; kingdom Metazoa; phylum Chordata; class Aves; order Passeriformes; genus Platysteira; species Platysteira castanea. The sequence goes on from VYXC01003415.1 coordinate 3,376,842, forward strand.
TCTTTTACGCAGTACTTGTGTGCCTCTGCAGAACAGTTTTTACTGCAAGCTGTATTTTCAGGGAGAAAAACATGAGTGAATTGCAGATAGAAGATTATTTTATTGCTCTGGAAACACACACCTTCCTTTCTTGTGCTTTAAAGCATCAGAATGGGTTTTTTAGAACTGTACCTATGCAAAACAAAAACTGAAATATAAAATCACAAAATTAGAAGTAAACAGGCTGTGTTTGAAACCATCCAAGTTCATCAAAAAATAAATCTGGCTAGGCTGCATCTTACATGGGCAAGCAATGGCCTGCAGTTTGATCTCACAGCAGATGATTTGTATGGCCAACTGTATCAGTTTTAGACAGGTGTGGGCTCACAAAGGCCTACACTGGATCACATCTCACTGGGATTTATTGTAGCCAGCTTTCATAATTTTATCATGGATTTTTAAATTATTTGTTGGGTTTTTTTTAATCTTCTATCTTAGACATTTTTTTTTCCTTCTGTAGTGTGAAATTTTTAGTTTCCATAGGAAGAAAATAAGGTATTTAGGAGAAAATTAGGTACATTACAAGGCTTTGGAGGGTAGCTAAAAATATAAACAGAGCACTCACTAAAAGACTCAAAACAAGAAAGTAAATAAAACCCCAACAACTAACATTTCCCAAAAATGACAGAAATCATTCTTCTCACAAAAACCTGTCTAAATCCAGGTAATGGAAACCTAGAATTATAAGCAAGGAAGGGAGCCTTAACAGGTCATTGTAGTGCATCATGAGACTTCCAGTTCTGTCAGCTGCCTTCAAGTAACAGGTAGAATTTACTCCCAAAATCTGTCCTAGCAGAGAAGGCTGTGAGTATAGGATTTGATTTGTTCCAACCTTTACCTGTTTAGGTTTCAGCTCGTACCAGGAGTCTAACAATGCATTTAAGGACTTGCCTACTCACCAGTTTCAGTGATGATTTTATCAAGTTTTAGTAATTTATTCTACTGGAATAAAATAATAAATTTGTTCAAAGCCAAATGTGAAGATACGTTTCTATGGCTTTCTTCACAGGATGCACATTCCCTGATTTTTAGAGGTCAGCACATTTGCCCAGCACCCTTCTCAAAAATGGACTGAGACAGGGAATAAGCAGGTCAGCCTTTCAGGGATAGATAAAGCAGCAAGGTTCTTACCTGAACAAGAACGATCATCCCATTCTGTCTTTTCTAAATCAGATTTGCATTTGCATTCTGGAAACATCCCCTCTTGACACTCTGTGGTTTGAGTATCACATCAATAAATATCACAATGTTTTGCCACTTTAAAAGGGAAAGAGACAGCAAACCTGAATACCCTTTTATAGCAGCTTTTATGGCAGCTCCAACATGGCAACAGTGCCCATTTTTAGGGATTTTGGTATTTAATGCTGATTATGGAGTTTTTAACCTTTCCCAGCTTTTGTGGATCAGGAAAAACATCAATTTTTTGATATGTCCTGTAGGAGATGATGAGGTGGTGCTACCATTAAATGCTGATCATGGAGTTTTTTACCTTTCCCAACTTTTTGAGAAAGATCCCATCAATTTTTTGGGATATCCTGTAGGGGCTGATGAGGTTTTGCTGCCCCATCCCCGGAACTGTCCAAGGCTGGGTTGGAGCACCCTGCTCCAGGGAAATTGTCCTTACCCATGGTGGAACAAGCTGGGATTTTAGGGTTTTTCCAAGCCCACTCCCTGCTGGAATTCCGAGCTGACCCCTCCTTGCCTTGCCCACAGCACGAGTGTCAACACCACCACTCCAAGACCAAGAAACATTCGAAGAAATCCAAAAAACATCACCAGAAGCGCTCCCGTTCCTGCTCCGTGAGTATTCCCGAAAATCCTCCCTCCGCAATTCCTAACTGCACTAATTCCTGCTGTGATTCCCATTATTAGCTGGAATTCTCCCCCTGGGCTGTGTGTGAAGGGCTCAGAGTCCGAGGACGATGACAGCCACTCCAAGAAGAAGCGGCAGCGCGCGGAATCGCAGTCGGTGTCCGAGCGTTCTTCCAGCACCGAATCCGGTATGGAGTGGGATTGGCTTCAGATCAGCTGTGCTTTTATCCCTCTGTTCATGGGGATCTAGCCATTGATTCCTGTTCTTTTGTTCCTCCCTGTGGCTGCAGAGAGGAGTTACAGGAAGTCCAGAAAACACAAGAAGAAGAGCAAGAAGAGGAGGAACAAGTCTGTAAGTGAAGCTCATTTTTAAATTGGGTTAGGGACAACCTGGCACCCAGCTGGACTGGAAAAAAAATTGGGAGCAAGCTGGATGAGAGTATTGCCAAAATAACAACTTTCGGTTATATATTCCTAATATTAAACCACTTGAATGTGGGGGGTTTAACTCCATGTGAAGGACTCCATGAGTAACCTGGGACTTGATGCTTCTCCTGGAAAATCCTGGTATTCCTCTTTGTTGTGGAGAGCTGGGAAGAATCCCAGCCATTCCTTGTGCCTGCCTGAGCATCAGGGTTGTGTTGGAAGCTCTAAATTGTTGTACGAGAGCAGCAGAAGGATCTAA
>VYXC01003416.1:0-189612 GCA_013397175.1 Platysteira castanea
TTGGCTGCAGAAAGCTTTGCCGGCTCCTGCCAGGTCTACACAGGGCCGCATGGGAGGGGTGAGGGGAAGCCCGCCAGTCCTCAGAAGTCACGCCGTGTGCTCTTGGCCACGCGGGAGCTTAGGGCTGTTCCTTAGCTGCCCGCGGCTCTGAGGGGGTTCTCCCGCAGTTACCTGGGGCCCGTGCCCTGGCATCAGGGGAGGGGAGGCCCGGGCCTGCTCCAAGAGACGGAGCCCGGGGCCCATTTCCTCCCCCCACGCACCCCGTGGGAAAGCTGGAAACAAAATGACTGCAACTTCCCGCCCTTGTCCTGCTTTTAAATATGCAAGATTGTGAGAAGCGATTGGTCTAAAAGACTGTCCATCAACTATGTTCCAACCCGCTACAAGGGCTAAACACAAACTCCTCATGAATCAGGTGTCTCAGACCAGTTTTCTCTTTACTTTTCACCTACAGATACTGTTGAATGTTTTAAGAAAAAATTACTTGAACAATTACCAGAACTGATTTTGCATACTTAGTTTTGTGCCTAGGATAAAAGGGTAGAGTAAGGGACTTCCAAATCTGTTCCAGAGCAAATCTTCTCAAGGAAAGGAACTTGCTTAAAGTTTGATGACTTTGGTTGTTGGCAGTTAGTTGATCTGATGTAATGTTACGTAGAGTTAAATATTTTAGTTTACTTTATAGCTTCTAATAAGAAAAAAAANAGACATAGTGTTTGGAATTTAAAAATAATTTTGTATGTATTCAACTCTCCTGTATTCTGAACAGCAGAATGAACCACAAAGTGACCACAGAAATATCCCATTATTCAAATGAGCTTGTCAAAGGTTTCAGTCCCTTTACTGCAGGAAATTTTATTGTCTTTTTTGCAAACATAATTTGGAAAGGAGAGTCTGATATATATGTCTAAAATCCGGTTGGATTTTTTGGTGTTCTTTTGTCTTCTAGTGACTGAGTATTAATCTATTTCTTTATTCATTTTTATAGATTAAAAAAATCAACAGGAATTTTCCCGTAAACCAGCAGGTAAGAAGAACAACAATTGGGTTTTTTTGATTTATAATTCTAATTCTCATTTGAACTATCTTTAATTGTGTGATAGCTATTCATTATTTTAACTGAAGAATTCTCAGTAGATTTTCTTTAGAGAGTACTTTGGTCTTTTTACTTTCTCAGCTCAAAGGGAATTGGTGTGTTTCATCAAAGTAAGAACACACCTAATTTTTTCAAACTAACCTATTTGATGCAGGTATACATACTGTTCTTCAAATTGTATCTTACCAATTTTACTATAAAAGGGAAATGTTATCATTATCCTTTACAGAATTAGCCAGAATACATCAGTGTTTCAAAATTCTAAAAATGTATGGTCTTTTGGTGTTTTGGGGTTTTTTTTTTTGCCTATTGACAAAGGAAGGCATAAAAAATTAATATTTGCACAACATTATGGAGCAGGCCAGTAGCAGAATTTTGTATAAACAGAATCTGATGGTCTTCAATCCACTGGCAGTCTCACATTACTGGAAGAAACTGGAATGTCTTTCAAAAAGAAAGTGGGATTCCTTTAATAGGGATGCTTTCTTGTAAAATGTACCGTGAGCATAATTGTTGGTATTCTCGACAGTTCTGTATCAGGTGATGGGGTCCAGAAGAGAGAGATCTTTTCTTCTTGAAAAATCTGTTCTTCCCACAACTGTTTTCAAAGACACAAACCTACAGGCAGTTTCTAGTTGCTAGAGACCCTAGTAAGAATGGACAGCAACCACACCTCCTGAAAAGGATCAGGACATCTTTTAGAAAACTGTGTAAACAAACTGAATAAGAGTTATCAGGGTAAAGCTCAGTACACTGTAAAGTTAATTAAGTATGTATGTGTTGCATATGACAAGTATTATATTATGATGATTTCCTTTTAAGAAACATGTGATAAGGGGAAACACAGGAACCCGATTCATAAGAAGTAAAAAGCTATTTCCCTGTAGAAGGAGAGGAATATGTTTAGGACTGAGCTGTAAACTTGCCTTCAAGAGGACAGATTTCAGGAAGAATAGTGCTTTCACCTCCCTTGCACCAAATCTTCAGTTAGTCAACATATTTCTCAGTTCCCTTTCTCTAGTCCAACTTTATTTATGTGGAATTGTACTGAGTGTAACTCACAAAGGAGGGAGATACTTTTTTTTCTATTATGTTATCTGTTTTCTTCATGAGAAGATCCACCAGTGTAACAAATTAATGACAATAACAATAATATAATACTACTAAAATTAACAATAATGACAACTATATGGGTAAGTATAAATGAAGCTACAATAAATGAAGTTAACACTTACATTTGGGCGTTTTCATAATAGTTTATATAACTTCAGATGCAGACAGTGGCAAAGAAATGCTCCTATCTCAAAAGAAGGAAGAAGATACTGCCTAATGAACAAAAAAGCAGTTAGGTAACTCCATTTTCACTGTTATGATTTAACCTGAACTTGTCTCTTTGTTTTTATTACTGTAAAAAATAAAGACAACAAAAATGTAAACAACAGTTATAATGTCTCATCAGTCTAACGTAATTCAGGGATCACTGTTTTGGAACCCTTGGCACATGGGGTCAACAAGGTATTTTATTCTTCATTAAAATTCCAGTGGAAAGCAAAAATATCTTTCTTGGCCTGAATAGCTTTTTGGCCATGCTATCTGCTAGGACAGCTTGCAACTATAATGCATTCATCTCTCATCAACACCAATCATTATATTCCAAAGGAATTGCTATGGAGTACTTCAAGAAACTCAGCCAAAAGGTCAAACTGGAAAGAGAGGCTGATTTAATAAGTAGTGAGACTGGTACGGCCTCGCTGTCTGTCAAATACTGGAGAAGAAAAAGGTTTACTGATCTGTGGATGTCTGAAATTTTAGGGAACATTAAATTCAAAATTAAATTCAAAATTAAATTCCCTTTTGGGTTTACCTTATGTAAAGAGGGTTGCAGATTTTTGTCATAGAAGAAGGTCGGAAATATCACCTAATTTAAGTTAAATAGTTAAATAATATTTTTTAGTAGAGTCAGAAAAGGCCACACAGATGTAAGGTTAATTTCTGTCTTTATGTGCAGCAAATATTAACATGGATTGCAGGGAAAGAACAGGACTTTTTACTTGTTATATCAACACATCATTTATTTAAAAATTAAATTACTGTCTTGTATACTCTTGTCATCTTGACTTTTTAAAAATAAAATACATTTTTGTCTAAGAGGTTGAACAGCTAGTTTTAACTTCTTTCTGCAAACCCATCATGAACTTGAAAGCTGTCTTCATCCTATTATGCTTTAAAAAAAAGTGTGCATATTTAATTTCACTTAACAAATACCCACGGGTTTTTTAATGAGCACTAGCAGGGTAATTGAAGGTTATCTTCACTTAGAATTTTTATACATATATATGTGGATTTTAATTAGTTAGGTAAAGAGGGAAGGCAGTTGTCAAACTGGAGTCAAGGAACCAACCCTTAGTTGGTTGAAAATATTCTTGATGTGGAGAAGACAATAGGGGCACAGAGAGAGCCATTAGCAGTACAGTGAGGAAACAAATGTACCTGCATAAGTGTGGGAGATGCTGTAACTACAGCAGTGTTATCCAAACATCTCAATATTGCAATATATTAAAAAGATGAAAGAAAAAGTAATTAGACAAGACTTGTTGACTGCACATAATATGGCAGCTTTCCTTTAATGCAGTAATTGAGAAAGTAGGTTTGTGTGGAAAATCATTAGAAAGATAAGATACATTAATTAAAATTAAAAGGTCAGAGATGATGGGTATTTATTAGAGGATGGTAATTATTTGGACAGCATGAAGCAATGAGAAGTTCTTGGAATGACGGTAGTACACTTAGTGGTGGAAAGATGATGCAAAAAATGCTATAAGAGGACCACAAAAACAAAAAAAAAAATTTTTTTTGAAGAAGATTGGGAGACAGGAGGGAAATAAAGTTCCCCTTCTCTGAGTTGGCAATGATGAAAAGAACACTTGAAATGGTAAAAAATAGAAAATTGGTTGTGTTTTCTATATTGATACCATATGCAGGGGCTGTAAATAGTAACATTTAAGACTATAATAGCAAGTAGTGGAGGAAAAAAAAATTAAATCATTTTGTACTCAAAATATGCTGTGTATTTCAAATATGCATTAAAAAAATATGATGTCATAGACAAAATTTCCATAAATTCAGAGAAAAAATTATATAGACCTCATAGCAGAGAGGCACAAAGAATGGAATATTTCAGTGCTTCAGCCAGAGGCTTTTCTATTTGATCAGCCAAGATGGGAGTGGAAACATGGGCATGTGTCCTTCTCTTGGAACTCCTCACCTCTGTTCAGCTGTTACACTGATTACAGCAAATGTCAGCTCCTGTAAGAGCCATCATTAGGCGGGTGAGTTCTGAAAGGCGGCATCGACTCCCTGCTAACACTTTCCAAATGACAGGAAAACGTACCCTACGTCAGTAAACTGTGGTGGTGTTATGAGGACAAGCACTGCCCATTCCTTTCCAATTCCCAATCTTTCCATATTCCACCATGAGTTTGCAAATGTGCTGATCTCGGACAAAAATCAACGTGATAGCATCTAGAGAAATCAGCATTAGATAGTCCTACTTATAAAGCCTTCTGATCCTTTTCAGGGTGAGAAACCAAATGTAGCCTCCAGCTACTACAGATTTTACTACACATTTTAACTCTCATTTGCTATTTGGGATTCATTGGGATTTGGCTTTTACTGATTGCCATGCCAGGAGGATGAATTAGCTGCATCTGGCTTAGGTACACAGTGGAATTCAAGGTTTAGATCTAAATCTTAGTCTGGCCTGCAGTTCACCTCTTCCTGTCTCTACCTGAACAAGTAAGTAAAATATTCATAAATTGCAGCTGGGAAAGCCATAACTTTCTGACTCCCATTTTAACTTATTTCACTCAATAAACAAGTGGTACAAAGCAGATACAGCACCTGAAAATTTGGGAGTTGATTTTTCATTTCATTGATTATGTCTGTGTTCACGTACGTGTTCGCAAATATGATAAATAGACATTTGCTTCTCTATCTTATGGGCAACAGTTAAATCTCAAGGTTTCACATGAAACAGACAAAAATATCATAGCAGAGGAGTGTATTTAAAACTTTTTCCCCCTATGTTGTATGTATCCTATCTATTAGGCTGAATTCAAAGGCTATGACCCTCCACCTTTCGTATGCTGAATTCACAAAAAAAGTATAATGGAGAAGAATGCTATAATCCTTTTAGTTGAACACTATTTCTCTTCTTTCCACAGGCAGCATGAGAATTTTTGAAATATTTCTATCTACAGAAGATAAGAAATTTTCATTAAATAGTTTTAGACTTTAAGGATAATATGTCCCTGTAGAATTTTCCTGCTTTTATGGGAAAAGAACTGGTAGCTGGTCTATTCAAAGTTGACAGTTTATAATGACAATCACGTGAGAATGAGAAAGAGTTAAACTGAGTTAAACTGTGTTTAACTCAGTTTTACAACAAGATCATGGCATAATGAACTGATGCCACGCTAAGCCTAGAAACTGGGGTCTCATTGTGCATGTCAGATTCTGCAGTCACTAACTGCATTGCTTTGCAGACATTTTACATTCTTGATGGCCAGGAATGGGGTGATAGGAAAAATCTGATGGCATTCACAAATATACATGGTTATGCCCATTTTTTCTTACTTTTTATATAATTTAATAAAAACAACTATTCACAGCTATGAATACAGATCAGCTATGTAATATCACCTCATATTTTGCTTTGACAGGGTGTTGTCCAGCTTTATTAAAATTCTGCAGTTAGAACAATCTCATTTAAAATCAATTCTAAAAGTTTGACTCAGTGAGTTTATTTAATAAAACCTAACATATATCTGCTGTATAAAGGTGAGTACACACAAATGTCATGGTGACTGTCTTGCCTGTCATTCAAGCCAGTGTTCTTTGCTGCAGAAGTGTTGCATCTGTACTGCATCTGAAAAAGTGAATTCTCTTGTTCAGGTGAATTGATAGAACTGATAGGACAACATCTCTTCTACTGGTGAATACCTGTATGAAATACAACACATACCTTTCTTATTTTGTTACTAACGTCAGAGTAATAGCCTCCATTGCTGTTTTATTGGTATTTTTAAAATGTGGTGATTAAACAGAGAGTTCTTCTGAAATATGACGTGTCCTCAAAAGAAATCAAGTCTGTTCTAGAAGTATATTAAGAGCAGTGGTTTTGTTCCCTCTCCTTAGTGCATTTTGTTTTCTTTTTTCTTTCTTTTTTTCTTAATTTTACATGACTGCTGAATTAATTATTTTCCAGTATTCTGTTCCTGTGGCACCTCAGAGTAGCCATCCTGCAGCTCTTGACAGGCAGTTACTGAATTTTCAGATCCAATGATACATCTGCTCTGTCACCATCTGTTGTCACAGTAAGGATTTGATCAGGTTTATTTTGAAGGAAAATCTCTGGAATGAAGCTTCCATTGTTAAATGGTTATAGAAATGCACAGGGGAAGCTGAGTTCTTGCTGTTAAATTAAGCAGAAGTGCACAATAGGGTGTAAATTGTGTTGGGCTAATTCCCTGCCTTGCCTTGTCAGCCATCTATGGCACTCAGCATAGATTAGTGCTGCATAACATATACCCTTGAAAGGCTTATGTTGCTTATTGATACTTTATTGAGCTTTCTGTAAAATAAACTGAACATACCTATCTATATATATATATACCTATCTACATCGAAAAGTTTCTGCGGTTGACATGAAATGCTTTTCCCTGAACAGTTGCTGTAATTGTTTTAGGTGCTTCTGAGGGAGTCTCTTTTATAAAACCTATGCTTCCTGTGACCAATAAAAGATTTTTCTTCCTTTTACATCATAGTCTAGAGTAGCTTTTGAACTTTGGGGCATAAAAAATTTTAGAAGGGCAGTAAACATCGTAGATTGTTAAAGATTTTAGGCTGAGGAAACCATGTTGACTTTTGAGAGGAAGGTCAGACAGCTTCCTGAAGCTGGTCGATTACCTGGTGAGCTAGATAACATTCATGTTGTGAGTCACTTGATGCAGTTATTGGATAGCAGTGCTTCTGTCCTAGGGCTGAATACCCTATAGCTCATGAGAGGATGGAAGTAATTTGGACACCTGCTGGAAATTTAGATGATAGAAAAGAGTGATTAGATCAAGTTCTTATTTAAATCTCAAAATATAAGTCTCAAACTGTGCATTGAATCGTTTCTGCATGTCCAGCAAATTCAATTTTGCCTCAAGTACAATTTCATCCTCATTTACATATTTTTCTAATTTATTTTCTCGATTTTTTTTCTAGTACTAATTCATTAGTGTAACAAGTATTAGCTTTTTTTCCCCCCTCTGCAATCTTAATATCTCTCCCTGAAAATTCCTTTCAGTAAGGATAGTTTTTCCTGACCAAATTTAGTGACCAGATATTTGTTGTGAAACTGTGTGTTCATATTTTAGTCAATACAGGGGTGAATGTACTGTATCTCCACTAAAGATTTAAATAGGACAGATGAATGAGGGAATTCTAATTGCCTTGCTCCGCTGTAGACTTTTCAAAGTGATTGAAATAAACAAACATGTTCCACAGCTACATGCTAAATTGATAAGTAGATAAAAAATTTTTACTTTCTTTTGGGTTTGGGAAGAGGAGTTACTAGCTTTGTACATTAGTGCTTTAAATGAATAAACAGATAAATATATAAATAAATAAATACATGTGTATTAAAAATTATATATTTATGCCTATTTTTGGGTGACAGCTTTGACTTAAATGTATTCAACTGGTAAGTGGACAGCCTGATCGACTGCTTTTAAGATTAAAGTACTCTTACCAGATCCTTCACCTTGTTGGTACACTCTTGGGCTCTTTCTGATTCCCCAGGTCATGTGTGTCTTTCTGTATAGTGCCATACCTTCAACAGGAGTCATATACCTCACCTTTCAGGTTGGTGGTTAGGTTAGAAGATGAAAGGTACAGCTTTGACACACTGACTTTGTGAGTGCTGTAATTGCTAGGTTACACTATTAAGGGCTTTCCTTTCAGCTGGTACTTTTTTCAGCAGTATGATCTTAACATTCTTAATGAACTTGATCCTGCCTGAATACATCCTGAGCTGTTTTGAATCGGAACCCCTCAGCAGATTTAATCAGATGAATAATTGCTACCTGTTTCGTCATAGCAGTATGACATGAACAAATACTTGTTCTCCCCAGAAGCATAATTCTGTATCTATGATGAGGTCAGACAGTGAGAAACCACTTAGTTTAAATAATCGAAGGCATTGCTTTTGTTGCATCATTTTACCCTAATCAAAGGCCTTGCTTTTATTGTATCATTTTACCCTATCTTCTATTTATATGCATGACATTATTAAATCCCACTTTAAGTCTCTAAACATATTTGGATCTGATATTTTGCCATTTACCCAAAAAAATAGGATATGTAACATAAATAGGACAGTGAGAGGGATGCCTGCAATTTAAAAGACAGATTTTTTGCAGGAGTTGGATATTTGTGATGTCTGAGACTGGAAACAAGTAGCAAACATTAAACAAAGGAAAGACTATTCTATTAGAATGAATGTTTCCTTCTTTTTCATGTATCTTTTTGTTGGATGGGATTTTTAGCTACTACCCAAACAGGCCAACAAAGCAGGAGGAGAGGAAGCAACTTTCAGCATTCTTGATTGGAAATAAATGCCTTAATGATGCATATGTCCTGTACAAGTTCCTGAAAAGTGGTAACAAAGAGAGAAAATAAGAAAAGGTGGGAAACAGAGTCACCATGTTGAGCCCGTCTGAGTTCAAGAAGCATTTGGACAATTCTGTCAGGCACATGATGCTGTTCTTGGGAGTGTCTTGTGCGGGGCCAGGAGTTGGACTCGATGATCCTGGTGGGTCCTTTACAACTCAGCATATTCTATGATATCCACAAAATAAATAGGTTTGTGGTTTTTTTTTTGTTTTTTTGTTTTTTTTTTTTTTGTTTGTTTGTTTGTTGGTTTGGTTTTTTTGGGGATTTTTTTGTTTGTTTGTTTTTTTTTTCTTTTTTTTTTAATTTTTTACTTTCCAGCTACACTTAGAAAGATTAAGTATAGGGGAAACCTTTTTTTCTGTAGCCTCACGTTAAGTAAGGAATTGTTAATATCTGTAGCTTACTAGATACGAATTTTTTCTGTCTGGCCAGATTGTAATTTTCATTGGAGGCTGAGGCTAGAAATAAAAATGTTGCAATGCTTTATTGTAATGTCTCTTTTATTGCATCAAGTGAGTGTAAAAGTTCCCAGGAATAACATTAATTTTAGTATACTATAAGGAAGGTGTTCAGTACGCCTATACACACGTTATTCCTTGGGGAACTGTATCATCTAAAGAAATTAATTGGAATCAATGAAGCATATACTTAAACTATAGATTTTCTATTGGAGGAGCACATGGGACTCAAAGGGCATAAATAAATTATTTTTAATTACAGTTTACTTCAAGAGGGGAAGTGAATAACATTTCATTTTTCTCATTACTTATTTTACATCTGTGCAGATGACTGGTGCTTCAAATCATAGTTTGTGAAAGGAGAAATATTTATTCTCTTGAACTTCTAAGAACAGCGGTTAAACAGAATTCTGTGGACTGCAGATCGTCATTTATCTTTTCTCTCTCATCACAATAATAGTCCATGGGACCAGTGACAGAGTTGCTACCTGAATTTCAGAAAATAGTTGATGTATATAATAGTACAAAGCAATTGAAAATTTATGGGTTACCTACAAATGAAGAAGGGAAAAAACACAGAGAAGTGTTAATGACTGAAAATGTGCGAAGGAAAACTGTTAAAGATGTTAAAAAATTTTATTTGCAAATGCAGAAACATCCCCTAGAAACACATAATATTACAACATTTTTTGTCTTTTCAAAGAGTTGTATTCCTTGGTAAGGAGACACTGTTCAGTGAGCAATATCTGTTACATGTTTAGCATATTAGAGAATATTTGCTTTCAATCTTAGTATTTTTGGAAGCAAAACTTAGTAAGTCAGTCATATTTTATGACACGGCAGATAGAGATTTAGCAGTGTCAAGTCAAAAAATTATCCTCAGGAGCTGACAACTGACGGAAGTATTTATTTATTTATTTATTTAATAAGAAACATTTTCCTTTTTGGAATATTTCTCAGCAATGCTGGGTTTGAAAAAAAACCAAACAAGTCTACTTATGTGGAATGATTCTGGAAAATGGTGCAGGTCTGAAGAGGTGTAAATTATAGGCAATTGTCTCTGGGCTTCTTGCTGTAAAACAGGTCTCCACCTTAATGGCTCCGGTAGTGTGTGAGTGCTGAGTGACCAGAGTCATCCGAGCCAACTCAGAGTACCCACAAAGTCCAGAAGGATCAAGACACAGTGGTGTACAGTTTCTAGCTGCTTTCTGCAAATATACATCCAGAAGTCCTGCTGCTTCCCATTATTTCTTTAACAGCCTACTGTGTTTTAGTACTTGCTTAGTAGAAGCAATAGTCACTCATCACTCCAACCTAGTGCTCCCACGCGCCTGCCCTGATGGCAGTAGGTGGAATAATGCAGCAGCCTCTACTTCCCCTCCTGCTGAAGTAGGCTGCTGTTCAAAACCAAACCCAGACAGTGGGAAAGAAGAGGATCTGATCCTATTATGCAAAAAGCATCCAGACCTCTGAGACTACAAAAAAAGCTTTAAAGAAAAGATGCTCTCTGTGAGAGAAGTGACTTCTGGCTAAGTACTAATTATGAGTTTACATCTATCAATTGTTAAATAATGTTCCTGTAGATCACTGCACTTCAAAGAGCCTTGAAATACTGTACCATGATCTCTTCAGTCAGAGAGATGTCACCCTTGAAGGATTTTTTTATGTAATCTTTCCTGTGGGTGAAGGAGCTTGCCTGTCCCTCTGTAGAACTCTATGGATAAAGAGCCTCAATACCTTACACTGAAATTTGAGCTTCATTCAGGACAGAATTTTAATTTTATGGGTTGCATCCCTCCATTTCACATGATAGTGGGACATTTTGTGTTTAAAAAAAAAAAAATTGCATGAGTGGAAGAAAGTTCTGGTACTGCAAAATGAGTCTACTTGATACACTTTAAAGACTGAGCTTTTCCAATGAAACTGCAAAATTCATGGAAATGCTGAGATGCTAGAGACAAATCAACTACTGACAGGCATCACCCCACTGTAAAAAAGTAAGTCCAACATGAGTTCAGTAAATGTTATGAACACTACTACTAACTCCGTGCCACAGGCTGTTGGCATATGACCAGCTATAAAATCTTCAGGATAACCTAGATTCAAAAGGAAAATCAAAACTGGCTATATTATATCAATCCAAAAACCCATCTTGTTAAAATATAAGTTATGAAGAGAAGTATGAAAATAATAGGATGTAGAACATACGGAATATCATGTTCTTCATCTAATCATCTCCTAAAGGTTTTTCTTTAGCTTCTGAAGGAGGTATTTTAGCAGTAGTTCTCCTCTACCTTGCCTTGCTCTTTCAGAATGGGACTTCATTCTGGTTCTCTTTCTCGACACATTTGTATTTGAATATCACTGTTTGGAAACTGACATTTAAAGTGGTTGTGGAGTAGCTTCATTTTTCCTTCTTTCTTAGTAATCCAGGAAAAATTTTATTTACTTTAAGAATGTGTAAGAATGCAAGTTACATATAATTACTTTAGTCTTTTATTAGCAACTTTATTCTTGTCTTATCTGACTTCTCACCTCCTCTTTCCCTTCCTCTTCAATCTCTGTAGGATGTCAGGGTCCTTCACAAATCATAACCTTTTCTCCCCCCATTTACAGCTGAAAAGGGCTGATAGGATACATCTTTCATTGCTGCTTGTGAGCAATGTCTTCAATCTCAAGGGTGCTTTACCCGCAAGCAATCTGTACTAAAAATTCCTTTACAGAGTGTATTTTAAGGATCAAATCTCCAGTGAGAAACTTGATACACTACCCCTCCGAAAATTAGGGTAGATAAAAAAATCGGGACATTTAGAAAACCCTGGGCAGCTACAGATGGATTATGAAATGTGAACTACCACATATGGTGTGTGATACTGTGTGTGCTATCAAAGAAATAATGTGGAAGTATTATATAAACAATGCTGAAGCTGTTTTGCTAAGAGTGGTAAGTCAGGACTACTTTAAAACAGATTCCAAGACAGATGTGTCTGCTTTAAGGTCAGAGACTTACAGAATAATTTATGTTGGATGAGTTTTGTAGGTCATCTGGTCAGAATCCTACTCAGAGGATGGCTTACATAAATCAGATTGCTCTTGACTTTCCCCCATCGGATTGTGACTGTCTTTAAGAATGGAGATTTAATAACATCTCTGACCAAGAGAAATAAATCAGTATTTTAAAAATACTAAAAGGCATCATTGGTGTTTTGCTACATAACTTCTTTCCCATAGTGCTACAAAACAGACATAGTGAGTAAATCTCTTTCTTTAGATCTATCAAAGTATCTACTCTGAATTTCAGCTGCAGGGTATTTATTTGTTTTTATAAAAACAACTTATTTTTCAGGCTTTTGTGATTGAAAGTTCAAATTCTGAAGGCAGGTAAAAGAGAAAAGCAGTGAGCCATAGCATTATCTCTATTCAGCTGTAGCAGAAGATATTTGGGACCAGTTTGTTTAGATACAGACTTTGTCTATTCAACTATTATTTTTTCAAAAGTAGTCTTCATTTCTTTTATCTATATATATTTGAAATACATTTTGAGTTAAAGGAGGATAAGTGGATAAGTGTTGTCTGATTTTTCTGATAAAAAAAGAATTCCTACTGTTATCTATAAGTTTTAAATTTATGGGTTAATTTACAATTTCTTATTACATTATATGATTTGAAGTATAAACTGAAGTTTTACTGCATTGTTCATTTTTTATAAATCAAGAATTATTATAATTTTCTGTTTAGAAATTAAGCCTAATTAGACCTATTGCTTAATGATCTTGAAAACTGTAAAATCATTAGCCAAAAGATTACTTGCTATAGCTAATAAAATATAAAATTACCTTAGGGAGTATTCTTTATTGATTTGGTTAAAAGTTTATACCATCTATTGGGTTTTTTTTCTCTGTTAGTAACTGGCAATGGTAAAATAGAGTCTCCAAAGACATTGTGCAGATGAAGCAGAATTTCTCATCTGTAGGTTTCCATGTTCTGTAGGGGAGCTGTGTGGCCTTCAGTTTTTTCTGACTAATCCTCCACTAGAAAGACTTTGTTATTTTCCTTCCCCCCAGTGAACTTTGCTTCTATGCACTGATTGCAGGAGATATAGTGACCAGGAAGTTAAATAAGAAAATTCAACAGCTAACTTTGTTTAAAAGAGACAGCTGTTCCCATTACCAGTTGTAAATACTGACTACACTGTACCCAAGAGTGCCATGTATCTCTTACCATCATGTTTCTGATTGCAGCAGTCATTAGTCATTGAAGGATTCTATGTTGTTAGTTCTTAATTGACTCTAATAACTGCTTCATTATCTGCATTTCTGTTAATGTGAAACTTAGGTTCAGGTGATGGTTTAGTTTGTTGTAATAGTGGAGTCTTCTCCTCGGTGCTGTGAGTTCTTAGAAATTAGCAACTTTCCTTGAACCTGCATATATTGTTTTCTCATTACAAAAAAAAGTTTACCTAACCACCAGTTGACCTTTCTTAGACCTTCTTTCTCACAGCAAAATCATGTTGCTGGTAAAGAAAAAAACCAACAATCCATGTCTACTTCTTCAGTCACACTGTCTTTATTCAAAATATTTAATTAATTGAACATGAATTATAAAACCTGAAAACCAGTGGATTTATGCAGAAAAGAAAACAGATTGTACTTTTGAAAATAAAACTTCACCTCTTGATGACCTTCTCTTCTTTCAGTTACATGCACAGGGTGCTTAAAAAATTATTGTATTGCTGAAGGGCAATGTAATGCTAGTCTAAAAATTTCCAAATATTTTTGGAGATTTTATTTATTTTTATTTTTCTAGGAGTTTATAAGTAGTAGTTGTGTTCTCTGAAAGCCCTGAGAAAGTCTTAAGGACAGTTTCAGCTTGCAGAAGTCTTCTTATTTTGATTATCAGGACTGAAAATAATTTTTCCTCAGTAGAAATAGTCAAAAAAAATTTTCTTGCATTAATAGCTATTTTCATCAGTTGCCATTTAAATTACTGAGAATGAAAATTAAAACAAGTAGCCATAAATAGCGTTATTCCATTGAATATTGATGCTGGTTCTATACTGTATTTAAATAAAATATTTTCAATCTAAAGAGGCTTTTGTATACTTACATATCTATCTGGACTACTAATTTTCAAGCTCTGTTCTCACAAAAGTATAAAAATATTTCTAAGTCAGATCTTGTGAAGTGACTGATACCAAAAAGGGGTTTCTCTCAGGTATGTTTATTTTGCTGTGCAAACAGCAACACCAGAGACTTTAAAGATAACTTTAAGCATACATTGATCATTTGCAGGTTTATTCTGGTTTTGTGAGCACTTTGAAGTGTAAACAACTAAATCTATAGAATTATAATTCTGGTGTAACGCAAACTCAAAGCATTTATTACTAAAATTCATTTCAAATAACGTGTTACCCATCATCTGTATTTTCTGTATACTCAGTCATTTGGGATTCTTCCATGTGTATTGTTACCATCTCCTTTGGACTGAGTTCAGTAAGCTCAGGGTGTGAGCAAGGCAGCTGCATGAGCAGTATGATCCACAGAGACAGCCAGGTAGCCTAAATTGCACTAGTCCTGTCCAAGTTCTGCTTGCCAGTCATTTTCAGAGAAACAGGAAAAGAAAATCAAGAAAAAATCTGGAACCAGTCATTGAAATCTAATTGAAAGATACTCCTGGGACAAGTTAAAAATGTTATTAAATGTTTCTGTAAATATTTCACTTGCCTTGGTACTTAACAAAGATGAATGTGTCAGTTGTTTGCTCAGCGACACCACTGAAAGTCTTTAAGACATTGTCTGGTGACTTGTAATATTCTGCTCTTTTTCTTCATTCAACATCTTTCGGTAGTCTACCCTGAGGTGAAAAAGATGAATGTGAGGTGCTATACATCAAAAAGGAGAGGTCATGCCCTCCAGCTTGGTTATTTGAAATAATTTTGTTTGACCCATTTATATTTTAGGGTGTGGAAAATATATGCTGTGTACATTTAGAAGATGAAAAAAAAACCCCATTAATCAAAAGAGAAGTCTTAAACCCAGTCGAACTACCAGGCTTTAAAATAAATGATGTTTACTTTCTTGTCACCTGTGTGCTGAGCTTGCTGTATTGCACTGTTATCTATTTTAAACCTTCAAAACCCCCCAAGAAATTTCATCCTGGATTAAAATTTGCAGCTTTCCTTGTGCCTGTTCCAAAATTCAGTGGGTGAAAAATGAACAGGTAGGAATTCGAATATGACCATGTATCAAAGATTAATTTTTTTCCAGAAAAAAAAAGCAGAACCCTACTCATTGCAGTTACTCAATAGTAAAAGGAGAGGGGAATGATGACAGTGTGATATATAGTAATTTTTTCAGTCATGAAATGTGTGAGACCTGCTAATTTTCAAAGTGTATGCTGAGAGCTGCTCGGTTGAGAGTATCAGAGAAGATGTGAAGCCTCTCAGGTCAGCTGTAAAATGCCTCTGATGTCAGCAGGACTGAGTCTCCTCACTGGTAAACATGGCAATCAAATGAGCCTGGTCAGGGATAAGCTAAATTGCTCCAAAGGTGAGTTATGTGGTGGGTAAATAAGAGAAGTCTATAAGAAGGAAAAGGCTCAGTCAAGTAAGGAAGGCAGATTACTTTAGATAACACAAGGTTTTTTTCTTTATCAAACTATCATACCTATTTAGCAGGAAAATGCTTAATGCTGTGTAAAATGCACACATCCATTGCGCAGTTCAGGCAGTTTGCCGAATGCTGGCTCGATACTCTAGTTCATTTTTTATTTTTTCTTAATTACCCAGTCAATATCATGGAAGACAGGACTGGTGTGAGCTATATTTGTACTGATTCCTACTCATAATTTCACACACACTCCCGAAATTAATATAGATTGGTATCTAATACTGCAGGTTGCATCCAAATCCATCTTTGTAATAACAGCTGCATAAGGTCTTTCTTGGAAAAAGTCTGTGCTTTCTAAATGCTAATCACCTCTATTAAAATGAACAAATTCAAATTGTAATGAATTTTAAATACACATAATTGTGCATTGACTTGAATAATTTAAGAGAGGCAAAAAATCCCAACTTCTAACGTTGACATTTTGACAAAGGCACACAGTTGCCCAATTAAGGTTCAAATTGACTTTGTCATTAGAAGAATTTATTTCAATAAACAGCTACTTAGAAGTCTTAAATAAGTAAAATTAGTGCTTTGAAGTAAGCCGTGACTATTAACATGTAGCACTGGATGAAAAACTGGATGGGTGAGACAAAATGTTTCTCTGGATTAGTAGATTATAACAAGAAACAAGAACCCTGGAAAAGCAACACATAGTTCTTTACCTGTTTGGAAAACTATCCTGTATCCATATGTAGCTATCATTTTTCAAGCCTGTGGAGGGAGGGAAGGCATGAAGCAGTCATTATAGTCCTGATTTCTAGCGAGATCTGGTCGATCTCATCGGGAATGTGCTAAGTTTTCTCATGGGATGCTGTTGGATGTAACATAAACTATCATGCAGGTTTTTCAAACATCACTGTTAATTTTAGACAGATCTCTACAAAGGTCTAGGTGAGTTTTGTTTACCGTAAACATCTGTCTTTGCTCTGATTCTGATGTTTGCTAAGAAAGCAAATATACTGTTTTCAGTCTTCGATACCAGTTTTCATTTATCTGGACTGTAAGTGAAAAATCATCTTCCATAATTAAGAAGTATTTTCTGTTTTCTCTGGCACTATTTACTTTTAAGACCTCAAAATATTTGCTCAATTTTTGTGTGATCATTTCAAAAATGGAACAAAACAAAGCTAAATGAAAAACCTATACTCAGCCTTGGTCTGGTAGCAAGATGACAATGTGAGTAGTTACCCAGAAGGAAATTAAACTGTGAGATACAATACATGTGCAATCTTAGCTTGAATAATCTATTAGGAGTTAGATGATTCAAAAATATGAAGATGGTCTTTGTCGGTGATAACTCTAAAGTTTCAGTGGACTTTTTTTTTTTAATGAAGAAGATAGATAAATCACAGGAATTTTAAAAAAAATGTGGAAAGATTAGCAGGCTTTTCACAAATCTGAAAAATAGGATAGGAGACATTTTGACTGCATTTACAAGAGGGCAAAATTTTTCTAGCATCCATTCAAAATTTTATGTGATTAGTTATTCTGTTGACTTTGAAAATTTTTTTTACTCAGCTTAAAAATCCTAAGCCTTTTAGAAGCAAAATTGGTTTTGCCAATGATTGCATTATGACCACCCATTTTTTTCCATTTTTTCACACATTTTAAGTGTGGTTTTTAAATGTTTTTCATCTAACAATTGACTATAATGAAATTTTATACTGTACAGAAAATTATTTTTAAAAGTACAGAGAAAATTATATTAAAACCAGGGTAGAGAGCATTATCTGAGTTTCTTATCCCTCATTACTTTCCCTCTGTGTTGTCTGACATATTTGTCTTCTGACTCCATGTTCATCCTGTTGCCCTACAGCACAGTTTTAGATAGTGTGAGTATGAGTGTCAAGACTTGGGAGATAAAAAGCTGTCAGTGCATCTGTTCTGATCTTTGAATTGCCTCACTTTTATAATGTCACATACATATTGCCTTTCATTTTTGGGAAATTTTTTTGTATTTTTATCTTACTATTCTTCCTAAAATATAATGAAATCTGTGTAAAAACTCTGAAAAAGTCTCTTTGATAGTCAAAGCTATTTAAGTCATTTTCCACAATACATTGGACTGATATAAAATACGGCAATTTATCTTGCTTGATTAGGATGTCCATGTGATTTAAGAACATATTAAATTACAAGATTATGGATTTTTGACTGAAGAAATTGTCCTGTTTCATTTATCATTTCAATATAGATTTTTTGAACTTTCCATGATTTAACTCATAAACTATAATGACTTATTGAATCTTTGTTACTGGACCATCAGCCACTAAGTTAACTAATTTGTGTCACCATTTGATTTTGAAGAATGGGCTGCTTGAGGTAAGTTAGAAACCAGGACTGCAAAAATTACCTTTCAAGTGGAATGTGAATCATAAATAAAATCTATTTTCACTACCCCTGCCACCTTTGTTGATAAAAATCAACAGCTTTATAGGTACTCAAAAAAACTTGATAAGATTAAAAAACCCCCAGATTTTGGAATTTATAAAGGAGCATTCTATGCACTGCCTATTTGTGATTAACATTTATTTCCATTTATGATGTTTCTGTGCTTCTAAGCATTTATTTTCAGAAATGAAATTTCTGGAATTCCTTCATGAAATTCCATATATGCCAAACCCACATGTGCAGATAAACTGAAATACAGTCCAAAACTCTCAAGTCATATATCATTTTCATCCAGTATTTCAGTTTATATATATATTTACATGAACTATTAATTGGAAAGTTGCAGTCCCTTTCCAATAAATAATTTTCTTTAAGCTTTTAATAGTCAAAGCTTTTTTAGGAGTGCGAATGTTTCCCAGTAACATAAACGTTTCAAAAATGCCATCTATTTTATCTCAGAAGTGAAGATTTTTTGAGTTTCTCACCTTCATCATATTAAAAAATTGCAATATTTTATTCAATTCCACCCATTTAGTATGTTTAGATAAACTGAGACCACTTTAGGAACAGAAAAGTTATCAAAGTTTTCAGAGTTATCTGTTAAAATAGTTAGCAAGTATTTGTTCAGTTTTGCCTTGTTTTCCACAATATAGCCCATGCTATTTTAATCCACACCTGTGGATATGCAGAGGCACTCAAACCACTTTGTAAGTGTTCCTAATTATAATCGTACAGCCTTTGCTTGACAGTTCCTCTCTATGTTGAGTAGTAAGTATTGAGTCTGAAGGGGAAATGCTTTTCTGTTAATAAAACTTTTGGTACAGCAGGTTGTCTGGAAAGTCAATCTAATTTTTCCTCATGATCTACAGAGGCAAGGGAGAAATATCAAAGAGAGCAATTGCCTTAAATTTCATGGCTACTTTAGTATTGAGTCAATCAAATGTGAAATATCAATACACCTTCACAGCATGAGTGACTGTGTGCTGTTATTGTGATGAATAGTAGATGTAGAAATATGAAAGAGAAAAACACTAAGGAGGGATTACATACAGTGTTACAGTGATATTAAATATCATCAGGCAAGATGATATCTTACTGTGTGTCCAATTTTAATGAAAAAAATCAAGATGAAACCATATAAATTCAATTGAATTAATTTTGAAGCATAGATGTCTCAATTCCTAGAAATTAGAGATCATGCATTCTCTTTCAGTTACAGACAGAAAAATGTGTCAAAATTCTGCACATAATAGTACAGTTTATACTAATTTACCTGTTCTGTGCAACTCGCCTCAGTCACTGAGCTCTGGCGATTCCAGCCAAGTCAGAGGGATGGGGATCTTATTTATGGATAACATATGAAACAGCAGAAATGACAGAAATGTGAATAAACATTGAATTGAAATAGTTTAAAACTTCTCTTACTGTATCGGTCAGTTGTTTGGAGGTTTTTTTTCCCTTCTGATTAGTTCTTCATTCAAGAACAAATGAGATTTCAGAGAACATGGCTTTTTAGTTACTGCATAACAATACAGTGTTTAGCACTCTTTTTGATGCTTGAATATTGTGGTACAGATCTGTCTTCTTTTTGACTTGTATAAACTTATTTAGTCACCAAACGAGCAGATACTTCAACACATGTTCTTCATGAACCTGAGACTACATGACAGTTTTAGTGTTTGCTATTGACAAAACAATTAAGTACTGAGGTGTCACTGTAGTATAAGAGAAATGGACCTTCTCCCTGTCTCTGGTTATAGACCATAAAATATCCAATAAACTGTGACAGAGAGTAGTAGTGTTGACTTCATACAAGGGGATTTTGAAAAAGCCAATAATTTCCAGTGTGTTACAATAAAAAATACAACCAGTCCCCCCCAAAAACAGAGAGAAAAAGAAAAACAATAGACCCACTATTTAGTTTAATGCATATTCCATGAAGAAATGTTGCTGAAAATTCTCTGCCCAAAAGTAAAATAATAAAATAGTACAAATTTCTTTCTAAAAAGTACACAATATACAAAATCTGAAAGGATAAAACATGCAGTAAAAACATTCATTTTAGGGACTTTCACATCATTAGCTCACTTACTAACTTGTAGACTCCTTATGTGATTGTTGTTCTTTTAACTAAACTTTTTCCTTACATGATTGTTACTGATATGTAAGATAGAGAATGTCCTATACTTTCTTTGTTAGTGTAGAAATCAGTTTCACAGAGATATTTAAAAATAGATCTATCCCATTAGCAGCGGTGTATGAAATATGGGTTGAACTATTTTCCACAGCAATAGTGTACCAGTGCACACTGGAAATTGTATTTTATTACTAATGGCATGGTTATAAATCCGATGTTCCATGATGTGTCTACTCCCTGTTCAGTGGTTCTCCAGAAGCTGGCATAGTGGTGACTCATGTTCTTCTACTCTCTAAAGATTTGATATTAAATGACTCAAACTTAATAGGATAGGTAGGAGATTACATCCTAAAGTGAATTGGAATAGTTTCAAACATCTGTGTTGGAAGATCTGCAGGTAGTGGTAAGGGTCTACACCATTCTGGTTACTTCTTAACTGTAGAGGAACTCTGTTCAAAATAGTGACTGAAAACAGTCTGCTAATCTGCTATTTCTAAGCAAAAAGGTTCAAAACTCCTACACAGAGATTTTCAGAGGGTAAAAAAATTGGAAATAAAATTTGTTAGATCATATTGTTTAATGCATGACCATGAACTTGCATGTGGGGGCTTTTATCTACATTTCTGTGCGATAGCATTTGCTTGACTTAGTATTACTGACTAGTGGTTCCTTACACTTTACTTGCATTAAATTTCACTGACATGATCTGTCAGCAAATGTGTAGATTACACCTTTAACATTCCTGGAGTATGTGGTTTAGGTTTTTTGTTCTTGCTAATACAATAACTATTTGTTCTCATGTTGTTGGATTGTCCTAACAGGCATCCTTTATATACCACATTGTGTCTGGGGTTCAAGGTTTGCAGCTATGTTAAATTTGACAGACATCAGTTTATGCACATGAAATGCTTGCAGCACAAGAAAATGTCTGAGAAATTGTCAACACTATTGATTTTTTTTTGTCAGATAGTCTACATGGGCTGGACGGAAGAACGGGAACAAGACTCCCTTCAGGACCGAATGTACACACCAAAGTTTCTAGCACTGAGGGGATCTTCCCTGTATAAATTTATAGCACCTCCAGTAAGTATATTTCTCATGCTCAGTGGGAATAAATGTTATTAAATAAAATAATGTCATGTAATGTGTACAAGGCTTTCACAATGAGATATCATTCATTGGGCTAACAGGATTGCAACTAACAGCATTGAAAAGTTCCAGGATGGGTGGTATAGAAGTGATAGAAAACAACTGTTCATCAAATGATTGTGTATCTAACAAGAATTTCTTTTACCCCACTGAACTGAACACTTAAAAAAATAAAAGAGAAATCTGCTCCTGTTAGAAAGGGAGCTTTTAATTTTCCTTTGGCAGACAGAACCAGCCCGAAGCAAGATAGTTAGATTTAAACTGAACAATCATTCTAGTGAAACTGCTGAGATTTGGGGAAATACCAAATCTTTTTATATGCTGTGGAAATGGCAATATGTCTGTATTTAGATTTCATCCTGAATGTAAGTTTTTGCTTCTTGAGAGCACCAAAAGGAAGGTAACGAATCAAATGAAATTAAGTTAAATATACAATTGGAATCTCATTGGGAATACTGGGCAAAATTTTAGCTCTCATCTCATACTCAGCAATTTACTTTCACAGTCTTATGGTACATCTAAGCTGCAGTAAAGATCCTCTAGCTAACTTTTAAGCCAGTTGCTACGGAGATAGTAGCAGGAAGAGTCATGTGGATTAATTTTTCCTGTTTATTGGATGACCTTTCTGACTGCTGCTAAACCCCATGTTTGTCAGATCCAGGCTGCAGCTCCTTCCTGCCTGAAACAGAATCATAGAACAGTCTGGGTTGAAAGGGAGCTTTAAAGGTCACCTATTCCAACCTCTCTAGAGTAAGCAGGGACACCTTCAGCTGGAGCAGGTTGCTCAGAGCCTGTTTAACCTGGTCTTAATTGTTTTCAGAGATGTGGCATCAACCATCTCTTGGGGCAACCACTTCCTGAGGTAGTTCAAAGACATCTTGCAGATCTTTGTTCATCAGTAACTATGGGTGTTCGTTTAGCAAAAGGTTTAAAAACATGTGAAAGGCATGAGGAATGGAAGTAAGCATGAACTGAAAACTTCATGTGTTCAGTGTTTGTACAATAGTTCACTGGTGTGGGAGTTTGGTTCTCTCAGGTCTGTTCATGGGAGTTTGGCTTTTTTTGGTGGTTTGGTTATTTTTCAGGATCAGTTTAAAATGTCAAATTATGCTAAGAAGTAACTTAATTCAAAACCAGATCTCCTGCCTTTCCCTGACCTACTCAAGTGTTTGCTGCCTGTCAAGTAAAACCAGCTGCATTCTAGGTCCTAGATACAAGTAGAGTCAATGTTGACAAATCCTGTCCACCGCAAAAGAGGAAGACTATTCTTTTGTAAGAACTATGGAAGAAACCACAAGCCTCTTTACTGAAGAATCATAAATCTCTAGGAATAATGTATTTGTAGGTGGTAAGTGATGGGGAGTGATTAATGGGTGCAGAAGGAACATGTGAACATATGAAGGATCTGAACCATGATGACGTGATAAGGAAAATTTTGCCAAGCTGCTATTGCATAAGACAAGAAATCCATCACTGAGTTTTTATAGGTCTTGTTTCAGCTCAGCTGCAAGCACAACATGATTTTGTTTTGCCAGATTCTGGTTCCTAGTCTAAAATAGAAAAAATGTTCAAATGCAGAGAAAAATATTTTCTCTCCGTGGAGTAGGAGGGAAGCAGAATGATAAGCAGGTTTTTTTTAGGACAGAGAAAAAGTTCCTATAGAGCTGCCTTAAAGATACGGAATCATAGAATGTTTGGGTTTGAAGGAACCCTAAAGATCATTCAATTCCAGCTCCAACATGTAATGTATATAATAATTGCAGTCTTCTAAAATCCTATTTTCTATATGCAAACTTTTACACATACAGTTATGCTTCCTATTCTGCAGGTTTGTATCTTCCAGGGATTACAAAATATGAACAAAGTCTCAATGGCACAGTTTCAGAGCTTCTTTTTAGGAGATGCATAAAGTGTAGTTAAAATAAAAACTGTTTTAATTATATGTGCAGTGTAATGTACTTGGACAAAACTGTTTTCTAGAAAGAGGTGTCTTGCAAAAATTTTTAACCAGAAAATCAGACGAAAGTATTTTCCCAGTCTCTGCCAAAGTCTAACACATTAGAGAAGCATGTGTTTAAACACTGATTATCAGCAGCCTCCTCCTGCCTCCTTTTTTATCTGTTTGATCAGTAGTACTTCCACTTCCTGTGCTCACATAAAGGAGCAATCCTAGTGTTTCTTATTTGTATTTTGAAATCTTTAAAGAAAATTAGTTCTTTACTACTATTTTTTCTGTTATTTCCTGGTACATTTCTTCCTTTAGAATTAGTAATTGTGTCAAGTCTGGTGGGTTTCAATTTCTTCCAGTTTATAATTGGAAATTTACTTGAGAAAGAGCCACTAACACCCTTTCTTTTGCTACTCAGTATTTTAAATTAAAATATTAAAAGTGAACAGGTGCAGCAATTTCTATAGGTGTCTTAATTCTACAATTGCTTTTGCTTTGCACGTATCTTTATACAGAGAGAGTTTTGGTTTGACCTTAAAAGAAGTCCCTTTACAGGTACAAACAAAAGCAGGAAACCAGGGGAGAAGAGGGAGCTCTTATGCTTTCCCCTGAAGTACGGAGCCTATAGTAAATTTTTAAATGTAGTTTCAAATGACTTTGTGCTTCAGGAGCAGTTGTTACTACTTTTCCTCATGGCACAATATGACTTCATCTGGTGTGACTGGTATTGTGGGCTCAGTGGGGCTGTAGCAAGACTCCTCTCCCCATTTTTCTGTTCATGATGAGAAATTTATCTTTTTGTCCATAGGAGAAAGAGTAGCTTTGTGTTTTAATACCCACAGTTGAATAAGATAGTGAAGACTGCAGTTAACACTGAATACAAAAAAAGAAAATTCTAATAGAACTATAAAACTGTATTTTTGAACTTTTCATTCCTGCATGTGATTTCCTTAAAGGACTTTGCATTACAGTAATGTATATAACTAAAAGTTAGGGATAGAATTTTCTCATACAACATCAAAATCATTTTGATCTATCAATGATTATTTTCTCTTCAGATAAGAGACAAATTGGTCTCATATAATATTTTCTTCCTTGGGCTGTGGACACTATTTTGTCATACATGTTTCAAAGAAGTTTATCTTGAATCTTGTAGAAGCAGTAACGTATGTTTTCATTAACCTTTTCATTGTGCCTAACACATTTAATGATACAGTTGTCTTCCTTTGGATATGGACCACTGTCCAAAGTGTCTTACCATTAAGATGATTGTTCTTTCATTTACATCCTCAATTTCATTTTTTTTGGTGCCTTCTTCTGTAGTTTGAGACTGTGAATATTCACCTGTTTTCTTCTTGCAACTTCCTAGGAAATTTTATACACTGTTCTGATACTGCCTTAACTCTTCCCTTTCTGAATATATTCATCTATCCCTTTCTTTATTAAGAACATCTACCCTTTCATAATTTAGTTTAATACTTTTATCTATACATTTTTTTTGTGTAAAACAGTTGCCTAAAATGAATACAGTTAAAAACAATTGTGAAACCCCAGAACAAAGAGGGAATAAAAAGACTATTCTTCAAATCTTAGTTTGTTAGAATTTAGGAGTAGATTAATCTTGATAAGAAAAAAAGAAAATGTGTATCTGCCTGCATTGTTTCATGCTTTGTTTTCTTCCCCCTGGATTTCAAGGCATGTAGGGTAAGTGTTTGGGACATTGCAAGGTTGGAGACGGGTTTTATGGATTTGCAAACACTGTAGGTGATTGGGAGCAGATAGTGGCATGCAGTTACAAGGAGGAAAGTGGTGAGAAACATGCTTTCTAAAGGACAGGGCTCTGGCTCAGTGAGATGAATTCAAGGGCTGTATCCTCTCAGGATCTCACTGCAACCCCTGCCAGTTCCCAGGGGAAGCATCATCATTTTGCATAGAGCAGGCTGCATGCAAAGGAACTGCATTGTAAGGACAGGGAGGACGTCTCCCGAGCATTGCCTGGATGGAACAGTCTGGCCCCTGCTAGTTGTTGCTTTGAGGCAATGCTTGGTCTGTCTGAATACATTTTACTCAATTTAAATAGTTTAGGGATTTTTTTTTTGTTAATAAACTTAATTCTTGAAATAAAAATAATTTCATTTCTTTTCTGTTTATTTTGTGTTTTGTTTGTTTTTTAAAGGTCACAACCTGGGATTGGACACGAGCTGAGAAAACATTTTCAGTTTATGAGATAATGTGCAAAATTCTCAAGGTATGATAAGAAAGTAAAAAATAAATTGCCACTTTGACAGACAAGAGCATAACACTAACTATCTTGCAGAAAGAGATCTATTTTTTCCCTTTAAAGTCGTATATCAGAAGTCCTGGTGTCAGTAGATACAGAATCAAACTAGAAGGCATGGGAAAATTGGAAATAAACTGATTTTGACTAGAAAACTACCTTATTTCTCCATAATGCTGTATGGGGTTTATAGCTTCACTTTCATGTCACATTTAACAGTGTAACATTTCTTTTTCTAACTGAGGACCTTAAGAAACAGTGATCATTGTGGTTGTTTTCAAATGTGTTGATGGAACTAATAGCAACTGCAATCTGAGATTTCTCTAGGAGTGAGAGCAGAGTCTTTAAAATATGCAATAGCATTCTGAAAACTTTTATCTCATTTTTTCTAATTTATTATGTTTACCTGAAATGTAATAAATGGTAAGAGATAATGATATATGCTTAGAATGTTGAAATTATGAGTAGCAAATTGAATAAGATCATTATTGTACGTTGTTTTTAAATTTTAATTCTGAATTCAATCAGAATTGTTTTATCTGATCTTTTCTCTGTTTTAAAACAGTGAAAAACAGATGCTCAAAATTTCTCAAATGAGAAGGAAAAGAGATGCCTCTTTCTATTTGTATGAAGTGCTTTCTGGTTTATGTTGTTTTTGGGTCCAAATTACTAAAAGGTAGTTTTAACATTTCTGGAGTTTTATCTAGGCAGAAGCAGACTAGTATCAACAAGAAGTATGAAAATACCATATTTCTTAAAAGTGTTTCCCACTGGGAAGACCTTTTACTGACAAAAATGGTACATTTCCTAGGTTTTGTAGGTCACATAGGTGCACTATACTTTCCTTAGGGAGGCTTAAAGATGGAATGGCTCAATAAAATTCAGAAACTTTCATCTGTGACTTCAAAAAAAAAAAAAAAAAACAAAAAACCAACCCAGTCTGAAAAAATCCTTTTTACTAGCAATCTGAACAGAAGAGTGAAAAGTTTTCTTTTACTGCTGTGTTGGCTGTGAGGTCTGGAGTCTTCCTCAAGGAGTGGCACATCCCAAATGCAAAACATCCCATCACTTTGGTATGTCCTTCAATTGCCGTGTGCAAATATTGGCTCCTCACAAGTGAGGGAGAGGAGTAACAGGACAAGTTGTTCACTCTGTGAAGGTGTTGCACTGAGGGTGTATTCGAACAATGCTCTAAGAACACTCATGCTTTGAGAGAGTTGAAAAATCCCACTTCTTACATGCACCTTTTTTTCCCCACCCCTAGGGTAATCTCTGATTGCTTTAGGCCTTGGGCTTAAAGCAATAAGCATCAAGGTAGCTCTTCTTTGTCAGAGATCTAAGTGCGTTGGAGCCAGGATGACTCCTATTTATGACTTATCCAAAGATTTTTTTATACTCTTTGAATAGAAATTTACAGAATGTGTGCCATGTAATTTTCTGTAATTTAAAGGTCCTTCTTCTTTTCTTCTAGCCATTTGCCTTTGTTGATGTTCTTCTTAATTCACTTGCAATTTTAGCCATTTTTCTTTTTCGTCCCTTGTTCTGTGTCTCCTATTCTTGTCTACCAATTCATTGATTTTTTTTCTTTTTTTTAATCTTTTTCATTTCTGTGCCCTGTAGCAGAAGTTATTATATCCAAGGAGACAGTTCACAAAGCAGTAAAACCTAAGCCAATGCCTTCCTGGCACTGTTGTGTTGAAGCACAGAAAAGCGTACAAATATGCTGGGGTTTTTCTTATCATCCAGCCCTCCAAACTGTCTGGAAAGAGGTGTAGATCTACCACCCTCTGTCTATGTTAATAGAGAGGCAATTCCAGTATAAGTAATATAAGAATATAATTTATGTGTTTCTTTATTCATTTATTAATGTTCAGTTATTCATTTACTGTCTGTAAATATGGTCAGGCTTATAAAATGCTGCAGTGTTTCAAACAGGTTCTTTAGCTGACAAAAACCTGTAAATAATAAAAGGTGGAAGTGGAAAAATCATTGCAATGAAATTGCAGCTTCTGACATTGGAGCATTAATCTTCACCATATTCTAGTTTTCTACAGCAGGTGCTATAGGTCTTAACTATGGTTTCACTAAATATAACAGCAAATAAAACCGAGAAAAACAGCTTCCCATTACACTACTACACTGAACATCTGTAGAAACTCAAGGTTTTGTTCAGCTTTTATGCCACCATCATAAAAGTCTCCATTTTAGCAATGAGTGGTTTTTAGACACCTCCAAACAAGCCCCCATGGATATTACTGAACCAGAAGCCACGTAAAAAAAAGTTACTCTGGTGTTTTGTGATCACCTTCAAACTTCTTCCCTTCTATAGTACCTCACATGCTACTTTTGTTATAAATCTATTTGCCTTGGAGAGTGACACAGCTTTTCTGGCTAATATTCACTTTAAGTAGGACTTGCAAGTAGGCTGTGCTAACCTTTGTATGGGTTAGCTCAGGAGTGAGAAGTAGTGCTTTAGAATTAAGTGTTACTACATCATTTATAAAGCAAAGTGTATCTGCGTTATGTGGCTTGCTTGCAATTGAATGAGATATTTCAGAAAAAAATTAGACTTACATTCATTAGGATGCAACTGTCACTCAAGGTAGCTGGTATTTTCTCTTGTGTATGCTGGCAATTTCAGTAACTGTCCCTCAAGCCACAAGGACAGAACTTTACTTAATCTGTCTGTAAGTATTTTTTCTCCATTTTCCACTCCTTATTGTGACTAAAATTCTGATTAATTTCACAAGACCAGTCTTGATTAGAGTAGCTTACTATTACAAGTTTGTCTCTTTAAATAGAACTGTAATTTTCCTCAGTTTGAGAGATTTCTCTAAGTTTCTCTTCATGACAGAAGCACTATAGTGGAGAATATGAACTGCCAGATCCTACTGAATGCACATTAGTATTTCAGTATAAGAGAATAATTCCACTTCTGGTAACATTAAAAATATTAAAATATTAAATAAATATTAATGTACATGCAACAAAGGACTTCACTGATTAAATCTCCAGGAAGAGTATATAGCTCAAAGATGTTGAATAAAACCCAGAACTTAGCTGCCACCACAACTAATGTTTTCTTCATATTTACTTGCATGTGTTTAGTGTTCTTTTTCCTCCAGTATCCATCCCAAAGACTCTGGCTCCTTTCACAAACAGTATAGAAAACTGGGAGGCCATTTTCAATTTTTAGAGTTCCATTAGTCTCAAGCAGCTAAAAGGCAGGATGTCCTGCACCTTAATCAGAGATGTCAGAGATTATTGTGTGATTTATAGCTAGTGGATTCATATTTATAATACTCATCAAATAAATCACTATTTTGTTGTGACGGTATATTTTTTCTTTTATTTTTCCCCATCAGATTACAAAGAAAAGAAAGAGGAAGCAAGACAATAAGTCACTATTCTTAATTTGATTAGGACCTGATAAATAACCAGGAAGACCCTTAAAATTTGAAGCCTAAAAGCACACTTTAAAAAAGTCTTTTGACTGTGTAAAAAACCAGTTTTATTGACAGAAATTCAGCAAAAGAGCATTGATCCCCCAATTCAGTATTTACAATTTTATTTAGTAAAAAAGTATAAAATAAAAAACCCCAAACCGTCATAACCACTTTCATACACTACCATAACAGTAAAGAATTATAAAAAAGGTTCTGTATAAAGTTTTAAAAATACCAAATAAAAATATGTATCTCATAAATATGAAGCTCTTCATTGTCAATATTTTGGGAATGAAACAATTTTTGATGCGAAACCTAGGTAAAGAAGACTGAGTACAAAAATCACATTTTAATTAAATTGGTTTAAATTATTCATTGTGAAATAATGGCAAACAGCAGTGGACTATGTTTGATGTAAAAGGAGCATTTATGGAGATGCAAATAACTTAAGACCTGAGGGGGCAAAGGCATAAATTGATAAGCATATGAAATAATTTATTAATAATTCAATAGGTCTGTTGATTAAGAGGTGGAAGCAGAGAGAAAACAAGGCACTGAAGAACTCTTTAACCCTAAAAAGAAATAGGTAAAAAGAAAGTGAGTAGAAATCAAAGTCAGGCAAGTTAAAATGGTGAAGAAGGTAAGAACTGTAAAAGCTGCGCTGATTAGTCAGTGAAAGATACCAGTAAGAAGTTGATAGCATTTAAACCACTCTTTTTTTTTTAATCACAAGTTTATTCAGACTGGTTCTAATGGGACAGTGACACTAGCATGTAGATGAAAATCTGTGATCCATCTTAAGAAACTTGTCAGACAGGATAATCTAATGATACCACTTTTGACATTAAAATGTGTCTATGAGTTATTTTCAATAGAACCACTGGTAGAATTTGCTATCAATAAATATCTCTAATTTTTTTTCTGCAAGAAGCTTGTTTCACCTTATCCTTTATTTTGAGGAGTAAAGCTCCATTAACAGCCAACTAATTTTAATGTTTCAATTGAACAAATATTCAATACTCCAGAAAAGCAGGCATTTCTATCACTAACTTTAGACAGGCAGGGTGGCCTTATCCTGTTCAGTATTTTGAAGCTGATTTAACTGTATATGTCTTTTTGGTACCTCTTGTATTTTTGATACACAGTTTTAACGTGTGTTTTGAGAGTGTGTATGCGTATGTGTATGCATGTGTTTGTATAATTTTACAAGATTTAAGTACCTTAGATAAATTTGTAAAGAGTTTAAATATTTAAACAATGTTTCCGTATAGGGGGTAGAAAAAGGTTTGCTACATTTTTCAGGCAAATTAGGAAGAACAGCATAAACGATTGCACTTCTCTGTCCTTTTTGCTTGAGTTACTTATGTTCTTCAGCTCATCCAAGCATCTCCTTTTAATTACGAGAAAATATTTTCTATAGTTCAGTCACCTGCCTCCAATCTTCAGTGTCATGCAAAAATATTTGGAGATTCACAGTTAAAGCATGCTTTACTCAGCATAAAACAGGAAACATATTCAAGTGTCAGATCAGCTCTGAAGTGAAATATGAGGATAACTGTGGAAGGCAGTCTGTGCTGGCAACATGTCAGGGTAGTGAATCATTGATGTTTATAGTTAGTACCATTCACATCAGTGCAGCTATAATTTTCTTGCTGTATTAATCAGGAACAACTTGGTGTCCCAGAAGACTTGTGATTCCTTCCTTATTTTAGCTGTAAGTATGTGTAAAATCCTCAAACGTAGTTATGTTAATTCATCGCTGTAGGACACGAGAAAGAACCACACTCGCCACTGAGACGTCAGAAAGTGAATGAATTCTCAGGTTTAATTTTTCTCGATATATATAGATTTCTTGACCATGACAGTGGATTGGAAGATGAGGCTAACACCTCTCCAACCACACTGGTTAAAGAGACAGTCCATCAACTCTTCCCCTCATAACAAAGAAATGATAACGAAAAGGACATTTAAGTAAACATTGGCTATTATTTACATGAAAACTGTGAGAACTCTGACTCCAAGAATGTAAATTTCAGAAGGCTAAGAAGAACCAGGGTGACATTAATTTTTCCCATTTAAATTGCCTGTAATTATGCTGTCCATTTCCAGTAATTCAAGTATGGGAAAAGGATGATATAAAAAGGATGGGAAACTACTGACAATGTTAATGTATTCAAATAAATTTTAAAAATAATGCCAATAGGCACATAAACATATAAAATGCAGGTAGAGAACATATTTTGAGGTCTATCGTTCATAGAGTTTGCTCAATGTGAGACTTGCATCTTGATGTGATTCCACTAAAATACTTCCCGCGTACTCTAAATGCTTAAGAGGCAGAAGTAATGAATCCCTTTTATGAGCAGGTTAATGCTGCATCCAAGGAATATTAGATTTTCAGCCAGGGTTTAGCCAGGTGCCAGTTCTTGGCAAGAATATTAAACTGTTGAGTATTTCAGTTGAAAACAATTGAAGTAATTTTCAGTTTGCCTTCTGTCCTACATTTAGGAGTATCTAATGTTTCAACAGAGAAGAGGATCTCTTTCCCCTCTAAATAGAGTTAAAATTGTCTTCTAAGATAAGAAAAATAATAATAGCCATAAATTTTCTATCTCCCTGTCCACTGGCATCAAGACCAACACTAAGCTGGCTTCAGTTAGGCCATAAAGAAAAATTTCTGTACTGAAATAGAGCTCCTGACAAGGCCACTGAATTTCCACCACTGGGTACTTCTAAGTGTAAGGTGGTGTGTAGCTGCTCCTACCACGCATAAAGAGAGGCAGTAGATGGCTGCACCTCTGGTCAGATCATTCCCGTTTTCTGTGATTCTGTATGTGATTTCAGTTAGTTTCTCCTCAACATGCATAGTTATACGGGCCCTAATCTGTGTTAATCTGAATAAATTTAATGGGCCCTGTGTTTTAAAGGTGTTGATGTTGCTGTAACTCTGCAGCACCATGTAAGAGTCTTTTCTGAAAGCTAAGAGGCAGTGCTATTCCGTGCGTGACAGCTACCACTGTATAAAGGCTTGTTCATTTTTTGTTTGGTTCAGAGAGGAAAGACAAACAATATTTGAAATGTAAACTTATTAAATAAGGCTTTTTATGTTTCCTGTTAACTTTAGAGTTTTCTCATTTTTTATTGACTCCCTCCCCATCCTTCCTTGTTCTGACATTTTTTATACAATATTAATATAAACTGTCACCTTTTGGGTGAAAAATAAATCAGTTGTGTTGGGCTGGGGCTGCCAATCTTAGAGTCTGATCCTTCTGTCTGCAAGAAATAACAAGATAAACACACAGAGGAAAAGAAAAAGAATAACAGATACAGAAAATAAATTTTTAAATTACTTCTACAACCTCTCTGTGGCAGAAATTGCTTTTTGTTGCCTGTCTAGTTATGAGACTGACAGTGCTGTTGCAACATCCTTGAAAAGCAAAGCCAAATTAAGTTTTAACATAAGGCAAAAGGAATGTTGAAAAAGAGCAGAAATAAGGTGTGAAATGTAAATACTGTGTAAGGATTCTTGGGAAAGACAAGTATATGTCTTAAATCCAAGATACTTGAGATTTATCTGCAGCTTGAGAAGTTTCCTTCCATTGACTTAATCTAACCTGAGCATTTCTAAAGATTGGAGTGATTCAGTATTGTGTTAATTAATATACTCTGATACATCAATTTTAGTAGATTTTTGTGTTGCGTTTTTCTCTAATTTATCAATTTTCTCTTATTTTATGGTAGCAGACTTTAATGATTTGAGTTTTTTCCTATCTTTATTTCTGGTTATTGCAATACTTTAGCTTGAGATGCTGCAGTTTTATTGCACAAAAAATTTGTGACTAGGAATTCATGCAACAGTGATAGTCTTGTATTTTTCACTGGAACTGTGTCCCAATCCTTATACGAAGTAAGTGATTCCTGTCTCAGGGACAACTATTTAAAACTTCATTTGGTGCATTCTCTTCACAGTGGAGGTCTACATTTTGATTACTCTCAACAGCCAGAGCCAGCAGTGAAACCAGAAATATTAATTTCTTAACAAATCTTTATCTTGTTGTTTTATGATAGGATCCTTTTACTATAGTCCCTTTTACATTTTTTCCTTAGCACTATTTGCAAGTACGTGTAAAATAAAAATTTTTACACATTTGCTTATACTAATTTTCTGACATACTGATATTTAACACAAATGCTTTTCACTATGTTACTCTAAAGTACTCTTACCTTGACATAATGTATTGGCAAGCTATTTGAGTAAGGAAGGAATTCTGTCCAAAAAAGAAAGGAAGATTAAAAAAAAAGAGTATGCAGTCAAGTAAGTAATTCTTTTGAACTAATGAATAATCAATTTGGTGGGTAATTTTCCAAACTTTTATTTAATCAGGTTTAATCCTTTTCCTTCCAGTGTTTCTGTCCTTCATGAGGAAGACCTTTAAAATATCTTTTCCTGCCTTTAAAACAAATACGTGTAAAGTTGGGGAAAAACTCAAACACAAAAACTGAAAAAAAAGAAAATTAAAAGGGTTTTTCTTCCATATAATTTCTTTTCCCACTTCTGGTGTTGAGTCAGGTGTTTTTTCTCTTGTTGAAGAGGTGCATAATCACTTTAGGGAAATGTAGAGTATCCTGTTCTCACTGACCATGGCCAGTAGGATAACAGCTCCTAACAGCTGGGAACATAGGGAGGGTTCTCTTCCTATACGCCATGGGGATGCAGCATGTTCAGAATGAAATCTTCAAAATGGTAACAGTCAAATTTTGCTCAGAACAACTAAGTTTTTTTGCTAGATCTTAACTTTTTTTCCCAAGGGCAGCAAAAGTGTCCCTGTCCCTGGATCAGCCATTGCTATTCCAAAGAATGGAGGTCCCAGAGCAGCCCAAAAAGCAGATTCAGGGGCTGGTGCTTCTCTGTTTATTTCTTTCTTTTTAACTGGGACAAACCAATTTAATTCCTTTTTCTAATTTATTTTACAGAACTGATTTAGCTGTTTTAACTATAATATAAAATACAAAAATATCCTCAGGCAGACAGCTAACATGGGAAAAAAAATCAACTGCAATTATTTAAATTTGAGAAACTACTTTTAAAAGGGTCAAAATGAAAAGATAGGATCACTCTTTAGCATTGCTATTCATTATAATTATATTTACTCTTATGGGATCTGTTCTCAAACTTAATTTCCAGCAAATAAAGTTAGGAGAGGTAAAAAACCTTAGTAACTCTCTGAAGAGATGATCAGCACATTTTTTAGTATCTGTTTTTAATTATACTAGTCTCTGATTTCTCAGTAGCAGAAAATAACCACTAATGCATCTCTGGAAAGTATTAGAATAATTTATTTCCTCAAAAGATTAATTGGTTTTATAAACATTTTGAAAATTTTTCTCATATGGCAAAAAAATAAACAAGTTTCTCAGTAGAGTTCATTAAGAAATAGACACGATTATGGCACTGACTCAGAGGAAACCTGTTTTCAGACTCTTGCTCTGATTCAGATGAGGGTCTTCAAGACCGTCTTTTAAACAGGCACAATAGGAAGTTAATTTTCCTATTCAGGCAGAATAGGAAGGTGATTCAAGCTTAATGCTGAACCTAATAGATTACAGGGAATTAACCTTTCTATTTCTCTCCAGCCATCAGACAGTTCTTTCTAATGGAAATTTAAGTGAAAGTAAAATTTATCCTTCAATTATAAACAGTTTTCCCATTGAGTAAATATAGTTTTTGGAAAATCAAAATATATTCTGTCCAGTTTTAGTTTAGCTGCAATTCTGTGTTTACTTAAGTGTGTGTGTGTATATATATCTGCAATTTCAATATTTTTTTACTTCTTAACAATAAAATTCAGAAGGGTCCAAATAAGATGAGCTATGTACAAACACACGCCTGCATGGATATTTTTTCTTTATTTCTTGAATAATGAGGATATGTTGGAGAAGCTGTATCTTTTTTTCACTCTGAAGTGAATCTGCTCCCTGCTGCCTGTAAATGCTGTTAGAACCATCACCATAGCAACTAATGGTGATGCTCAAGCAAAGTGTTCCCTAAATTCCAGCTAAAGAAGTAGATCATTATATGCCCTTAGAAAGAAGGATGTATGTTTATGCAGCCAGAACTGATAAGTGAAAGGAGACACAAACAGTAAAACAGTAAGGGCACTGATGCCAGCAAGGGTAAAGGCATGATATTATTCATTTTTACAGTTGCTTTGGAGTCATTGCGTGAGAAAATGCTATTTATCTGGAGAGAATTTAGGTGCTAGGTTTGAATCTTGATTATGGTAGAACAGATTTCTTTTTGCAGAACTGTCTAAGCTAGTCAACAAAGAAAACAGGTTTTGTTTGTTTTCTCATTTATGTGTTTTGAAGAACTATTATAATTAATATGAGAGACATGAATATTTACCTCATTTAAAGAGCTGAAATAAAATTTTTTGAAAGTCAAGGTCTATTTTGTCTATGTAGGATGGTTTTGAACATCTTATATGAGTTGTTCATGTCAAAAACTGCTTGCCAGTGTCACTAATATTTATAATTTCATGGCCAAATATATATGCCACTCTGTACATTACATGTAACTTCACAGGTAAATCAGACTTCCAGACAGTTCTTGAGCACCTTCTTGGTAAAAATCATGCCACAAGGATGAAAGTGGCAGATCTAGCTTTGTTTTCTCTTGCACAAAGCCTTGTAGAATAGAACAACTCAACTTTCACTGACCATCACTATCTTAGCAGATTTAAATAATACCCAAAATATGAATATTTAATACACTCATCATATTTAAAATGAAAAGACACAAGTAATCAAAAAGAAGCAGTACTGCTTCTGGAGACAGCAGTCTTACAAAAGAGAAAAGATTGCCTCTGCAGAAGAGAAGGCGAAGTCGCTACTTAGTGATAAAGAAGCATTCTGCCTTAATTTGAAAGGACCTGCCTAATGAGCCATGCTTAGTTCCCATGGACAAATTTATTACTCTCACTTAACATGGATATCATTATTAATTAGTCAAGCAGGAGTCATACTGACCTGTCAGCAGAGATGCTGGATTACCCTGAAGCTGGGTGTAAGCCAGTGTCTTTCCTCACAGCCCATCCTTCAGCAGGACTGCATTCCCTCTAGTCAGAATTAGCATAAAAGTTTTGTGTGTGTTTCTCTTCAGAGAGTTTTATTAATTCACAACGAGAACATCAGGGGCAAATGGTACAACTAATCATTAACAATATGAAAGAGTTCTTAAAAAATCAACATGAAATTGGCTCATGTCCATCATTGACTAGTAAGTGAATATAAAAATACAGGGTCATAGCATATTCTTAAGTGGGTAGAATGACATTTATATTTTAGTTGAAGTAGTGGTTTTGTAGAAATTAATTAATGAAGATTCCTGTTTAATCCAGACCTGGTTTTGAGACTCCTGACAAGTTTATTTTAAATTTGCGGACTTTTGGACAATTCTCAGTTGGATTCCTTAAAAAATAAAATTGCTTTAAATTCCTCCCTGTATAAGGACATTTGGATAGCTGCCTTTTAGCTTTGCCTACGTATTGTTTTGTCTGGTTATCCATTGTACAAATTATTAGATTCTATAAATCTAGAATACAGATTTTTAATGCTTGAGAAGAAATGCAAAACTAAAGAAAGATCTTGCAGAAAAAGCAGAAAAAGTTGTGAAGAAGTACTAAAGGGAACCTTACACATAACTATTTTCACAAGTAGGATGGAATACCACTAAGAAGAAAAGGAATACTTCATATGTATGTTAGCAATTTTAGAAAAACTAAAGTACATAATTTAAATTTATTTGACTTACACTTCTCTTACCATGGACTTAACCATAGATGTTGATATCAAAATCACAACTATCTACATTAGAGCTAATCAAAAATTGAAATTATTATTTGGTTAAATTATTATTTCTGTGGAAATTATGAATTTTGTTTTCATTCTGAATAAGAACTTCACAGAAT
This sequence comes from Platysteira castanea, assembly GCA_013397175.1. Lineage (NCBI taxonomy): Eukaryota > Metazoa > Chordata > Aves > Passeriformes > Platysteira > Platysteira castanea. The sequence continues at coordinate 37,261 of VYXC01003416.1, forward strand.
GTAAATTCCAATAATAAATGAATCCATTACATGTGTTGTTTGCCACAATATAATGTTACAATTCTAAACTTTTCATATGCAAAACACTGAGTGGAACAGTTACCTAGTACTGATTAGGTCTTTCCTAAATCAAAGCATGCTCTCATTTTCATACATAAGTAATGAAAACCTGGGTAATTATTGTAGATCCCATTTTGCTCTTCTTTTTTCATCATCTGGGTTTGATGTAATGCTTAGTAAAATCTAGTACAATTATTACTATGTTGATAATAAAATACACAGGTTTTTATTTAATAGCTTCAAAGCCTCCAGAGATTTTTGCATTTTTCAAACACTTTTTTAACAGAAATCAATCTCAATAAAAGTAATAAAATTTTGTTTTTCACAGTCCACACAACAACTCTTCCCTTTTTCCTAGACAGCATATTCTTCTCAGTAGGAGAAAAAAAAAGGTTATAAGACTGGAAGAGTCTTAGAGTGTCATTTAAAAGCATCAAACCTTAGTTGTGCCCAGCTAAATAGAGATATACATTCTGGAGCTGAGCCGTGCACTAAGCTCCCTCCCATTTGAAAACACGGCTTATTTCTTCAGTTATTTTAATGACAGTGATTCCTGTGATCCCACATGGTGCCATAGTCGTGTTTCAGAAAAGCTTTAAGAGTCTGCATTACTAATAATTACTTATTCTCTACTAACTTTTGACAAGAATAGGTAAAGATGAGTACAAAATATTTTTAGTTTCTTCTGAGGTTGTAGCTATGAAGAACTAAAACCTTCCCCAGGAAACACATGTACCATACACATGAGTCTTGCCACACTCCATGCTGAATAGGTCCTTTGGGTTATGAGCCAACAGGCCCCTTCAATCAGGTTTAGCTCTGGAAGCACAGGGAGTTCAAGACCCCATTTAAAACCTGTTAGAAAAGAAGTCCTGTTATTCTAAAAGAAGTAGCTTTTCTTCCCTAAAGGAGTGAGGGTTTTCCAGTGCTTTCATCCATCCAGAATTGAGATTGTTCAGCCTGGAAAAGAGAAGGCTTCAGGGTGAACTTATTGCAGCTTTTCAGTACCTAAGGGGATCCTATAGGAAAGATGGAGAGGGACATTTTTCAAGAGCAGGTAGTGCCTAAACAAGGCAGAATGGTTTCAAACTGAAAGCAAGTAGGTTTAGATTAGATGTTAGGAAGAAATTCTTTGTTGTGAGGGTAGTGAGGCACTGGAACAAGTTGCCCAGAGAAGTTATGGATGTCCCATCCCTGGAAGTGTTCAAGGCCGGAAGGGATGGGGCTCTGAGTAACCTGGTCAAATGAAAGGTTTCGCTGCCCATGGCCATAAAAGCTTGGAGCTGGATGGTGTTTATGGCTGCTTCCAACCCAAGCCATTCTATGATGCTGGGTTTTATGTTGCTGCACGTATCCACAAGGTTAAACATTTGTCACAGTGCTGCTGCTCTGTGTGCTTTGAGGCTGTGTGTGCAATGGAGCATAGATGTCATTAACAATAACCTGGATATTATAACCTCTATTTTGAATGCTGGTCAGGACATACTGTGAACAGAATTGACACTTCAGTTTTAGAAGAAGGGTCTGAATGAAAAGGAAAAAAAAAGGAGAAAAAAGAAATACCAAAAAAAAGACAAAAAGTGTTTCTGATAGGACATAGATTATTATTCAGCTGCACCTAACTGATTCAACTACACAGCCCTGTGAATATTTGGAAGAAAAATCTGGAAGAATAGTCTTTTTTTTTTAAATGCTTTCTTTTAACATCAAACATATTCATGCTGATTTTTTCATACATGACTTAACACTGTAGAGCTACTAAGTTTAGGACTTGATGGAAGTAAAGAAAGAGATTTTTCCACACTGACTGGTCATTTTAAAGTCCTAGTAGCTTGTTTTTGTCATGATGATTGCAAAGAGAGGGTATGCTGCCTCAATAGCCGAGTCTTCTAGAAATTGTAAAGCAGGCTTTACCAGAAGCATTCATGAATGCAAGCTGTACTGGCTTTCCTGAACAGGTCTGTCACATTTCTGCTGAATGAATGGAAAGAGGAAAGTACTGCTTGGTCTCCCATTGCCTGCTTGTATACCTGAGAGTGATAGTTTCAGACAGGTTCCTGTTTTGTGTATTTTGTTCTCAATCAGCTTTAGGTTCCCGGTTCTCTGCCCCAGGGAGCACTGACTTGAACAATGTAAGCTGCTCTTCCAGCTTGTTTCAGCTGGTTGTGCTCCCCTTGGTCTATTCAAGTTGCGTGTAACCAGAAGGCAGTGCTGTCCCGTGAGTCTCCTTTACTGAACTTAGCTCTGCCCTTTGCCATGGGGTAGCTTTGTGGAAATTGCATGCAGGCTACTTATACCCAAATTCCCAGATGTGTTGGCAAGGACAGCTGGTGAGCTTTTGACTTGTGGCAGCTTCTTTGATGTAGCAGGGACTGAGTTAATTAAACCTGTTTCTGCTAACCTATTTTTCACAAGAACGGCTTACGTGCCAGAATTTTAGAATAAAGCATCCCATATTAAATAAATAAATTTTAAAAAATAATTGAAAACATTTTAATGAATGGATTTCCTGATTAACTTGCTTATTCTTTGGTTTAGTACTAATTACAAATGCAGCAATCATTAATTATTAAATATTTATAACCTGATATCCATTGTGTGATGTTATGTTGAAAGTAAAGCCAAAAGTAATTTTCTCCTCCAGGACCAAAGCCAGCAACCCAACCATGGGCAGCCACTATAGTATCTACTGGCAGTATCCATTTAAAGACAAATTATATGTTGGATTTTGTAAGCCTCCAGAAATATGAACTTGTTTTCTCTAGCCTCTATAAAGAAAAGAGAACATATGGACTTTTCATACTTCTTAAGTAGCTTCCTTTGACCAACCTTCCAGAGTAGAGTGTGTGAGTCAAATAGGTCAGAGAAGCTGATATTTGTGTTCCTCATGTGAATAGAAAATGGAAAACTTTCAAAAAATTGTTCTGATCTTAAAGTGTATAGCTGATAACACTTTTAAAAAGTGATTTGATAAAATATTTAAAGGTAATGCCCAAGATATGCTATTCTATAACATTCTGAATACAGGCATCCTTCTTAAAATTCATTGACATTTCCATGTTTGGACCAAAACCCCTAATTTTCAGTTCCTTAGCTCTCGGTAGTTACTACTATCATTTAAAATGCCGTTTAAAAATGTTGGGTTTGAGGCATACGTGTTTGCAATTAAAAATATTAATTGATGTATGCCAGATTATATAACTTCAGGTTTTCATCAGGACAGTGATCTACTGGACCGTCGGAAACATTGCTTCACTGTCCAGTCTGAATCTGGAGAAGATCTTTACTTTTCTGTGGAACTAGAGTCTGACCTAACACTATGGGAAAAAGCCTTCCAAACAGCAACTTTTTTAGAAGTTGAACGGATACAGGTGAGAACAACTGCCTTGGTGATCATCTTTTGGTACATTAACAAATTATGGCCATATGAAATATTGATGCAATTTTAAAAATTTTGTGACCTTCTGCAGCTCTCAAGTTATTATTGTTTTATGTAAGTAATTGCTTTTGGTATACCCAAACAGCTTGCAATCTAGTGTTCAGAAGAGATCACCTGAAACACAATCTTTGAGTTATTATGATGATATGACACATATTTGTTAACCGAAGTTCATGGACAGACAAGGAAAAACAATCTGTCGATCAGAGACAAAATCCAATTGTTTAGATATTCTTACTGGCTCTACATGCTACCTTATTTGTTATTGACTATCACAAGAGAACCTTTCAGGAATTAAGTTGTCCTTGTAATACCAGCAATGAGAGTACACTGAGTGAAGTGCTTACTGGATACAAGCAAGAACAAAATCGTACCTCAGATGTATTGTTCTTTCTTCACACATTTCTTGTTCCTTGTGTATTTACTCACTTGTCAGATAAGCAGACATGGGTAACATTCAGATACAGATTATAATGACTTTTAATAGCGAAATTATATATCAGAGTGTTTAAAGATAACTTTGTTTTTCTCACGTGACCAAAAAGTCATGACTTTTTGACTTAAAAAAGGAGAAAAAAGCCACCCACCACAATTATAATTCACCTAATCCTGATTGTAATATTGATTTTCTGATCATGAAATATTCATGTGGTTAGAACAGCTTTAGTTGAAGTTGCCAGGAGTTGTAAACACTTACCTGAGCCATATTAGCCTGTGCAGGTATTGGCTCACACTTTTTCTGTGTCCTCCTGGGGATGCAAGCACTGACATGTTTTTATTCAGACAAATTGTTAGTTAGTTGTATATTAGCCCTCTTCTGACCTGTGAGCCACCGCATGCAGATGGACTGAATTGCTATATACTAATGATGATCCAATTTGCAAAAACTACACTGCTGTCAGTTTTAATGCAGAGTACCTTTGCTAAGAAGAAGTCAGAGGAGGTTCAGCTTTTCTCTTGTATGTTCATATACTCTGTTACCTTTTTTAGAAACTAGTCTTACCTTTTAAGCTGTAATTACATACTGAAAAATGTAAAACTAGTTTTTTCTGCATAAAAATTGCAACACTATATGTCCTCTGCCGCTAAATATTTGAGTGTTTTTGTGTTTCATATATAATTAACTGCAACATACTTTATAGAAACACTGCTGTGCCATCAGTAAAAGAATATATGGCATTTTTCTTGAATAACTTTTATCCTAGAATCCACCACATATTTGTTCTACTTTGAGATTGATTCATACGATAGCAGTCCTAGTTTAGAATTTTTTTTGGGTTTTAGAATTACATTTATTCAAAATTGCCCTCATGCTTCTCCAAAATAATTTCCTTAATAATCTTAACCTCAGATTAATCTTATTCTTTTCACCTTTTTTTTCCCTTTCTCCTGATATTCAAAGTAGCAATTAAGAATTCAAAGTAGTGATTTCCTGATTGATTGACTGATTGATTGATTGACGGATTATAGCAGATCTGTGAAAGTGGACAAACAGGCTTCTCATGATAGAATATTATTGTGGAACTCACACTTATTATTTCACCTTTTTTTCTTTATTTTCTATATCTCGATTGGGAAAAAGTATAGAATAGTTTTATATACCTGCATTTGGCCTCCTCATTTTTCTTTCTGCAATCCATTGTTGCTTTCATCTACCAACTTGAAGATACAGATGAAATCTGGTGATATAATTTGTCTCCAACAAGTTCTTTCATTGTTCTCTGAGAAAAACAGGGTGACAGATTCAAAATTAAGATATCAGCTGTATATTTTTACTAAAATTCTGGTTTCTGCCAAAATTCGTATTGATATAAATATTCATATTTAAAGTGAATGCTAATCCAGTAGGTTTGTCTTGCAATTAAATCATATAGTTTTGGAAATATAACTGCAGTTTAAAACTGCCATTTAAAATTCTTCAACTGTGTTGTGTACTACTCCATAATCATACAAATAATAACTTACTCAATGACTATAACCTCCAGACAGGGAGGTTCTTATCTAACTCCAAAGAATATATAAAAAATTTAAATATTTTTTAAATGCCTCACTATAAATATATAATGAATTCTGTTTCAGCCTAATTCATAGCTTCTGCCAGAGGTATATCTAAAACAAAAATTAAACAGTTTATTTTTCTTAGAAAAGAAATGTATTAGAGGAGGCAGAGTCAAGTTGATAATAATTTAGCAAAAACATGGTACAATAATACAGTGGTGTCATTTTGGTGTGTTACAGTCTCTCTTAAATTAGTTTTGTAGTGTAGTAAGTGGTGATAATCCATTTTCATAATTACCTATTAAAAAAAAAATTAGTTGAAATGAAAATCCTTTTTCCTTTCTCACAGCATTGACGCATGAAGAATCTGAGACTGCTTTAGCTTGCACAATGATATGCAATTATAAATATGACTGTCACATTCCCTTTGAGTTCCTGCTCCTTTAAGCTAATGTTTTCACCTCTTCCATCACAAATTTTTTTTCTTGCTGTCCTTGCTTGTATGGTATTTTTTTGTTCTCTAATGTAAGGATTATTATGTAAGGTGTTTTATGTTGCAGTACTTTAACATGTGTTTCCATTGAAGTTGAATCTGAGTTTGAAAGTCTGAATTAAGTCTTAGACTTATAGTACACTTTGTTTCAGCTTCAGAGATGGCTTACATGAAGCTCACAATATATTGTTCTTTCCATAATTTAATGTGTGTGTTTTGAGGGAATAGTATCTAAGGAACAACTTCTAGTTGTCTCCTTCAGCCTCTGCCTGACCCATTGAATTATTAATAAACCAAAATTAACATTCCGTATTCTGTGGAAGAACAGCAAATAACTTCTGAAGTGTGTTCTGCTTCTTTTGGGAAGGGGATGCTTCAGTTCTGATGAGGTTTTCATGAGCTCTTGTGAGAAATCAGCAACCAAAGCCAAACATTCACAGTATATATTATTTGTAGTCACTTCCAAAGTTTTAAAATGTTAAATGTGTAAGAAATTTTAAATTATCCTGTATCTTGTTTATAATTTTTATCTTTCTCTTTTCTCCAAATATCTGAATTAAAAGGCAGCTTAAAGAAAATAAAGATGAGAAAAGTCTTATGAGAGTTTACTAGTGTCTGAAAGTTCACATCCCTACTCTGACCTGTCACCAGAATCATATGCAAGTGTGTACAACACCTGCAAAAACCAAGGGACATTCTTCCTCAAAGAGACTAAATTCTCGATGTTCAGAGATCTTTTTGTTATTATCACGTTTTTTCTTCTCCAAATTGTTTTGAACATCATAGTCTGAGGGTGTAGGATGGTGTGCAGTTTCTTCCTGCAAATAACTACACTGAGCTGAACTAGATGATATTTCTCCACAAACTGTGCACTGCCTTTTGTGAAAATATCCTTCAGTCTGGGAAGCAGGTTGCTTTTTCAGTGCAGCCTTGAACCTGTTTCTCATAAATCTTAAGTTCCCAGTGAGGCTAATTAGCCAGGCATGGTGCTGGGCTTCAGCAGAGGGAGCTGTGCCAGCTCAGCGTGGTGCTGCACTGCACGCTGTAGGTTGGTGTCTGGTGCTGGGGTGGTAGGTTAGATAACTTTAGATGACAATATGTATTTTAAATCTGATACACATTTTCCTTGCCAAATTTAATTTCCAGTAAAGACTCTAAGTCTGTTCCAGACCTTGGATGTTTACAAATAAAAATGTAATTTGCATCTTCTAAGATGTTTGCAAGATAATTCCACAAAACCGTAGATTTTTTACTTTACATGCAAAACTTCAAAAATTTTGCATATGTAACTTAATTAACTGTAACTGTGAACTGTATTACTTTACACTTTTTTCTTCTACTAATGAGATAGTATCAAAGGCAATATCCTCTTCTTTTTCAACATTGATTTACAATCATATTTTACACATATTTGTAGCCGTTTTGTGGTGTAGCTGATCAAAGAAAAAAAAGAAAAAGCCACTTTTGTTTGTTAATATAAACACTAAGGATGAAGTTTTCAGTTTTTCTTTCTTGCATTTTCTATTTAGAAGCTGTTAATGCACCTTCCAGCTTCTTGTGTTCTGAGTAAGACCATCTAGAATCCAAAGAGCCCACCCAAAGAATATTTGAGTAAAGGCATGTGATTTATCCTTGATAGTCAAAATGCCAGAAATAATCATAGGTTCTTTTGTAATACTGATGATTTAGGAACCCACATTTTTCCATTGTTTACAATTTATATTTTGATTTTCTGATACATTATAGATCATGGATGTCTTGGTTCTCATTTCATAATTTTAGTGGCTACAGCAATATTTGAAGAATATAGCTGTATTTCATTTAACCTGGAGGATAAAATGTCTGTAAAATAAGAATAATTTCTTTAAGAAACTTACATCTGATTTGGAAATGTATTAATTTTTTTTTTACATATTTTGTGATGAAAAAAACATGTCTGTCATTTTGTTTCTGAAGTCAGCCTTCAAGCACAGCAGTAGTTTTGATCCTGAAAATTACACTAATAAATGTCTTACAGTGTGTATTAAAGTGTGATGTTATGGAAATACACAGATGCATATATTTTAAAATTGTACAATGAGACAGTCTTTCAGAATTCCAAGGTTTCTCATAGAAACCTTTGACATATATTGGTCCACTAGCTGAAGCAAAAGAAGATAATTTCAGATAATTACATCAGTTGCTAAATGGTATGAAATACTAGCTTTTTCCCTGAGATTTAGGACAACAGAAAGCCACAAAAAACCGTGTGCCAAAGAGATACTTTACATATGCATTTTCTTTTTCTTGGAAAGATAAAAGGAAAATATTAATCTTAGAAGTTGTTACTGGGTATGAAAAAAAAAAAAGGAGGATTTGAAAATAATAAAACTTCTCTTTTAGAAAATGTTATTAGTAAGCCACTGAGGCAATTCTGAACCTCTTTTGTTTCTTCCCTAATGGAAGCAAAGCCTCATTTCATATTACTTAGAGAACTTCATCACTCATAAAAATCCTTTGATTTGAAATACCCTGGCAATAAATAGACATATTTACACAGAAATTACTTATTTCTGATAATAATATTGAGTTATAAAAACATTAGAATAAAGACTCAGAAAGAGTGGTCCTAGAAAAAATGTTAAGAAAGGTCTTGTGTGGTAACTACATTCTCTGATTTTCCTTTTACAGTGCAAGACGTATGCCTGTGTTTTAGAGAGTCATCTTATGGGACTTACCATCGACTTTAGCATGGGCTTTGTCTGTTTTGATGCTGCCACAAAGGTAAAGTTCTAGGAATTTTTTCCAACACAATATTATTATTCCTTGTTATTTCTAATATTTTTAGATAAGCAGTATATCCTTAAAATGTCCTTCTCTTTGTTATAGTAATAGATTATCTCTTGTCAAATCTCTCATGCTTTAGTCTATTTTCAGGACTGATTTCTAATTATGTGAGAAGTAGTATTTTGTTACGTGCTTGTTATTGAAAAGCCAATACTGATATCAGTCTGAAACAAGCATCAGATCTTTATTCTTGAATTTCGCATGAAAGCACATACTGATTCAGTTTGATGGTTTCCTTGTTGGTGCATCCTTGGTTTTGAGAAAAGATAATTTTCTCGGTTTCAGTCTCATCTGTGAGCTTTAAAAATAATCTTCCATTTTCTTCTATTGTTTCGTGGGAAGGACTGTGTGCTATTACAGCAATTCCACAATATTTTAGATATTTTTGTTCAGGTGTCTGTAAAAAGATAAATCTATCATAGTCTATGTCTCACCCATCAGCTTTTCCCATCAGCCTTAAAAAACTCAGTACAACTGATGAAACAGTTTACTTTGTCAAGTGAATAGTATGGACTCAATTTCCATATTATATTATTTCACATCCACGTCTCAGTAAAATCACTGAGACCCTGAGGATGTTGACATTTGCACTAATTGCTGGCAAGTCCTAAAATGTCAGCAGGCTTTACTGCTACTACTAGATACTGCTGTTAATGGTAGAATCTTTCTTCTGAATGAAATGGTGAAATCTTTCTTCTGAGTTCCACTTCTCCTCAATACCTATTTTCCTTTGAGATGCTGCAGCATTGTCACTGCCAATTTCTGAAGATGCCCTTTTGACTCCAGGATTTGTTCCTATGCTCTATCTTAAGGCAACCCTCCCCACCTCTTTACTCCACTAATCCGAACCCTTTTATTCTTCCCACTCCATTTTGCTGTTTGTTTGCACAAAGTGATGAATTTTAAATTCAAGTACTTATGTAACCTTGTTTCTTTTTGTTAAGCAAATAGTCTTGTATAATTCATTAGTGAAAAGCAAATATCAGTTTAGAAGGTATTACACAAAAAATCAGTACAACAGAATTAAGACTCAGTAGCTCAGTAAAAAAAAAATGCAGTCTTCCCCCACCCTCCAATAATATTTTAAATGCGTATATATATAATACATATGTATATAATTATAGAATCATATAATGGCTTGGATTGGAAGAGATCTTAAAGATCATCCAGTTTCAACCCCTGCCATAGTCAGGGACACCTCCCACTGGAGGTGTCCCAGGTTGCTCAAAGCCCCATCCAACCTGGCCTTGGACACTGCCAGGGATGACACAACCACAGCTTCTCTGGGCAAACTTTTCCAGTGCCTCACCACCTTCACAGTAAAGAATTTTTTTTGTATATCTAACCTAAATGTACTCTTTCAGTTTGAACCCATTCTTCTGGTATTATATGTCCTGTATTTTATGTTAGAATAAAGCATTGCACCACAAATTTAAACAAGGACATTGTTTTGTTAGGTAATTAAGTGTTAGGCAGTGTGAGATAAGGATGGCTTTTGCATTAGAAAAGAAAAGAAACAATACAATGGAAAGCAACATAATCTGTTACCAAGTAACTGCTACAGTTAAAATTGTCAAACAAGCCATAGTGTGAAATGTCTGAAGTCTGTCAACCAAGTTTTAGTGGGTGCCTAAAAAGCATTACCTACTCTCCATCATTTTGTGGAAAGATGAAGATTCCAACTCTCTTAGCCAAAAATTCATTCAGATATCTTTATTATGATGATGACAAATGTAAATTGTGTCTATGCTGTGTCTATTGTGGCAATGTTCTTCAACAATATTGCTAATCTCATATATATTGAAATGTAAATTAGACTTGTATAGTCTCTCAAGCTAAAAGTGTTATTTCTCTTCCTAATGATGTTCATATGAAGCAGGAAATCAAAATCTGTTTTCCAAAAAAGATCTGAGAAAACAAAGAAAAATGGAAACCAATTTGCAGGACAAGGAAAACATGAATAAGATTTAAATTAAGTCATCCATTTCTTATTAATATTTACATATATGTTTGTGAATTAAGACTATACAAAATCCTAGCAAGTGTCCCATGAGTTAACATACTCAGTATTAAAGACAAAAACATTATTTTAAATATCCTGCCATTCATGAAAAAGATACATGCAATTCTTTATAAGTTCTAGGATTTTTTACAATTTGTGTTTGAAAAACCAGTACAAGCTATTATCTTTTCGCTTCTAGTGATGGGGTATCCACAGCTTCTTGGGGAAGCCTGTTCCACTGTCTCACCACCCTCATCATATAACCTTATGTCCAATCTGAACTCTACCTTATTCTACTTTGAAAACATTGTCCCTTGTCCTGTCACTGTAGGTCTTGGTAGAAACTCTTTCTCCATTTTTGTACAAGCCTCCTTTAAGTATTAAAAAAGCAACAATAAGATCTCCCTTCTCTTCTCCAGGCTGAACAGCCCCAACCCTTTCAGCCTGTCTTCATGGAAGAGGTGCTCCAACCCTCTTAGGATCATCTTAGTGGTCCTCCTCCTACATGTTCTCTTCTGTTATTTTTCCACTGCTCATATCAAATTCAACCACTCTTTTTTTGGATAAAGATTAACTTAAAGCCATATTCCATCGACTTCAGAGTTCGGTGACAGATTGAACTGTTCATCGTTCAGTATTTCTCTCAGAATAACCCAGAGAATAACCCTGAAGATGCAAGATATTTTAATGAATTCATAGAATGTCTTGGACAAGTACTTGGAGGGCAGATCTACTGAATAGCATTATATGTTTTTTTAATTCTTATTTATTTACAACATTTTCATTTTTCCCAGAACACAGAGATCTTCCAAAGCAAAGTAGTTTTGGAAACAAAGTAGTTTCTGAGAAGTCCTGTCTTATATTTTACTGCAGTAGTATCTTCAGTAAATCTTCAGGCAATGTCAATATTATACTTAACACTGTGCTCATGGTATTTTAAGTTTTCTTTCTTAATTCCTAATGAATTGACTGTGAATTTTCTTTATAAGTGTGTAATTACTAGTAAACTGAAATGAAAAAAAGCCAAGTTCTTTAACTCATGGTTTTAACAGTTAGTCAAATGTTCCAATTATTTAAGCAACACAACAGTAATTAAATTTTCTTCCTCTCACATTTCAAGTAAGTTAACAGATTTTGTCCAGTATGCATGACAAATTGCAGTCAAAATTTCACAGATGTTCTAAACCCCAAACTCACCCCCAGTGTTCATGAACAAGTTTATAGGGGGTAATGTCTCTCATTATGTTTGTGATTTCCAGACAAAAGCCTTAGAATCCTGTGTAGGCTTGTTTCCTTGTTTGCTGTCATTTAATCCTTAAATAATACTTAACCATGTAAACTGAATTTACTGGTTAAAAACTGTCATCTGTGCTAAATGTATTTCAAGTCGAACACACCATAATTACGTAAAAACATTGTTTCTGTCTGCACAGACCTATGATGAATATGAGTACACAAAGTATTAAACTTATTTATTCAGAAAAAATCTGTGCTGTGATGTGATTATAACAGCACTGGCATAAATCATAGCTGTTTCTGCTGCATATTCTCTGCTCTCTCTTCATTTTCTGACTGATAGCTCATAGAGTCCACAGTAGCTTGTCATTTAGAGTATTTTTGTATGATGCTTTATAACAAGCCATTGTAATTTCCTGAAAGGAGAATGAACAGTTTTTAAGACTGCCTGGTTAAATGGGATTGTTAAAACATTTCAGAAAATTAGTTGTCAATTCAGCTAAGTAGTTTGTAAAATACCAAATAGAATTTTGGCCACAAAGTAATTTTTCTCCTTGTACCTTAAAAAGTAGTGACAAGTATATTTGTGCCCTTGTTCTTCTGTAGCACTTTTCAGAGCCGAAGGTCCAGTGCAAGATGTCATCTTTTATTAGCAATGTATGGTTTGAAAGCAAACTGTGACACATAGCCCAAGCCAACGCAAGCAAGTGTTTGATCATGATTATTTTTGTGAGGTAGTCCTTCATTTGTGGTAGTTATAAACCTGGAGTCAAAAAGCCACCTGCCTCCTGTGTTGGCAAACACAGAAATGTAATTCTGATTGATAGGGATTTTCCCCACAGCATCTCTTCCAATAAGTGTGCACCAGCTTTAACACAACTTCATTTTCTTTATTTGAATTACAGGATGTCAAATAGCATCCTCTTACTGAACTTCTCTCTTTCTTCCTTGCTAGTATTCTACAAGAAGTGAATTTAACAAATCTATGTAAATACAATTTAGATATTTTTTTCTTCTCTGCCTTAATTACATTTTCCAGATTCTCCTTAGTTTCTCCTTGCACTACAAGGTGTGTTAGTGTACAGCATCTACTCCAGACATAATTTTTTACTAGAGATGTCCCATATGCTAAATGTTTTGTTTATTTGGTTTTAAAACATGAAAAATCTAGAAAGATGCAAAATGTTCTGTGGCAGCTCTTAGAAGTTATATACCAAATTTTATCCTAGGTAATTTTTGCTGTATTGTGTATCAGTGTTTACTGGGGAGAACATTTTTTTCCATCCTGCCCAACTGCATCCCAGAACTCATGTCCTAAATTTGTCTAACATTAGCTAGTATATAGACATAAATATTTTAATGAACAAATGTAACTCTTTTATGGGCAATTTGTGTTAGGTATGGATGCATAGATATAATGATAAGCATTTATAAATAAGGTTTTGCAGCCACTATAGGCACCTTAAGAATTAAGTATGGGGACTGATAGATTAAACAGAATAACAAGACATGTACAGAAGTTACTCTAACAACTATTCTGAAAGTGATCCAATGTATAAAACGTCTTACTCAAGTGCCATTCAATAACTGATTCTTAATGTGCTTCCATAAAAAAAATTGACTACACTTCAAGTGTAGGGGTGGATATACATGGAAATATGTATATTATATATATTTCTGGTTTACTGACATATTCATTAAAATTGTTTTCTATAATGTGCATATTTGCATCATCAATTCTACTAATAATATATGTGTGTGTTTGTGTGAATATACATTGTCATATACCTACCTGAGCAAAGTGCTATGTCTGTACTCCATCACATTTACTGCTCATTACAGAAGCAGTCAAAATTATATATTTGTCAGAAGAGAAAAAAATCATCCCTTGTGGGATTGAAAATAAATTAAGTTACTGCCGAATTATATGGTGGTGCTAGAACAAAGTAAGAAAAGGCTCCATAATGGCCCACAAGGTGCCTATCAACAAAGCTCAGTGTACCTGTCCTCTGTTCTCTTGCAGAAACTTTGAGTGTTTCACCAAAACAGAGAATACACCGTGAACAATAAATAGCACTGCAAATATCTTTAATTTGATTTTCATACCAAAAGACTACTAAATCACACGGAGCAGTATTTTTCTTAATTTCTTTATTAATAAACTCCTATATTTTCTAGGGATACGTACCTTGTCTGTCTCGTCATGCAACTAATACATATACAGCATATATGTATTGAGATAAAACAGCATATAAAAACCTTCTTAATATTCAAATATCAGTAATAGGGAAGGCAGAAAGAAACCAGACTGACTGCAAGATGGAGATTTAATGATGTAAACTCTTGCGAAAAAATATTTATTCCATTCTAAGAAGTTGAAATGCTGAACAAATAGCTACTATAACTTTAATATAAGCCATCAAGCATGCTTCATACAGTTTTATGTTCTGTGGGTAGAAACAAATGTTGGTAGGTCATCCATCAGTACCAAGAAAATACACTGTAGTCTTTTAACATTCTGTGTAATTTCAGTAATGGACAAGAACAGTTGGCTGACTTTCATGCTTTTTTCCTCTGTCTCATTTTTGTTCTTTATCCTCTGTGTCCTCGCCTGCCTTTCCCTTTACAGTTATAAAGCTGCAGCAGTTGACAAAGGAAATTGCCTCGGACCATAATTCTTTTGTAGTAAGACACTCTCCAGAGATAGGTAACACAGTAGAACTGAGCATGAACAAGATCTTAATCCTACTCAGTTGCCTACTGCTGCTATAACTCTGGACAAAGTGTCACTTGGCAAGAATGAAACCTTTCTCAATTAGCTATGAGACAAACAGACAAATTAAGGTGTATCGCAGGTGCCTGAAGACTCAATTACTTTTATTCTTGGGAACAAGGGCTTCTGCTCTTGATTTAGCTTGACTTGTAGGAATATCATCTATTTTAGTCAGATGACAGACAGCATTAGCTTGAAAAGTGCCCATTGAAATTTAGCATAATTCTGTAATATATATCACATATTTTAAAAATTGCCCTAAGAAACTAAAAGAAAGAATAATCCAATCAGTCAGAGTATCAGGAAAAAAGGAGGCAGTGTTGGAAAAGTACAGCTACAGATATCTGAAGGTGTGATGGAAAAGACAACAAAGGGATTTGATGAAACCAGAACTTGAAAAGTGACCTCTGACATCCTTTCCTTAATAAAGATGGTGTCTTTGTTTACTCCTCCACTTAGAGGTGGTCTGGGATGTAGCTGTCTAATCATTATAAAACACTCATAGACTCAGGTTTTTTCCAAGCATCCTACTGAAGACCAAACTTCTTTTGCTATTACATAGTAAAACCAGTATGATTCATGTCAGTGGAATGACATTGTGCTTATAATTTCCATAGATCATGTATGTAGACAAAATATGTATTTCATAAAATCATAGAATATCCTGAGTTGGAAGGGACACATAAGAATCATCAAAGTCCTCTTAGTTCTGCATGGTAGAGCCCCAAGAATCACACCTGAGAGTGTTGTACAGCTCGAACTCTGTCAGGCTTGGTGCTGTGACCACTGCCCTGGGGAGCCTGTTCCAGTGTTCAGCCACCCTCTGGGTGAGGAACCTTTTTCTAATATCCAACCTAAACCTCCCCTGACACAGCTTCAGGCCATTCCCTTAGGTCCTGTCACTGTCACCACAGAGAAGAGATCAGTGTCTGCCCCTCCTCTTCTCCTTACAGCAAAAACCGCTGAGGTCTCCCCTTAGTCTTCTCCAGGCTGAACAGACCAAGTGATGTCAGCTGCTCCTCACGTGGCTTCACTGGCAGGTGAAATGATAACACTGTACTATGTGGTGAAAACACTATTGCTCACGTTTGTTAAATGTAAATAGCTTTTCTGCAAGAAGAGAGTTCATCCACAGTGGATAATTTGACACAGAAGAGACAAAACTGTTAAATAATAAATTGAAGGTAGTTCCCCATTGAATCCATAGGACATGAAATAAATCTGGTCTGGTTGGAGATTGTTATTTCTCTCCTAGTGCCAATACATAGTGCCCTCTATATCCTAAATGATATATCTATCCCAGAGCCATGGACTAGTCAGACATTCACATTTCTATGACTATTCCCTAGAGCATGGTTAAGTAAAACCACAGTAACCTATTTATTCTGTATTTGTTTGATAATGCAGAGTCTATTTAGGATTAGAACAAACTTCTTGACCCAAAACAAAACGAAAAGGAGTACGAATATTCCTAGTCATAGCCCAAACAAAGGTAGTTATGACGTATTTCAACATTTCTGATGCCATTACCTAGATGTAAAGTGATTTTGTTTGATGTCACCTCATCGGAATTGTATGTGGTTTAGTCCAAGATTCTGGGCATAGCAAACTAACATATAATATGAATGTGAAAGTATTTTCTAAGGTGCCTTGCAGAATATGTGTTCTAGATCTACCACTATTGCTGATAGAAACAATATACTTCTCTTCATTTGTGTGACTGTATTACAGGTATAGAAGTCAATAGCTTTTCTTCCATGTGTCATTTATATGTTGCATTTATGTACCAACTATGAAATAAAAATATGCAGGCAGAGAGCATCCTTTTTTAATTATGGCAGAATAACACTAGCGGAAGATAATAGGCAGTAATTTGTTTGCAAAGACTAGCACAAATGAGTCCTAGATGATTACTTATAAATAAAATATTTCTCATTAAAAAGTATTGGTGAAGATTCTTGGTCCCAGATATGTCACAGAAAAAAAAAATCCTGTTAATTTCAGTGAATACAGGATTTTGCTTTTTGATGATTTGTTATTACAATAATGTAATAGCATCTCAAGAGGAGTCTTAAATCTAATTTGTCAGCTTGTCTACACAGTTTATTTGTTTGCATTGCATTCTGGTATTCTTTGAAGTTAATTTTATTAAATGGTATAAAATGCAAAAAGCAGCCTAAGCAATATATGAATAATAATTGGGAAAAGGATTTATATCTTATTGGTTGTTTTCAATTTTATACATGATACATACTGTGTTTTTTTCAAAGAGATTGTCTGCTTACAGTGCATTTTTCATGACCTGGATTCATTTTGTCAGATTTTCTGCAACCACACTGGGAGTATGCAAATTGTGGCACTGGTGGTATTTTCAGTGTATGCCTTACTGAATTGGACTGCTTGCTGTTCCCAAATTCTATCTCTACTCATTAATTGAGAGTTCACTTTTCAAGGCAACAAACAGTGCACACTGAGTTCTCCTCTTCATCTTCCATCAAGGCATCATAATGTTGTGTGCCATGACTTGAAAGGCGTGTCAGGGTCCTCACGAGTAGCTGATGCCACTGTCTACAGGAAAATCTTTTTTAATTTGGTTGCAATTTGTACTTTAAAAGGAATTGGCACCTGGTCCACTCGTCAAATCTGTTTTAGGGCAAACAAAAATTTATTGCTAGCTATAAATACTGTATATAGACCTGCAAAATATTCTCAGTGATGCAGGTTATGCTCAGTTACTGAGGAAAGCACTTGAAGAAAACAGGTTGTTTTTATCTGCTAAAGCAGCCGTATGAGTGTTGAGCTCAGTAACATTGCACCTTCAAACCACTAAGTACTTCTGTTTCTATTTCATAATTTCTGAAAACTGATATATAAATAATTTGTGTTACCAGCATTTAGGTGTTTGACAATTTGTGAAAAAGCCAGCATGTTTTAGAAGTGTACTTATTGGTTAAAAGTCAATAAGGATACATATATATATTTGTACAAAATTATAACAGCCTATGTTAACTTTCTGAAGCAAGCATTCAACAAAAGGTGCTGAGGAACTCTGATGTTCAAACACATGAAAAAATAATGACTGTGACAGTGGTGTAGATCAGTATTCCCAAGGATACCTATGCCTATGCAGTAGAATTAGCCTTTAAAATTAGAACTTGGAAGAGCCACCACAGTGAGCTCTGTAACACTGAAGTCAGCCCAAAGGAACATGAAAGATAGCACGTGAAACTCTCTCATGTGTTAATGTCTCTGCTGTGGTTGCACATTTGTGTGAAACTGGGTGCTCAGGTGAGTGGGTCTAGTCTCTCCTTTCTTACTTTGGCACCATGAAGTCATCATTGAAAAGTATAGGTCTGGTCCCTGTTCACTACTTATGCATCTTGCAGCAATGAAAATGAAAAGAAAAGAACCACACTCAGAACATATGAAGCCAGAGGAATTAATCCACTGATCCCCAAGACACTTTATTTTAAGAGCAATGTGACTGCAGTAACAGCATTCTGCATCCCTGATACATGTGCTACACATGCAAAATGTGCAGTTCTGGCTACACAGGGCAGCACTTCAGCCTCTTTGGTAGGAGAAAGGATTTTAATGGGTCTTACTAGGCATATGATTAACTAATTTACCCAATTTTTGCCATCTAGAATTCGAACATCTAGTTTAAGTGGTTTAAGCTGTTACACTTTTAATGTAGTATAGTATATTGAAGTAGACACACATCCAGAGTCTGTCATAATGAAGCAGTTCTTCCTAGTTTAAACCAGAATGTAGGAATTGTTATTCAGGGATTCTCTAGAAAAAGAAGCAGCCAGGGTGACTAGCTTGAACTACTTTGTATTCCTGGCTTAGTAACTTAAAACTCACATTTCCCTATTCTTATTTTCTCAAAATACTGCCCCTTCATGTGCACATCTTTGAGGAAAAGTGTGTGCAATTTGTTGAAGATCACTCAAAAGGAGCAGATAATTCTTTCATGTGGGAATCCTTTCATGCATTGTCAATAGCATTTTTACTCCTTACACTTTAGATGAAGAGTATTTAATTGTCTCTGCAGACACTGTCAGTTCTAAGAGCTTGTTTTTATCTCTTGATGTTGAAGTGCAGTTTTGTTGGGCTTAGTTCTCTCCACACTATAAACCTGATTTTGCAGTGTCCGTAAGAGCCAGCCCTTGCCAAGTAGGAGTCTCCACAACCAATGCTATGCAGAAACTGAAGTGTGTTCCTGTGTCATGCCTGTGATTTGGTGTGACTGCCATTCTCTTTCCCCTGAATGGGAATTAAGTGCATGGCAAAACTGCGAGGAGATGTCAAAGTACCACAGTTCTATACATCCTTCATCGTCATCCAAACTTAATCTGACTGGGAATAAGGCCAGGTACCCTGGGATTTTGCCTGCACGTCTAAGGGTCCTTGTTAATGCTGCATTTCTCTCCTGGCCTCTCCATACATCATCAGAGAAGAGAAAGATGATAGCTCATTGCTTTGATTGTTTTCTCCTGAGATAAAGAGACAATCAGTGCCCTTTACATTTCTCATCCAGGGAATGACATACTTAAGTGGATTTGCTGTCCCTGCAGAAAGGCAATGGTTTTGATCTTCTGACAAGATTTGTTGAGTTACGTAGATCTGTAAAAAAGAAAAGGAGTTTACAAAATAGGTAGGAATATAACTACCTGAATGATGTTATATACTGGATTGTTTTGTTTTGTTTTGTTTTGTTTTTACCTCACTATTTGTGCAATATAAATAAACATCTTTGATCAAACAAGGTCAAAGGAATTGCACACACATAGAGATGAGGGAAGCTATTCTATTTTCTGTAGCACAGATTGGTGGGCTCAGGAGGACAACATTTGAAACAAATAGGATATATTTTCACATAAACTGCCAAATTCCTCTCATTTATCTGTAACAGAATGTCCTTAACTCTGTTTATGGCAGATGGGAGCTCACCTGTCACATACACACAGAGAATAAAAGTGGTGCTGAGACTAGGGTGTTTTCTTTTTTAAATCTGGAAGGGGCAGTTATATAGAGAGAATTTGGGAGAAAAATTCTAGTGCTTGCTTTGTGTATAGTGCACAGTTAAGATACTGTCCTTGTGGTTTCTTTTCTCAGGTTGCTAAGACAAACACAGCAAAGTTTATTCAGCTTGGTGCCGTGTAGAGATTTTTGCCAGTCATTGACATAAAGAGACCAACACATCCTGAAGCAAAGGGGCCTGCAGAGATTTAGGACAGTTAAAAACTTTACCTCCCCCATATTCTGTTTAATTTTCAGTAGACAGTAAATCATTCATAGATAAAGACTAAGGGCACAGGTGGAAGTGTCATCCTACACCCTAGACTGAGAGGAAATAATTTACAAACCCTTAGACAAAAGGGTTGCCTTAAGTTTCTGTGTTGTCCAGTGACTGTGAATTTAATGTTCATCAAAGTAGTAGCACAATGTGAGTGATGATGACCTCCTGATTATGTGAAATGCTATTGGAATCACAATGAAAAATTTTAACAATCCAAAATACCTAGAGGGTGGGCGATATCTTTCAATGAGGTTGAAAAGCTTTACAACAAAAATAGCTCTTTTCCATTTTTAAGCAAAGTAGTTTAAAACTGGTTTTTCTACATGAATCCACACTAGATATATTTTTAAAAAGATGTTTTTCTATACAGCTGTAAATTTTATTAATTGTATATTTACTTTGTAAAGCAATCTGTCTTTTTCAACAAGACACAATGCAGTTCATAATATAATTACTTGAAAGGCCAGTGATATGGTTAGAATTAATGATTTGCTCAAATTCCTCATTAGAGCTCTCATAAATAAACTCAAAATGTGTTCTCATTACAGAGATTTCTTTTCTTGTTTTATCATTTAAAAATAGATATTTGTTTTTAGTATGATCTGCCCTTTATGTTAATAGTAGATTTTTTTAATATGGAAAGAGGAGGCTTATATGTCAGGTCAACACTTCACACAGAGTAGGGAATCCACAGATTGTCAGTGGAAAAAACCCTTCTCTTTTTTGTTTAATCAGTATTAAATACAGGTTAAGGAATTTTAG
The DNA here is from genome assembly GCA_013397175.1 of Platysteira castanea. NCBI lineage: Eukaryota > Metazoa > Chordata > Aves > Passeriformes > Platysteira > Platysteira castanea. The sequence goes on from VYXC01003416.1 coordinate 58,155, forward strand.
GGTAAATTTCACAGTTGTAGTCCAACAGATGTTATTCAAGCACTGCCAAAGTATAATAAGGGACATCTGACCACAGAATACTACATTTATTTAATTATGTACCATAGAGATGTTGAAAGTTCCTGTGGAAGTGGAAGGAGATCAGCTATTTCTAAACCAATTTTCAGTGATAACTACATTGACTTGCTTGTGTATGATTTTTTTATATTTGTTTGATTTTTTTTCCCCCTTTAGGCTGTGCTCTGGAGGTACAAGTTTTCCCAGCTCAAAGGTTCTTCAGATGATGGGAAGAGCAAAATCAAATTTTTGTTCCAAAACCAAGATACGAAACAAATTGAAGCAAAGGTAAAATTAATACATTGTATAAAGGCAATACACAATTTTCAAAGCAGCTAGGGGAGTAGAGGAGTATAATAAACTAAATTACTTGGAAATATTAGGTTAATGCACAAAGAATGCAAAGAAAACCAATGAAATTGAAGAAAACTGAGCAAATTACTTTTATCTAGTAAAAAGTCTTTTGAAAAGTGTAATTAGATTTAAAAGTAATAAAATACAGTATTTATTGGATATATGGGTTTAGGCATGTTTTCCAGCTCTTCTCTTTGTCATTGTGATAAAGCTATTTAAGAGCTCGAATACCCTGTTTTTCACCCTATAACTGTATCATGAAAAAATGGTGGAAAATAGATCTTTAAGTCAACCTGGGAACAAAACTCAGCAAATGTTTAAATCTGTTTTTATTTCTCAGCGAGAGAGAAAAAAAAATGGATTAAATATGTATTTCCTCACAAGACTGAAGCTTTGTGTCTGTGTCTAATGCAAAATCAGAAAAACTGTGTTTTCAGTTGTGCTTTTGATTCAAGAGTTAGTTCATGAACACAATAACCATGAGAGATTTATGCTTACATCAGTTTATGTCTTTTGAGAATATTGTCCAATATACGTGAGAAGTGATCTCACCAGGTCTGTGATAATTGGAACTGCCTTAAGGACTGGGTCAAATTTCTTTTTTGATGAGATTCCAAATTTTAGTGTAAACGTAAGGACTATTTTCTTGTCCATGTCTAAGCCTTGTTTTTAAAACATTTACTATACCATTTTTCCTGACCCTGTCAGAGACAAAATTGCTGAATGAATGTGACGTCAATATGGTTCCATGAGCAAAAAGGAAATGATTAAATAAATTGTCTCTAAGTGCTAAATATGTAGAGTATAGTGAAATATGTAAAGAAAAAAATGCATTGTTTTGGGGACAGTTATGAGTTTAAATGCCGATAGCTACATTAGGCATCTATTTTTCCGTCCTCCATGTCTCTTTATGTTTGATATTAATTATTCTACCCAGCAGCTATTTACTTGATTTTGAATGTTGCACTCAAGAAAATAAAGGTATGTGAGAGTTCCCAATTAATCAACAGCAATAAAATGTGGGGAGCATGGTTTTGATACCTTTATGTTCTGCTGCTTCTCAAAAATATTTTCTTATTTCTGCTTTCCTTGAGAAATTTTTTTAATAGGACACAACTTTTTTTCAGCTCCAATAAGAGAATACAGCTTAACCTAATGTCATGAGGATGATTTTCTCTTAAGGAAGTAATTGTAAACTTTTATCATGTGCTTATGTACAGATGAAGGACGAAAGTCATCATTATTTTTCTAATATCTGTCTGCTATTGCTGTCATACTAACACATGATTTTAGCACTAATAAAAATTCATGGAAGTCCAAGAATGCCACGATGCCAGTAATGTCCAAGAATGTTGGGATGTTTGGGGATTTAGGGAGTTTTGGTTTTGTTGGGTTTTTTTTCTTTTTAGTTGGTAAAACTAGAATATATTTTAAATGATGAATTATATTTTTTAAAAAATAAAACCAAAGAATGAAATCTAGATTATGGAAAAAAAATTGAGGTTTTTTTTTTTATGTTTTAATTTATATCTGTCATATAAATCACTTAGATATCCATAATTATGTTGGACATACATAAAACTTAGAGGTATCCTGGTTCCTTTATTGTACCTGTTGTTATTCCCACCCAAATTGAGTTCTAGTAAATTCTGCCAAGCTTTTATTAAGGTAGAAATTCTGCCTTAAAGAGCCAGAGTACTAGTAGAAACCTGCTAGCATGCTTATTTATGTGCTGTCATGTTGCCTGGTTACTTCTCTTTACTAGAAATTTAAACTTTCACATTAGTCAATTTGAAAATAAAAATTTGTTACTTTTAATTAATTTTCTTGATGATCAAAGCATATCAACTATATGCAAAGATGTCAGATTATATTCTCTTTAGAAAGTGCTGTGGCATTTACAATAAGCACTTCTATCCACTTCAATTTGTTTACATATTAAGTATGCTTCTTAGTCTAAGAAATGTGCTAAATGTGTCTGTAAAATGAATGTGGAGGGTGTTGGGTCATATATTTTCAACATTGGTTAGCTTAAAATTTTGTGGGTAACTCCCTTCTGTATCCTTTAAACATTTCATAGATTTAAAGCACTGTTCAGCATAAGGAGAGGTGGAACAGTCTAGCCTCTACTTTTTTTTGCTTTACATTCCTGAGTTAGAGGTATAGCTATTTGTGGAACTGTTGAGTCATTAGGAAATGTTAATCAGATTTTCAGAAATACTTGTAATGCCAGATTTTATGAATACTGTATGCAGGCTTCATTTGAAATCAGAGGATGGAAATTTTGTAAAATATCTGTTAAAGGTTATGATGAATATTCACAGCCACAGCTGTCATCACCTGTTAAATGCAGCTCTGTTTTGCATCTGGCCTGGAGACCCACTCCTGTAATGGGAAATGGAGTGTAACATTTTCTTTATGATTGTCTTCTTTTGTTTCCCCAGTTATAATACACAGGGAATAATCAAAACGCAGTGAAATGAGAACCCAGCAGAGAATAAAATCAAAAATTTGGGGAGCCGTTGCACCAATGTATCAGGGCTCTTCACGTGTTCATTCCCAAGCAGTAATGTGGAAGCAGGACATGGCAGGCAACTTTCCAGACACCTCAAACACTGTGTTCAGTTTTGGGCCATTCACTAAAAGAAAGACATTAATGTGGTGGAGTGAGTCCAGGGAAGGGCAACAGAGCTGGTGGAGGGTCTGGAACACAAGTCTGATGAGGAGCAGCTGATGGAGCTGGGGTTGTCTAGCCCGGAGAAAAGGAATCTCATTGCTTGCTACAACCACCTGAAAGGAGATTGTAACCAGGTGGGGTCAGCCTGTTCTCTTAAGTAACAAGCAATGGGCTCAAGTTGCAGTAGGGGAGGTATAGCTTGGATATTAGGAAAAAATCTTCACCAAGAGGGTTGTCAATCATTGGAACAGGTGCTCAGGGAAGTGAATCAGCATTCCCAGAGGGATGCTGTAGATGTGGCACCTGGGGACATGCTTTAGTGGTGGACTTGGCAGTGCTGAATTAACCATTGGACTCAATAATCTTTAGCATCATTTCCAACCTAAATGATTCTGTGGTTCTAGATAATTGCTTCACAGAAAAAGGTGAGTTATCAAAATCCAAATGCTTCCTGTTTTCCTTCATTTATAATGCCGAACATTTTGTGTATCTCATGCTTTCCCAGGTGTGTGTGATTATGGCATATTGAACCTGTGTGATAATACCCTTTAGCTTTAGAACACTTATTCATGATCTGCAGAATCAAGAGTTTCAGAAGGCTCAGCTGTTGAATTTTGATCCAAGCTTAGATAAATTTATTATAATTTTAGAAATGCATTCCAGCTTGTAGACTGGCATTGGATACACTGCTCGGGGAAAAAATAAGTATGCATCAACATTTTAAAATTTAGCCATACTATCTTCATAATTGCCCAGCATCTCCTCTGTATTCTGGTGGAATATACAGAGATACCAGTGTTAGTGTTAGAAAAATCTAGGAAAAATAATTTTGGAATAAAGTCCAGCACCACATACATTCATCAATTAGCTTTTTTGTTGTTGTCGTGAAAAATACTTGCCACGAGAGTTTATATTCCTAAATGGAAGTCCTTCACTGACACTGAATAGCTAATATTTTCATAATACTGTCAAAATCTTTTATAGTATGCTTCATGCCTGAAAAAATTCAAAATGGCATGCTTTGAGACATATAACAAATGCTATGGATTTAGTTACAGTTTAACTTATTTCCCAGAATAGTTCTTTTCAGCTTTAAAATAATTTTAGGTATTTATACATTCCAAATACTGCCTTTTTTTTCTGTAGAGACATTGTACTCATGCTTTTGTTTGGCTTCTCTCTCAGTTAAATCATGTCACTATAAAGATACATAATGTTGAATAAAAGAAGTGTTTCCTCATGGATTTAAGCAGTTCCAGTCTAAAAATCTGAACAATAATTACCACAGGTCACAGCAGTGGGTCTATGGCAGGGTGCCTGAAAGCAAACACCTAACTTAAAAGGCATCTAAGGCAAGGCCTAAGTGGTTTCTGACAAGAAAACCACTTAAGGGCAACATTAATCACTGATACCCCTTAGACATTCCAATCTGTGGGTTATTTCCCAGCTGTCACTCTGCAGGAGATATTGCACAGGTTTGCTCTGTGAAACAAAAATTTTATGAGTGAAAGCTACAAAATAGAGTTGTCAGCTTGACAGAATGTGGAGCCAGTGTGTCCCCGTGTTTGTTCTTACTGAGCTGTTTGGCTTGGGTTAAAAAAAACTAAGAACAGAAGGGCAAATCTTTCTCTGCACTGTCAGGCACAAAGGGATTCACTTAGACCTTCCTATCTAGTTACTTATCTGTTTGCCTGTTTGTTTAGCTATAGTTTAATGATCCATTAGTGTCTCAATAGTATCACAGCAGCTTCCAGAGGTGATACACAATCTAAGGACTGTAATAAACTCAGAGTGCTGTGATCTTCAATTTTACCTAAGTGTTAGACTTTTCTGACAAAAGAGAGTTCCTGTTTCAAGATATAAACATATGCCTCCAAACATAGGAGTAAGTAATGTGTATAAAAATCAGCATCTTATTACATTATTGAATTTTCACCAAACTGTGAACTGAGAGTCTCTGTGCTTAGTAAAACATGTGTAACTCAAAAGCTACACGTCAGTCTATGCTTTCACCTCCCCCAACTTGCAGTACAACAGTTCTGTCAGAAAAACTCAGGTGAGGCCACACTGCTGTGCTGCATCAGGTGAGCTTTTGTTCACAGATTGGCTGAACTCCTAAGATGAGCAGTACAAAGCTGAAGTGAGTACAAAAATAATTTATCAGGATGAAGGTCCAGTCAATTGTCTTTGTCTATTTGAATATGGAAAACCAAAGGCGGCACAGATGTGGTGCCAGCAAAGGAAGAAGTTTAACTTCAAGGATTTCGCATTAATCTCATTATTAATTAATACTACCTTGGTGTTAATTAATGCCAATTAATTTTTACTTGAAATTACCTTGCATAGAAATCTAATCTAAATAGCCTGAATGACTACTAATCACGTTACTGTGAACAGCATACTCCACCTTCTACTGCTGCAAGGTGACTTGATGGGTGCTTGCATCGTTTTCCAGACTGACATTTCTGCTCAAGTCTGTTCTCCAAAATGCAGTTTTAAATTAATCCTTGTTCTTAGCCTTGAGGGTTTTTCTGTGAGCATCACAGTGCTCTTCACATTTAGAGTATCATCTTTAAATGGGTTATAAGTATACATCCTTAGGATTTTTATACAGTGATTGCTCAGTTGCAGTTACTGAATTTTTGAGTTCAGATTTCTGGCTTGTGTTGGTTTGTGTGGTTCAATTTTTGGTTTCCCCATATATTGCACATGAATTGTTTGTCTAATATTTATTTTAGATCAGATTCTTTGCAAATATAGAGACACCATGTAACACCACTTTTGATGAACAAATATCTTCTCATATCAGCAGTTTATCTATGGATGAAAGAGAAGACTTTTTTTAAACATACCATGGATACTTAGAAACAAAATTGCTTGATTTTGTAAATGTATCATTTATGTAGTTGTATCATACTACATAATATATGTGTAATACAATGCACTAGGAGATTGCTGGGGTTTGGTTGTTTTCTTTTGGGGAAACTCCCTTTCTGTTTTCTGTTTTCCTCTCTGTCCTTTCAATGCAGACTTTCTTTGTGAAAGGCTGCTAGAATTCCCATACACTTCTGACCTTCTCAATGACTGCATCTTTCTCGCATTCCTCTTGGCCCAATTACATTGTCCTCAGCAGGAATTGCAAATGTTCAGGCTAATAATCTGGAAGTGTCGGGTATACTGACAGCAATGTAGAGTGAGAGCAGTTTAATCAAGAGATATCTTAGAAAGGCATTTTGGAGATCAGAGGGTACACTGATACTCCTAGGAGAGTAGGGTCTTAGGTGAGGTGTACAGACAACAGTCTGGAAATTGTAATAACAATAAATCATGTACTTGTGCATGGACAAGTAGGTGTGGCTTAAATTAGTATTTCTTTGCTTTTTGGAGGATTCAGAGCATATGACTTTCTCTACTGGTATCAACTCCAGTAGCTTAACTGCATATTTCTTCAGTTTTCTTATGGTTTGTCTGTTTGTTCACTTGAAACTTCATCTGAACTGTGTGTGCAATACACACTACCCTGCCTAGATGAAAGTGTATTCAGACAAAAGTATGGCTGAGGATAAAGCATATACAAAAACAAGCAGGGGGCTGGGGATACACAAAAGCCTGTGGATTCCCCTCTGTCTGCTGGCAGTAGTGCCGACCTGGGGGCACCTGAAAGTGCAAGTTCCCAGCAGAAGTGAGGGCATGTTTTGTCTGTCAGCAGCTCTACATGGAGTCTTATCTGTTTGTTAAATTTTCTTGTGATTAGGCTAATCTGCCTGAAAAGTGTTGTACCTGATAGATCCTGTTCCCATCAATCAGGCTCTTGGGAACTGAGTTGCAGCCATTAATCAGGCCCGCATGTACTTGCCACAGTCAGCCTACTGTGCTTCACATTGCTTTAATTTCCAGTTAAAAATGCACGTCTTCATTGAAATAGGAATAATGTTTCATTGCAAATAATATTCAAGCATTTGCTGACTTCTTAGTGCTCTTCTTTGTAGTCAAAGTAATTTCCACGGTGGGTCGTTACTACTGATAATAGTTATCAAGTGGGACCTTCAGAGGCTGTTCTGTTGCCTCACCCATTTCCCTTGCCGGTCCATTGAGCAGTGGATATTCCTGATGTGTTACTATTGCAGAAACACCTGTGATAACTCCTGGTAATAATTATACTCATGCACTGTGAAAATTCAGTGTCCAGTAGCTGTAATTACGATAGTAACAACGTTCAGCTTGTAGCATTACCTAATTGACTTGAACAATTCTCAAACTGTAACATTTGTTTTAATATGGTTATCTTGTTGAGACACAGGGGGAAATGTAGTCTTTCTACAGATAAAGCATGCAATTGATATTAAAAATATTTCAAAGTTCCACTAAATATTTATTATCTTATCTTAAGCTTCAGGTGTTTTTTTATAGTACCAAAAGGGTAAATAAATATATTAATAAAAGGAAGTTAACTGAAAAGTAACTTAACTCCAATGACCCGGTTGTTGTTCTGAAATAACTTCCATAATTCCTTATTTCCTCATCTTTGAATGTTCACTGTTATCGATGATAAATTTTCTTATTTTGAAATTTGAGGGAGAAAAAAAATCCACTTTGACATAATGATAAAATTGCCCTTCTCTCCAGGTTTAAAATTGAGAATGTCTCTAAATGGATTTTTTTTTTTTAATATAGACACAGCTGGCAGGTTTGTGAAGCTTGGCATAAACTTTATTTTCTTTATTGAGAATTGGTAATCAAGGGATTTTAAAGAACCTCATGGGATGTTATCAGTTTATTTCTGAGCGTATCTGAAGGGCATCTGCTGAAGCTGTAGGAGACCTGAACAAAACTTCACCCATTCAGTACATCACTGGACACTCTGCATATCCAGCTGTCTGCTTTCACGCTGTTGTCCTTCACACACGAGGGATTTGTGAATGTCTCCATGTATTCTGTGAAGCAATGTCTTCCAGGGAATCTCAAGAGGCAGAAAATTGCAGATTGATGTCATTTTGAGAGATTTAGCAATTTTTGTTGAATTTACAACATTTTCAATATTCTTCTAAACAAAAGAGTAAAACCTTGGCACTACATTGCCTGGAAATACCAATGCTAGATAGAAAGACAAGTAGAATATACCACAGATATAAATTATTGGCTTCATGTTGCAGTGAAAAAATCTGTATGCGCAGTGAATCAAAGCAGAAAGATGTAAACTATACTACCCTCCCTAGACTTGTATGTATTGAAGTACCTCAGTAATTGCTTTCAAATACAACAGATATTCATTGATTAAATACCAGCTTCAAAACTACATACTGAAGATAACCTAAAAAATTTAACAGATAAAGTGAATTAGACATAAATGACCAAATTTATATATGTAAAAAAAATGTAGTTTTTATTTATTTCCTCTCTAGTTGTGTCTAAAATGTTCCAGCTAGTCTAGTCACATGCTGAGGGGGCTATAAAGAAATGTAAATTGTAGCAGAAAAATAAGAAATTTGTATAATATTCCTAATAAATTTAAAACATGGAGTTCGTTCCTTTTTTGATCCAATAACAGATCCAAATTATCGCTGTGTGATAGTAGCACGTTTTGAAAACATGTCCTTTTTTAATATATATATATTAAAGAATCAAGTAAGAAAATAGCTGTTTAATTTTTGGTTTAATAGCTGATTAATATGTGTGTGAGGAGACATAATGAACAACTGTAATGTATGTGGAAATCAACATTATTATTTTTGTGGGTACATTGGTTAAATAGTAGTAGTCCAGCGGTGTGCAGACTGTTACAGTACAGCCATTAAGTTTCTATCTAAATTAACCTGCAAAAGGTCCAGATATGCATTAACCTGAGGCAAAATAAAAAATATATTGTGTCACTTTGTTTCCCCTTTAGCTAGTTTCATGTCTAATCTTTTTTTTTTTTCACTTCCAGGAGCTGGAGTTTTCTAACCTGTTTGCAGTCCTTCACTGTATCCACTCATTCTTCGCAGCCAAAGTGGCTTGTTTGGACCCTTTGTATGTAGGCAGCCAAGCCACAACTTCTGCTGCTCCCACAACTTCTGGTACTGCCAAATTAAAGTATACTACTTGACATCCCCCATGACAGCACTGCCACTTAGCAACAAGACATAAAAATGTATAAATATTCATAAGATTTAGACCTTTGGTGAACCATGTATGTGGAAACAAATCCTGGAGGCAAGACATCTTGCAGCATCAGCAGATAAATGGTCACATGGGAGCATAATTTCATCTCGGTTCTGCAAGACATCAGTAAATAATCCTAGCCAAAACCCCAGAATAGGATGGATATGCTTTTAGTATTATCTATTTGTACTTACATAGTGCTTTAAGCAACACTGGAAGCAGAGGAATAAATGGTGAAATGAAGCACTTGAGTATTTAATAAAATTTTCAAATTGCTGTAATAATACACAAATAGAATTGTCATTTTCCTGTTTTCAGATGTTTTTTATGATAATATACTAAACTCTGAGTATGAACATAATGCCCTATCATTATATTATAAGTGAGAGCAAGCAGCAAGCATATAGTACATGGTGACAAAGGAGATAAGCATGGAAAGATATTTGCGTAAGTATCTCCTCAGATAAGAACGCACTTTAAACACTGTTATAAATCCATAATGTTCATACATGGAGTCATGCTACTTTTTCCAATTTTTTCTCTTCATCTAACAATAACAACCACAAAGTTATAGCCATACTGGAATGATACATTAAAAACAAAACAAAACAAACAAACCACAAAAAGAAAAAACACTTTATCATGGCTAAGTCCCTTTTTTTCAAGTAAAAATAATGGCATATGAATTTAATTTTAATTGTGAATTAATTCAAAGTACAAAATGCAAAATGTAAATTTTGCAAATACAAAATATAGTGTGTCATTTATTTACTTCCTCCTTTTTTTTGTTAACAATTAAATACTGTAAATCTAAAAGTCTTTGTTCAAAAGATTTTGAAATTGTTTCAGAGACAATGAAGCTAATACATTGTTTCCACAGTTAACCTTGATTTCACATCATAGGTAGAACTTCTGTTCCAATCAAAATCTCAACAAATAGACAATTTACATTATGCTTGAAAAATTATTCTACCCTTTGAATTCCTAATAAGTTATTTTATATATATATAAATAACAAAAGACAGGAATAAATTTAATAACCTGTAAAGAATATATTACAGAATGCATAATTTCTTTGTTTTTTAGGACCATTGCATCACTCTGGATCAAGTACTAGTTCCAGAGTATCGTTTAATGATGAAACATGAAGGACTTGTAAATTTAAAATTAATAACTTTCTTTAATTGCAATTTTGCGATGTAGTTTAATTTTGCGCTATGACACATACCAGTGAAGATGATGGAAAAAAGGTATACATTTTCAGTAGTAGTTTTTGGGGTTTCTATTTATTGCCTTGAAATCAAAACTACCTTTTTTTTCCCCTCCACTTAGACTTGTTAGTGGCACTTATGAAGTAGGGCCACCATCTTCCTTGTTTAGCAGAAAGACTAATTCTCTCACATCCCTATGTATTAAGATGATTAATACTTTAGAAGGGAAGCCAGAGGAGAGCTTATCCAAATGGGAACAATTCAAAATGCAAGGCAGGGACAAAAGATGAATGAAATGTAGGAGCAAATCATGTCTTTGGTTTTTTTGCTTTGCGTTAGAAATGTTTGGATTTACATATGTGAGAGAAACACTGCCCTGAAGTATAACTGATCAAACTTGATACTAGTTCCAAATAATCTGAAAATATTTGGGGGAGGGGAACTCTTCTATCATTTTCAAATGTCTTTTGGTACACACATACTTCCTATTAGTACACCTCCAAGGGCTACACATTTATTTTCCATCCTAAATTCAGCGGAATGATGTAATAATCCAGGTATTAAATACTCTTAAGTGTCATCAAAATCCAATATTTTCAGGATAGACATCATCATGAACTTTTTAATAAGAACTGTCCCTAAATAAGGGGATGACATCTGAAGGATGGATAAAACTACCAGGACTGTCCATAGGATCTCAAGCTTGCTCCTGACACAAACCCCAGATATTTTGAATCTAAAGCTATAACAGTTCAAGAGGTTTAACAGTGGTAACTCAAGCACTGTCCTTGTCTGGAAAGCGTATACTGGAAACACAAAGTTTGGCAGAGCATTGACAGTACTGAAAACAGAAGCCTGATATCTTTTAATGACACTTCTCCGCAGTGCTCCCATATCATCTCCTTCCTTTCAGTGCATTGCTGTGGCCTTCAGCAGTCAGTGTGGCCATGTGCTAGCACCACAGTAAATGCTCTGCTGGCAAAAGCAGAATCTAGAACTGGTCAGCTGCTCATTGAATGTTTTTCCTTCAACGGTTCATGTTATGTGCAGCTGAACCACTGAATCTGAGGGGTGTTTAAAAGACATGCTTGAATGGGCATAACATTTACCCAAACCAGCACAAAGTATTGTCAAAGTCATTGCAAATTTCTGTAGATGAAGGGATTCCATTGTATGAAAGCTCCCCACAAAAATTTAGACAAAAATGCTCATTGTGCAGAATGGAGCTAATGACATGAACTTTTGTGACTCTACCAGGGCATCCTGAAGAGCTCTCTCAAGAATTCTGTTTGTAGAACACCTATGTTAATCACTGAGACTTTTGCAACTGGGCATTAAATACAAAACATTTAAGAAACACATTAGCCTGTAAACGGGGAGTTTTTGTTGTTTTTCTAAAGAGGTAAACTGGTGGGCTTCATCAATACTTTTATTTTCCAGGAGAAAAGTGTTATTGAGAGAATATAAGACATCATAGCCTTGACTGCAGGTCAGTGCTGATTTGTAAATGCAGCAGGCATTTGTGCAGTGACCTCACAGCATATTCAGAGATGACTCTGCTTCCAACCTTGCGCTTGTAGAGCAACTTGGCCAGATATTCAGTCTTGAACCAAAGAGGCAAAATTTTAAACTCTGTGTGAAAACTAATCCTGAAATACCAAAATAAAATTTGCAAGCATATTAAATGGCTACATTTTTCATTTAAATACCTACGAGAGGTTCCGATTTAAAGCATAGTGAACTTCAAATGCATATGTCAAAACTCAGGCTTTATGTTGCAGCCTGTCATTTCACACATGTCATGAATACAAGTACTTTGTAAGTCAACACAGCCCACTGACAATGAAAAAACAGAATTATAATGAGCCATCAGCTTTTGCTAAAAGTCTGTATGCAAGTGAAAGCAAATATTTTAAAAAGAAGGAGTTAACCAACCAACCCGTAGCATAATACGTAATTTGTTCTCTTTATGTCATGATATTTTCGAGTAAGTTTAATAAAGAAAATTCTTTATAGTACTGTGCCTATTGAAGTGATGTTATATAGTATACCAAAAATACGTACTCTTAAGCATAACTAAATCTATTTGGATTGATTTGCTTTGCTTTATGATGGGAATTTTAGATTATCTGATCTTCACAGAACTAATCATATGCTAGGTTATAGTGTTAGCATAATTGTATTATGGAAGTGTTACCAATTTGAATACATTTTATTCTTTATTTCATCAGTAAATGAATATGTTTCATTTTCTATGTCTTTTTAAAAACAACAGTTACAGATTTTCAAAAGAGCTTTTCATTCCAGTAGCACAAAGGCACCTTTGAAATAAAAATCAGTGTATTTTCTTACTGTTGGCCATTTTATTATGTTAATTAAGTGCAACAAGAACTTCATGGAGAAGAACTAGTTTTAAGTGGGTTATTTTTTAAAACTAGTCATTTAAAGTTTTGTCTATTCAAACTAGAATTCTTAAGAATGCAAAACAATAATATACAGCACCAATATGCTTTGAGAAAATAATAATGAAAAATCTTATTTTCTAAATTGGTTCTTGATTCCACAAAACTATATTTATTTATTTTAAATGTGTAAGCTTATCAGAACACCTCAAAGTGCACAGTTAAACATGTAGTTGTCAACACTGCAGCCTGTTACTTTAAATGTGATTTGGTTTATTCAATGCCTTAAGATGTTTCTTGTATCAGACGCATTGTTAAATAAGGCTTAAGATCTGGAGAATGTACAACTGTTGCCCTTAGAAATTCAGATCAGTTTTCATTCTTTCGTGGCAATTCCAAGAAAGCTTTTGGAAATTTTATTAACATTGAAAACACTAGTCCCTGCCTTTCACTTTCCATTTCTTTGTGTGATGGTTTGGTCTCTGAAAAAGTGGAGTGTCTGAAAAAAAGTTAAAGCTGATTTTAATACGTTCTGTCTCAGGCACTTATGAGTCCGAGCTTGACTCTCACCTCTGACCAGTTCAGTATGATGGGAAACATTAAAGACTCACTCAAGTTCCCAAAGTTTAAGTACTTGTCTTAGATGCCTGAGGTTGCACTTGAGGCACTTCAGAAGGGAAACACAAAGTGGGAATGTAACTTAAGGTCTCTGAAGGTGGACATGTATGTGTCTCTTTCTGTTTCTCTAAGGACCTAGAGGTGCTTCTACTTCAGTGTTTTCATTTTATCAGGAATGTGCTTTTTAAGCCAGGCTCCTGCCTACAGCCACTCATGCCATTCATCTTATCACAGAGCAGTCTTTAGGCACATGAGCTGTTTCTTTCAGGACAACACTAAACAAGCATTACATCTATATGGGTTCCAGGCCCTGATGGGCTTTCAGACCATGAAGCCCAGCTAAAATGAGTTGAGAGGGAAAAACCCTCTGAGATGCTAACAGCAAGACTGCCAGGTCCCGGTGCCAGCATTTTCTGTGGCCATAGTGGCTGCTGCTCGTGCACCATGGAAAAAAAGCTAAAAAGCTGAGCTTCACAGTGTAGCCCACCAGAGCTTAATGCCTGAAGGGGGATGCTGTGCTGCAGCAAGGGGCAGAATGAAGCTGGAAAAGGCTGATGCTGCCCAGGGCAGGTTGTTCTGCACCACTTTTTCCCTTCACCACATCAGGACAGTATTGGCTTCAAGCAGGCTACCCCATGCTGGTCAGCCATCTCCCTGCTGCATCTTTCTCCCCATCTGCCACAAACACACACCTGAATATTGGCTCTGGGGTCCCCAAGCACACTTTCATGTTCCCTCACTGCCGTTGCTCCCACAGGTGCAAAACTGTGCTTACTTACATAACAGAGCCTCTAAACCTTGTGCACGGCCAGGGGACAGTGTTAAGGATTTTTTCAAGGAGTGCTTGAGTGTGTCATTAACTTTCCGGTTACAGCAAATAAAATCATATCTGTGCTTAAGTGCTTTCCTGACTTGGAGGGTTCTTAAGTGGATTTTTTTTTTTTTATTTTCCTGGAATAAGTTCTGTAATATTGACACATTTCTACTTGCTTGGCACCATTTTCAGGAAGTTTAGCAGGGACCATGGCTCATATACTCTTGGAATCAGAAAGAAAAAACATAGGAATACTGGAATAAGAAATTTCAGTTCAGATTCTGTATATTATTACAGTACACTAAATAGTCTATTGAAATATAGTGAACAACTTAAAAACAAATGCTTTCATTTACATTTCCTTGTCAGCTTTCACCGTGGTATACATGCCTTCCACTTTCAACAACTTTCTCCACAGGAATCCCAGCTGTTACAGAAATTCTTTTACTATTCGGTATATACTAATATATAATGCAGTGTGTATGTACGTGTGTGTGAGAGGGTGGGTGGGAGTGTGTGTCCATATATTAGTATATACTAATGGAATATATTCCATATATATTAATGAAAGTTACATATTAGGCACAACTGTAAAACAGAAGCATACATCCATGAAGCTTTACATTTAAAAACTTATGATACTATAAAGAAACATATGTATATTAGTTGAAGAAATGGCTATTTTTGCAGGGTATGCACAATGTGGATATATGATAATAAATTGATAAAACATTAACAGATTTTTTATTTCATACCTCCAGGAACTTAGGGTTTTTTTTAACTATTCTTATCCCTTTAGCATATTTGCAATATATGTCATAAATTTTAATTTGTTATGGATAAAAATGACTGAAAAAATGTAATAGAAAGTGCTATATATTTTATAAATATTAAAAAACTAAGAAAAGCTATTCAAATTATTTATTTCATTTTTAGTTAAGGTTTTGTGATTGTTTGTAATATGTATTTGTGACAAGCATAAGTCACCTAGTTGTTTAAGCTCATTAATGTACCACTAATAAAATGCTATCTTCTGTTTTGTTTTTGTTATGCTTCTTTTTGTAATGGAACATAACAGAAAAAATAGAAAATAAATACTTTTTAACTAATCTTTTGCATTCAGTCATACAGTGTATGAATTTTATATTGTTAAAAGCCAAGTCTGGGAAATCAGGAAAATATTTGAAGAAGCTGGGGTGGTAAAGTTATTTCCCAACAATTTTATTTAATAGAAATAATGGCCATTACTTACTTAATACCTGATTAGGATTTCTCTCTCCCCTGGCTGTGAAGCTCAACCTATAACTACCACACAGCAACCAGATTATTTTACCATTGACATTTAAGTGCTTAGTTTTGGTTTAAATTAACCTAGGCCAAATATTGTAGTGCCTGAAGGTATTTTTGGTATATCTTTGAAACCAAATTTTTCAAATGGTGCTGCAGCTACTAGAGCAAAACCAGCTTGGATGAGTTTAATTCTGTTTGTCTTTTTCCCCAACTGAGGGAAGAGATGTTGGAAGATGGGGAGTCCCTGCTTTTATTTAGGCACTTTTGTATCTTCTCAGCAATTTAGGGTGAGAGTCTGCAGCGCAGATGTCACAGGGACATTTTTGAGGCCTTTTTTGTGCTCCCAGTGTGGGGAAGCCAGGTAAGCTCCATTATGACAGTGCTGCTCTCACCTTTCTCTCTCAGGCCTTCCAAAAGCACTCCCCAAGGCTTTCTTGGACCTGAGGCTGGGGTTGCCTTCCTCAGCTCTCTACCCAAGGAAATCTTCTTTGATGACCCCAGCCCTTTCAGCATCTTGAAGAGAGGGAAAAAATATGGACTAATTATAAGTGTGATGAACACTTTGTGTTGAAAAAATTCTCAGTCCTCATTCCCTGGAGTGATGAGGCTGTTGTGGGTTAGCAAATATACATAACTCTGTCACATTGGCTAGGTTCTTCTTTGTATCAAGTTTGTTTTTATACCACCACCATTTAAGTGAAAGGGCAGAAAAAATTAGAGGAGAGAGATCTTTGAAAGAAGAGGTGAAGAGAAACAGAATATTATAGTTAGGAATACCTTGGAAGTAGATATATTCCAAATGTACAGGAATCCTGTTATAGCCACCATTTTCATCTGTCCATTAAATAGGAACTACATTTTGTATTGAGCATGGACTCACATAGGACTGAAAGATTTGTTCATTCTAGAAACGCCTATCTTCTTCTGAATTATCATTTTTATCCTCACATCTTTTACATCTTCCCCACAGATTTTGGCCTCAAATGAAAATTATTGTAATCAGAATTTTTTAAGATACTGTCAACGAATAAGATTCTTTAAATTCATGGTTCTTATGTTCCATAGCTAGTATCCTTTTACTCCAAGCCCTACAACAATTTATTCTTGCAACATTTGAAATTAATTGTGGTGTATTTACCTGTGCTTCTGACCAATAACATTTAATAAAGTATAATATTTGTCTCTTTTCAATGATAAATTTTTACAGTTGTCTAGTGTTTCTTTTTCAGTATTTTGACAGTAGTTATTCTTAAATTTACTTATCAAGTAGTAGTATTTTTTTAAGTATTCTTCAAACACAATCCCCTTTATAAATAGAAAATTATATCATTTTAATTTTCTAACCGGCAGCAAAATAATTTATTCTCTATAGTTCTATGGTTGGTATTGCTATGAATTATTCAGAAAAGAGAAGGATTTCACCCTACAGCAAGTGTTGGCACTTGTTGGTTATGTGCTTTGTGTACTTTGCATGCACACTCTTCTCACCACTTTGAGCAGAATTTTTTCCCAGCCCTTTCTTCTATGTCATGTATAGCACAGATTGCAACCAGACCTGGCTCAGGACTCCTTAACACTGTGAGAGCAAAATTTTGCTAGTCTAAAAATGCCTCCTAACCAGTCTGGAGATGATTTAAAACTTGATGCCATAAGTGGCAATTTATTCTTTTTCCTGAAGTACACAGCATAAAAGCAGCAGCAGCTGGAAGAGGGTGTGTGGAAGCACTGCCATGCCACACTCCCTGGTTTGGCCTTGCAGAATTGTGAGCATAGAAGATACAAGTGTTTTTGTTTTTCTGGATTACATAAGGTGCAACCTGAAACTAGTTAAGACTCTTTTTTTGCTGCAGGGTGGAGGACTATAAAGATTTTTACTAGATGCTGAGATTGTCATGTGATGCTATCTCTAGAAACTGAGGCTTTAAAAAAAGTTTTAAAAGCTCCATCAAGTACCATGAGCTTCAGCAAAGAGACAAGAGGGAAGGTTCTTATGCAGACAGATCCAAACTCTAACCTTTCTCTTTTGAACAGATACAAAATCCTTTTAGCTAGATGTCTTTTTCTTTATTCTTTTCCTTATTTTGCTTAAGAGTCCAGTGAGGGGAGACAAAAGGTCTCAGAAAGGTCATACTGCTCAACTGAGGCAAGGAAGTGAGATAGTGGTCTTTGCAGTTCTACCAAGTGCAGCAAGGGTTCCAACAGGCTCCGAGCAAGGCAAGATCACAAACAACTTTGGTTCTCTTCAAACCAGAAGACAAATATTTGAAGGAAGTGTGAAGTTGAGGCCTTCCATCATTTCACAAGAATCAGGAGCTCAGGCTATAGTTTACGTGGAAACTCAAAAGCAAAAGGAGAACTCACGTCTGGGTGGTTCATGCGGCTGAAAGCAGTTCCACATGGGCATGCACAGCTCTCTGCCCTGACTGGGAGTTTGAGCGCCCCAGTGCTGATGCAATATAAGAGAGATCTGAGCTGTATGAGGAGATTAGGGCAACCTTGTGACTACTACAAAGGACCAAGAGGCTCATGAGATAGCAGGGAAGTGTTCAGAGGAATATGAATTTAGAAAGAACTGCCTGAGCTACCGAATCTTATCCAGTTTCCTCAGGCACTAATGTCATATAACCCCTTTCACAAATGTTTAAACTTCATCTTAAAAGTAATTAGGCTTTTTGGCCCTCTTCCCCTTGCTGGAAAGCTTTCTGAAATCTCACTGCTCTGATGGTTTGAAACTGTCTTCCAATTTCAAGCCTAAACCTATTTGGAACTAGTTTATATCTATTTGACTTTGTGCCAATGTTATCCCCTAACTTAAATATTTTTTTCCAGCCCTAGTGTCAGTCCCCCGTTTCCCCTCCTCTCCTTGATATATTTATAGCAAACAATCATATGCCCTGACAGCTTTCATTGTGCCTGAATGCACAAATCAAGCTCACACAGAAGATGTCGATGCAGTGCGGTGAAATTTGGTGCAGAGAATCCTGAGCTATTGCTGACTCCAGCTGATCTGTCTACCTGTTGTGCTGCAGCAAGACCAGCTCAAGGCCAGAAGCAGTTCATCCACTTTAATGCACTTTAAGATAATAAATACAACCCCTCAGCACCACACTGTGATGAACTGCTTCTGAAGCAGATAAAGTCCACGGCAGCTCAGGGCTTTCAGCACTGCTCTTCCTCATTGCTCAGTGCAGACATTCGCTAATCAGGCTCCCTGGCTTGTTTCCCTACTACCCTATTGGGATGCAGTATTACTCTAAATCTCTCCCGAATTCTACCTTTTTCCCAGACTGTGACTACTTCTGCACCTTATGCCATGGTCCAGATATGATCTCCCTTATGTCCTGCCCTATGGCCGTAATATTTGTCACTGTCTGCAAAGACCAGGACTGGCAGCATGAGTTATTTCTGTGACTGCGTCACACTGGTGACTCACAGGCATCCTGAGCAAAGCTAGTATATCATGGAGCTACTTGCTCTTCCAGTCTTGAGCTCTCAGCCCATCAGTAATGAGGATGGGGTATAGGAACAGGTCAGTTTATCACCCAGAACATAAACTAGGACTTTTTACTTTTTTTCCCCCTACATTATGGGGCAGGGGAGGCAGAGAGAAATGAGCCATCATTTTAAGAGTTAGTTTTCTGTGAGACAGCTCCAAGGGGTGCCAGGGTAAAGATGCATATTTGGATGCAAATTCTTTTTCTTGGAGGCAGGTTAGAGGATTTATATGCCAGTTCTACCCTTTCCACATCTTTTGACTTTCAGCCATGACTAAACAGAAGAAAATAAAAAGCCCTGAGAAGGGCAAAAGAGGAAGAATGAAAGGCTCATTGGAAACATTTTCCTTATGGTCTTCCAGAGGTAAAATATCTCATGCATTTAGCAAGTCTTGTTCCATCTTTGCAATTAGAGAGTTTATTTCTGAATGATTTTTTTTTTTAACACCTGCACTTGAGTTATATTTCAGCAGCCTTGGTTGGGACAGAATTCCAGTAACAAAACCAACACTGTATTCTATATGCTTTCTGTTTGATCCAGAGAAATCACATTTTTCAAAACCCATTCTCACTTTATGTGAACAGAGCTTTTGGAACACAAATAACACCATAAAAATTTTTAAATCGTCAGTGGATGAGGTAATTTTTTTGTTCTCTTTTCTTTTTAAATATGGACAGGTGAAACTTAATCACTGTCATTTCTTTTTTTTTCTATGTATAAATGAAAAACTGTGAGTCCATTTTTTTTTGACTGCTGTGTGATCAGCTTCAAGGACTTTTAAAAAGACCAGTGCAAATTAGTACAAAATTTAAAAAAAAAATTGCAAAAATTAACTTCAATCAGGGGTTATTTAAGTTTTTTAAAAGCTTGTGCAAAACAACATTTGTTTAAATGAACAGGAATATTAGATTCTAAGTTTATGTATATATTCAGTGTTATCTTTAAACTATGAGTTATGAGCTGTTTCTATAGAAAAAAAAATAACTCCTGATACATAAGATATCAGACTGCCTCATAATAAATACATAAATTTGACAAAGCTGAAAGCGAATGCAGTGTGGTAGCTGTATTGCAAAAAAAGATGGATGACTATTTAAAGTGGTCTTTCACCCTTTGCCAGTTGGCTGCTGAGAGGATTTGCAGCTGAGCCCATGATCAGGCTCATGAGAAGTCTGTAGTCCATGGGTACAAGCTGTTCAGAGGAGGGCAGGCCTGTTACTCTGTCCTTCACAAAAAGACCTGTATTAATCTGAGCCTTTTTAATCTCAGTGAGGGAGGCTTCTGGTCTTCCCTTCCACTCTTTTATGAGGAAAAAACACTGGCTTCACAAAACTGAGTAAAGATGAGAGAAAATCATAGTGTCAGGCTAGTTCAGGAGGACATCTTTTCCAAACTCCCATGCCCCAGGTGACAGGATTTAGAGTACAATATCCTTTTTTTTTTTTTTTTTCTAATTTTAAAGTTATTTTTATGATTCCCCAGCTTTATGATAGATAATGATTAACCCTGGGCTTAGGAATGTTGACGATCTTCTTTCCATTGATGCACGAGAGGGGCAGAAGAGGGTCTTTTTATAAATTCTTTGCTGTTAAATGCTAAGCTTTAATAATGTGATTCCTGTCTCTGTGACTTGAATAAAGTATTCTGTGTTTTATTATACAGCAATATTTTAATTAGAATAATTTTATTTATTATATTGCTACCATGATCCTTCAACATTTTTCCTAACGAGTTGTTCTCATTAATCAAAAGGCCAGCTTGATAGTTGCTTTATAGTAGAAGTTTATTCTTTGGCAAAGTCCGTTTCTGTTCGTGGGCAAGAGCCCGAGAACTACAGCAAAAATCTTGTTTACAAAGCATCAATAGCAGTAGCGTACCAGCAGAAGATAGCAGCAGCAGCAGTAGCAGCATAGGATGGCAAGGGCTAGCAGCTTGGACCCCAAAACTAACACCTTTTATTTCTAAATTACCCAATGAGAAATTAACACGATTTCCAGACTATCTATTTTAACCTATCCAAACTGAATTCTGACTTTATTACAGTGGTCGTAACTTCTGCTCCCTTGATTTGTGCAAATGGCTTTGTCTGTAAGCAAGTGGTTTTATCTTCTTTTTATGTTGGAATACTGAGCTGTAGAAGCTGTGTTTTGGTTTTGTCTAGGACACAACTCACTCTGCAAAAGATAAGATTAAGGTGCTTTCACTAAGTCTAAGGACTTCTGAAGCTGTTTTTAATACAGCATGCTTTTATGCTTAAGGCACTTGAAATATATTTTTACTTGTTTAACTAAAGCTTACACTCTCGATTCAGCTTGTGTGACTCTGCATGCTTTGTCCCCTGCATTTGGCAGGGGCATTCATTCCAACATCTCCCTCACATATCTGCTCCCAAATCTGTTCTCCCACAAGTTTTATGATATGGCTTCAGTAGTTCCAGTATTTCCATTCACTTTATTGAAAAGATGCTACATTCAGCTTAGATTGGTTTAATTACACACAGTTATATTCTGAATAGTGCTTGAAAAGGGGGAGGGGGGAAGTGAAGGGGGAAGATAGAGTGTGTTTCAGTACAAACAGATAAAATTATTAATGCTCTCTATAAAATTATAAAGCATAATTTTTGATTTTTAAAATTTATACAATATTTAAAATGATTGTCAATGGGACTGTATTTTTTTGATGATTTCAATGCTTTTTGTACATGTTAATTTTTTCCCTCAGATTACAATCTATTTATCTATGTTGAATCAAAGTATTGACTTGTATGTGAAGTTTGCTGAGGGTAAAGTATTATTCTGGGACCATATGTGACAACCCAAGACCAAATGAAGCCACAAATTTATTGTTATTCACCTTATTTCTAATGTTTGCTTTGCTTCAGTTATTAAATTTCGTGTGAACATGTAATCAGAAAAGTATATCCGGGATGTAAAAGAAAATTTGAGATGCCCCAATCCAACAGCTGCGTGCTTTCTTATGTTTTGCTGAGTTCCATTACTGAATGGCCAGATGAAGGCCTTAAGTTCCTTAAGAAAAAGTGTTGCAAATCTCGTACTTTTGGAATCTCTTCAGGCAATGCCTCTGGTTCATGTGTGCTCTCTCAAATAGTCCCCGGGCCCTAGCATTTAAGGTATGATATTTTGATGGCAACATTTTCCTACAGTTATTTAAACGGATGATGCCATTTACTAATTTTTTTCCAGCAATAACTTTACATGCAGCATAAACCTCTTTTAACACTGGGTTGTTTGGTGGTGTTGTTGTTGTTGTTGCTGTTTCCTAATGCCTTGCTCTTTTCAACACTTTAATACCCAGGAATCCCAGAAGAGATAACAATTTCTGCTGGAAAGAGACTACTTTACAAAGAAAAAAGCATATATAGTTAATATGTTAGTAATGTGTCTAAGCTTATAGTCTAAAATCATCTACTTAATCCTATTCACATGTTTAGAATTGATCTATCAAGAATCTTTAAGACAACAGAATAAACAGTTTTCCAGACCTATTTCAGGTAAAGGCCTCCTCTTTTTTCATTAAGAAAATTACTCAAGAAGGAAGAAACTAAGGTATACCCTTTTCTTCTAACTTCTTTTATACCCAGTGGCAGAAGCCATAGTGTACAAAACATGGTTCACTTTAAAACACTAAAAATAACTTTTCCCTTTACTTTTAAACCAGTTCTATGATGGTCACAATTAAAAATAAATATTTTTTACCAGATTTCCCTATCAATAATATTATTTTGAGATATTAATTGTACCATATCTTATGACAACTGTTAATGAATATTTGTATCTATTTAATCCACTGGCTCCTTGGATGTCGTCAGGGACTGGTGGGATCTGGTATGGCACTTTGTGAAAAATCTCTCTGAAGTTCCTTATTTCTTATTTTTTACTTTCACTCTCTTCCTTTTCTTCATTTGCTGTACTCTCTGACTGTTGGTTTTTTGCTGATTTCTTTCCCCTTAGTTTTTACACCGTCTCAAGGAGGAATTTGAGATTTTTATCAGTAAGACATCCAGTCCAAAGGGAAAGTAAAGACAGGAAATAAGAAATTATGTTTACAGATGTTTCACATTTCTGCACCATCCAGAAATACAGTATTGGTGATGACAGAAGACATATCCATGCCTTGTTTAGTACTCTTTTTAAACCTAGACATAGCCCCTTTTAAATATGCCAATATTGTCAGTTCCCCAAACTCTTGTGACATTAAATTCCAGAAGCTCCTTACATGAAGAACTACCTAATATTAGTTTGATCAAGACTGTGTTTCAGTCCAGTTGGATTGCATGCTGACATGACCTTGTCCATCATCTCTATGATTTTATAAATCTTAGCCATACTCTCCACCCAGCCTCTTCCTTTTCAATTAATCACACATCTTCTTCAGTCTCTCAGACAGAAGCTGCTGTATCCCCCTTAACTGTTTTAAGTTTTCTCTGCATTGTATCAAACTTGATTATGTCATTCCTGAGATGTACAGGCCAGAATTATATGAAATATTGTGGTGTATATACATACATACAGAAGGATTACATTTGATAGCAAGATGACACCTGTCTTCCACTCAATATCCATCCTGAGCATATTCCATTCTGCTATCTTTTGGTTCTGCCACTGCAGGTAGAACCAATTATCTAGCGAATTTTCGACCTTGACTCTTTCTTCAGTTCCAGTTCTAAATTCAGCCTCACTGAACCAAAATTTAGATCATTTTCCCCTTAGATAAATTACTTTGTGTATTTATGTCCACTGGAGCTCAGCCTTTTAGTTCAAACATTTCTGTGGCAAGTCCTTTTTCAGCGCCTTGTTCCTAGTACAGCATTTGACTACTTGCAAGGGGTTAATATGACCTACAAACTTGTAGATGCATTACATAGCTCTGTCCTCATGTCCTGAAAAGCTGAATAATACTGGTCACTGCAGGAATTCATTGCTGACTCTTCTGCAGTTGGTAAAATAATTATTAAATTCTAGGCTTTGCTTTTCTATCTTCAACACATCCTTTCCTCCATCCTGGTGGTGGGTCAGTTTCTTTAAATGATGGGTGTGGAACATATCAAAGTCGGTTTTAAAACCCACTTCTACAGTTTCCATGGTCTGTCCTTCAAAGATGGGCTAAGTGACACTCTTGTAGAAGTCCAGCAGGTCAGTGAGACAGCATTTCCTTTCTCTGAAGGCTTTGACTCTTCCTCAACATAGTTGCCATTTTATGCGTATACTAAGTAATGTCATTCTTTATTACAGACTCCTGTGCCTCAGCAGGGGGTGAGACTCAGTGGTCTATAGTTCCCATGATCTCCTCCAGTGCTCTTTTTTGTAGATGCAGACATGGGGACCTAGAGATGAGGTAAGTACTGGTATTTGTCTTGGTGACAGTTTGTAATGATATCCACCTTCGCCGTGGTTCTTCAGTTTTACAGCTGAGTTGCTTGGGTGATTGAAATCTTATCCTGATGACATCTCCTTGGTTTCAGATCTGCATATTTCTCTAAAACTGCTGCTTTTCCTGAAACCTCTGCTACCACCACTGCATTAGCATGGGAATCTCCTTCAAATTCCCAGATAGACTAAAAGAATTTTACCAAATCACAGAATGAGTTGGAAGGGACCCACAAGGATCATTGAATCCAACTCTTGGCCTTGCACAGCATCATTTCTAAGAGTCACACCATGTGCCTCATGAGAGCATTGTCCAAATGCTTCTTCAACTCTGTCAGGCTTGGTGCTGTGATCACTTCCCTGGGGAGCCTGTTCCAGTGCCCAACCACTCCCTGGGTGAAGAACCTTTTTTTAATATCCAATCTAAACCTCCCCTGACACAGCTTCAGGCCATTCCCTCAGGTCCTGTCACTGTCACCACAGAGAAGAGATCAGTGCCTGCCCCTCATCCTCCTCTCACGAGGACGTTGTAGACTACAATGAGGTCTCCTCTCAGTCTCCTTTAGGCTGAGCAGACCAAGTGACCTCAACCGCTCCTCATATGGCTTCCCCTCAAGGCTCTTCATCATCTTTGTTGCCTCCTTTATACTGTCTCTAACAGTTAAATATCTTTCTTATATTGCAGTGCCCAAAACTGCACACAATATTCAACATGAGGCCACCCCAGTGCAGAGCAAAGCGGGACAATCCCCTCCCTGGCCTGGCTGGCAATGTTCTGCGTGATGCCCCCCAGGACAGGTTGGCCCTGATGGCTTCCAGGGCACTGCTGACTCATATTCAACTCGCCACCAACCAGGACCCCCAGGTCCCTTGACTGAACTTCCCTCTTACCCCTGAAAGCAATTTTTAATGTCCTTGTCCCTAACTGTCTGATGACAGTAATTTTTAAAAGTGCAAACTAATTCTAGCTTTATTTTTTATGTCTGACACTACTTTACTTTTGACCACTGTCTGAAATGTTTCCTAACATTTTAAATACATGATCTAATGGACCTAAAATTTAGACCCTTTCGGGTCATCCTTTTCATGAGTACCCGAAGCTGATGTTCATATTGATTCTGTAAATGTGATGCTGAAAGTATGGCCAGATAACAACAATAAAAGGCATGATGTATATCATGCAGTAAATATTCCCATCGTTTTTCCCCTATAGACTTTTTTCATTCTCAGGTAGTGTGGAGATTCCCCTCCCCAGACGGCTCTTCCCCTCCCCCTGGGAAGAATGGGTCCTGGGGTGGAAGCATGGGACACTCAGGGTTTCCCTACTCCCTGCTAATGTACCCAAGTCCTGTTACCCCATTGGCCATGTATGTACCCCCCGCCCAGAGAACTCCTTGGTTCTCCCATGATTCTTCAGTCTTTGCCCCGGCTGGCAACCATGCGGCTCGGAAATAAACATCTCTGCTAACACCTACACAGAAAAATATCGTTCCCCTTTTCTTTCCATGGGCCCTGGCTGTCTTCTGGGAAGGTTGCTGGAACCCCACAGCAACAAATGGTGGAGCAATGCGGGCAGAATCTAATGATTGTCCCCTGAAGACAGTGGAATAGAGGAAGAGCGAAGATTCAGAAGATGCACAGGAACTCAGTGAACAAAAGTTCCCTGGGTCTCTCTCCTTGCTTTTGTCCTGCTGTTCCCTCTCAGACTGTGGAGGAACCGTGGGAAGAATTATGACTATCCGAGCCACAAAAGGAAATTCATCTTAAACTTGAAAACAACCTTGAAAAGCAATTTGTAAATTTTAGCTTTATTCAGGCTAAAAAAGACGTGAGGCACTTTTTTGCATGGCTGTTTAAAAATTTTTCTATGTTTCTTGGGACTTAATTCTTACGAGAGACTTTTGGGAAGATATTTGGACAGAGTTAATGTCTCTAATCGAAACTTATGCCAATAGAAGGATATTTCTGTGACAATTGTATGGTTACAGAGGCTGTTGAGCAACATCAGCAATGTTCCTGTGGAGCTAACCTCTCCCCCTTCCTGGCAGCGGACAATGGCCACGACCACGACCACGTGGCCCACCCAAACGTGCCCAAAACCCTCAGCAGCACGCGTCCTGCCTCAGAGCTCCCTGCCACGCGGTCACGGCCCCACGCCCCAAGAGGTCTAAGCACAGCAGCGAGGCGGCTCCTGTGGGCGGGTGGGTTGGCACACGAGGCCGTTCCTGCTGTGGTCCCAGGGGCTGCAGTGGAGATGCTGACACTGGATGCACCTGGCCTCGCCAGCGGCCCGCGCCCCGGCAGCGCCCGCCCCACCCCGCGCCCCGTGTGGCACCGCAAGCCCCGTGAACACCTGGCGGCGATAAGCGGAGGTTGCTATGGTGATGCAAAAGCCAGCGGTGGTGGTGCACCTGTGGCTGGTGCAGGAGGCGGCGGCATGGCCAGGGCTGGCACAGAAAGCAGCAGCAGCGGTGGTGCGGCTGTGGGCAGCAGCAGCATGGCCAGTGTGGGAGGCGGCTCCAGGTGGTGAAATGGTGGCGGCGCTGCTCGCAGAGCGGAGAGGCGAGGCCCAACCCGGCTCCCGCAGCCCCGAGCGCGGCCCCTGGCAACCACTCCGCCTGCGCCCCGGGGAGACCGCACCCCTCGGCGGGAACACGCAGTTGGTTCCGACTCCGGCAGCCCTGGCTGCCCCGGCGTGGAAATGGCGGCGGAAACTATCATAAAGCACGGCATGACAGCGAGAGTTGTTGCAAAGCACAGCATGACAGCACCACAAAGAGCCAATTGCAACAGCGAAGCAGTGGCAACTCAAAACCAGCACCAACAGCACAAAGACAAAAAGGTTATCGCAGCTAAGGTTTTAGGCACTGTGAAATGGTTTAATGTGAAGCAAAAATACAGGTTTATAACCAGACGTGACACCAAGGAAGCATGTTCATTCATCGAACTGCAGTTATCAAAAATAACCCCGATAAATGTCTCCACAGTGTGGGGGATGGGGAAATTGTAGAATTTGATATTGTACCAGGAAGAAAAGGCCAGCAAGCAGTGAATGTTACAGGCCCTGGTGGTAATCCCATAAAAGGCAGCTGACATGCACCAAATTGCAGTCACCCAAAATAATATGCATGCCAAAAACCTGCTCCTGTGACCACAACACCTCACAAAAGGACAAGTCAAACCCCTTTGAATGTTCAATGCCAGCGCCTGCAACTTCCCTTCCTCCAGCCTACCTTTCCCTTTTATCCTGTGGGTTTGTTCCAGTCCTATTATCCCCAGTTTATTCCTAATCCGTTTTCCCCCCCATGGTTTGCCTATGCAATTCCATTTCCCCACAATCCCTCTCCAATACCTAGGGGGGGGTTTGAAGAGGGGGAGGGAAGGAATTAACTATCACTGTTTAGAGTCCCAACAGGCACAGATGAAAGAAACTCTCTCCTGACTCAGTTTCCAGAATAAGTGTGCTCAGAGAGCCTCCATCTCCCTCCTGCCAGCTCTGGGATGCTCCAGAAATATTCTGTTTGGACATTTGGGACTCAGGGGGTGACTTGTATTCTTTTAAAATTGTTCTTGTCATTTTGTGTTTGTTCAGTTGTTTCAAATGTTAAGGTTTAAAACCCTTGAGAAAAAACCTTCTTAATAAAAACAAAAGGGTGATGTGTGGAGGTTCCCCTCCCTGGAGGGCTCTTCCCCTCCCCCTGGGAAGAATGGATCCTGGGATGGAAGCATGGGACACTCAGGGTTTCCCTACTCCCTGCTAATGTACCCAAGTCCTGTTACCCCATTGGCCATGTATGTACCCCTCGCCCAGAGAACTCCTTGGTTCTCCCATGATTCTTCAGTCTTTGTCCCAGCTGGCAACCATGTGGCTCGGAAATAAACATCTCTGCTAATATCTACACAAAAATATCTGCTAATATCTACACGAAAATAAATATAGAAAAATATCATTCCCTTGTTCGCTCCACAGGCCCTGGCTGTCTTCTGGGAAGGTTGCTGGAACCCCACAGCAACAAGGCAGCTCACCTGACTCCTTGATATTGTAGCTTATAGTGGAGCAGAAGATAAGTTAAGGAGGAAAATGCTTAGAAGGCTAATAGGAAATAGAAAATATTAGAGAACATAAAGGGATAGTGTTAGCCAGGGATTTTTTTACTCTATCTGTGGGAAGATGGCAGTTTCCTAGATGTTAGTAAATCTAAAGGCAAATAATTTCATCACCAATCCAACTTTATTCTCAAGCCAAAGTGCTTTTATTGTGATGTTGCCAAGATGCTTTTTGAAAAGTAGTGGCTGCAAGGTAAAAAAGATAATATACATGCAAGTTTTCTAATTTCATGCCTTTCCAAATTACAGTAATTGAAGATGTCCTTGCTCATTGGATGGTACAGTAGGTCATGAGAAGGCAGAAACTAATCCACTCACATTACTAAGTTTCTGTATATATCTGGGCAGATTCTTTCCAGTCTGGGTATCAAGTCATAGCCCCAGACAATGTTCCTTTGAATAACACAAAGGTGTGTTCATTGTTTTCTTTTTGTTGGCAGTCTTTTATACCCCCTCAGGCTAAACCAATTCCATAAGCTGGCAGAGGCCAGAGGCATCAGATCTAATAGTTCTGGCATTATCTCTTAATGACCCTTTTGTGGGCTATCATGAGTCATCTATTTTCTGCTTGACCCATTGCAGACAATTCCAAGTAAGAGGCACTTAAGTAGAAATATTTGTACAGTAACCACTAAGTCAGTCTACGGAATTATCAAATTATTTTAGAGTAGCTCTAGGTGAGTCACAGCAGCAACAATGCCTTGATGAGTCCAGCAGAAATCAATAGCTCTCTGGATCTGCTCAGCAGTCTGTATAAATTGTCATTGTAGACCCCAGAACTGGGGCCAAAATTCAAAATAATATGCAAAGATTTACTTTAGTCTTACATGTGATCTTGAAAATGTAATTGTTCATCAATCTTTTAGAGGTCAGTGAGAGTCAAACAAGGGTAGTAGCTATAGGACAAGATCCTAAAAGATTGTTTAGCCTACTATCTCCCTAAACAGCCAGGAGCGGTTGCTATCTCATATAAGGGACCATGTGAGAAGTGGTTGAAAGAAGAGTTTGGATCCTTTCTTTCTCCTCATAAAGATTAATTGTAGATTTTGAAACCACCAAAACTTCAGTAATATATTAAAACTGTTGCTTCTCGGCCAAAGAGAAAGAAAGACTTGCTGAGTTGCGGATGAAAAGCTACCAATATGTAAAAATCAGTTATTTTCTTCTGCCTCCAGTGCTTTGTGGTGTGCATGTTGCCAAGAAAACCTCTAATGTTATTAGTGAGCACTTGCTGTAGTAAAAGATTGATAAATCTTATTGTAGTACAGTCTCTTATCTTACTATGGTTTTCAGGATATATGGAACAGCATATATAATAGCAACGTGGTATGAAAACGATTGTCATGTTTTACTATTGTCTTTGGCAAACAATGTAAATGAGCAAGAAAATTTCTGTAGTCTACTTCACCAAGGCTAAAATTTGATCTCAAAACCAGGTTCCCAAACTAAGGAACTCAACTCCAACTTGAAAAAAAGTATGTGAGATCATAAATCACAAATCAACTCAATTTTATTTTGGGAGAAAATCAACTTAATTAGCTAAGTATATCATGGGATCACATATTGGTAACATAGGAAGAGAAATTATTTGTAAGTGGATTATTACCAGAAAATTCTGGGGACCATTTTTATAACAATAAAAATGATTTTGCCAATTTATAAAGACAGTCCTGCAAAATTACTTGTTTCTCTTTTTTCTTTCTTCCTCTTTCTAAATTGTTTTTTAAGAAAAATATTAACATATTTGATAAACACATTATATCAAAATGTACATGTATGCTATATCAAAATGTTATATCAAAATGCAAGCAGACCTGATAATGTGACTTCGTATATTGTCACGTCTCCCTTGTAAAAGGAGGGCATGTCAATTCTTGTGGCTTCAGAGGAATTCAGCTTTCTTCAAGTTTTCAGTACTTAGAATGAAAGCCTCTGGTTTTCTAGACATTGGTTAAAAGGTGATAGAAAACAGATATCTAGTGTAGATGGCACGGTATCCAGCCAACAAACTTTCTCAGTAAAAAGTCATGCTGGTGATGTAAGCAAAGTGGTGCTAGGGAGCATTCCTGGGCACTGGGACTGAACTACTTTCACTGCTCAATTGTTATGTCCTACTTACACTGTTAAATGATTGATTAAAATGATCCCTGGCACATACTTGGCCCAGGCTGTCTCCAAAGCAGTTCCTGGTGGGATTACAGAGTGTGCACTGATCAGGGCCATTCACCACAAGGAGACAGAATGTCATCATCCTGTTCTGGAGAGTGAGTGAGTATAGTGATATGTGTGAGGGCTACTCAATGCCAGCTTGTCTTAATTCCAGAAGGCAATATCGGGCACGTTTAATTTAGTAGGATAGATGTAGCCTTAGAGACCTTTTCCTGTGTATGAACAGAAAATCACCTCAGAAATCAAAGGCTTAATTAGAACCAAGGCATTAGTTTAATTTATCCCTGTCTACTGGTATTTTAATGTGTTTGCAGTAAACGTGTTCTTGCCTTGTAAGTTTTGCATTTCAAATGTGAGTGTTACTGTCAAGGCTCACAATACATCTTGTCTTATGGAAATATTGTGTCAGACCTTTCTTATGGGGAATTATATAAGTTTTAGTTCTGTCTCTCCTGCTGCTCAAAGGGCATGAAACATTAAATCCATTTAGATATATCACATTAGAAGGGTCTGTTTCACTCTTCTGGAAGATAGAGCTGCCTATGTTATCTGTTTGGGAGCAGTTTCAGGAAAGTCCTCTATCCCTTTGGGACAGAAGATAAATAACACTGGCTTATCAGATGGCTCTGATAAGTATTCTATCTTACCAGATTTGGGATATGGCATAACAATAATGCAATCATGGTAAACTTTATAACCAACTTTTTCCCCTGATCCCATTGGATCATTATCAAAGTATTTTAATTACTCATCTAGGGAGATAAGTAAATTCACTGGAAATATGTAGGAAAATTCAACCACACTAGTTTTCTTCAGAGTACAAAATGACTTTATGACACTTGTAATCATATTAAAATGTTATTACCAATCATACTGTAAGTCTTCTCTTGCTTAAGTTGTTAAAAACATGCTATAATTTAACAGTTTACTTAACAACTGCACAAGACTACCTCCTGGGGTGAGTCCAAAGGTCACCAAGATGATTAGAGGAATGGAGCATGTCTCCTATGAAGAGAGACTCAGAGAACTGGAGCCTGGAGAAGGTCCTGGGGAGACCTTAGAGCAGCCTTCCAGTACCTAAACAGGGCCATTATGCCTTCTGGAAGCTTAATGTGGAAAGAGAGCCAGTACCTAAATCTCGTACTCATGCCACTGTCTTATGATGTGTTACAGACCTTTTCATTTGATGGCTAAGAACAGATCTAACATCACTGCAAGCTTGTGGCTAAATTAATATCTCAAGTGTCTTGAAATCTGAGGAGCAAGTTACAAGCTTCAAGCTATCATTTTGCCTTAACTTGACTATTTTTTGTGTGTTGGAAGCAAACCTGAATGGGAACAGTAATTCAAGTGAATATAAAAGTCCTCGTAATTGAAATTTTAAATGAGCACAACTAAGAAATAAACCAGCATGTGTTATGAGTGAAAAGTGTGCTAGTAATTCTGACATAACCCTTAATGTTTGGTTCAGAACTCCTCTACTTTCAAGCAGCATTTTGTCTTAATTTCTACTTGCTTTTTGGAGGAGAGGTACACAGTGGTTTGTGTGAAAAACATAGGCATAAAAAATAAAAATAAAACCAATGGGCTAGGGAAATTAGGCTTTTTCACAGTAGATGGTTTTTAAATGTTTATGGTGCTCACAATAAGCTCGAGCTCTCATCAACTTATAGGACACTGCTGTTACCAGTCCCCAGCGGCAGCAAGAGTGGGAGCACTAAAAGAGAATGGCTTTTGGCAGCAGCAGCCCATGGAGGCTTTCCCTTTCCATGGCAGAGCCATGGTGCCACAAATGCCAACCAGCTGAAGCAGACAAAATAATCTTCTGCCACTCTGCAATTCACTCTTCTGGTGTTACCTGTGACTAGCAGGTAGATACTGAGCAATGGGAATGCAATATATCCAGTCAATATCTATTTTCCCCACCTCTCCAAGGCAGATTGAAAAGCAGTAAGTGATGGTTATTATAGATTTCAAGCTCACTTAGAGTGACTGACAGGTGGAAAGTCAGATTCTGACTGCTTTTACCGTAAGGGAGCATTTATTCATTAGTATACTTCATTAATTAATAAGTTGCATTGCTTCTTTCCCCTATCTATTCCTAAGCCCCTTTGCTTGGGAACTAAACCACATCTTTTTCATTTATGGCACCTTCAATCGAAGCAGCTAAGGCAGCAAATTGCAAATGTTTGAGCTGTGAAATAAAAGAGGGTGGACACAAGTGTGTCAATTTCTTTGCCCATTTTCTGCAATGTACCATAATTTATGCTCTGAATTAAAGAATAGGTGCACTTTCCTGTTTTCAAATTTATATCTGCCTTAAGGATACAATGACATTTACCAGTTTTTCTCCTGCATGTCTGAGCTGCGGCCCATATGTGAAAAGTACTGTGACAACTCCATTAGTGAGGATTTTAACTGATATTTTTAAGATGTTTAATGGTATTCATGGTGGTGCTATTAATGGAAAACATGAAATTCTTGATAGGTTCAAAGATATGTCTACTGTAAGAGCTCAACTTCTGTAAAACTTTTGTGACTATTCATTTACAACAACGGAATACTTTTTGTGTCAACTTGAATGCTCATGTAATATCACTTTTAATAAATGATGCGCTTTTAAGCCCAAAATAAATATAAAGGAACATGCTTCATATAAATCTGAAAAATAGCAGCATATTTCACAGAATCAAGAGAAGTCTGATGCTCCAAATGATGTTCCAAATAAAACATTTCTTTTCATTATAGAATGTTCAGTTCTAAGGTTTTAACTGAGTTAAATAACTTAACCACTTGTAAAAAATCATCACAGAACTTTCCTTTATCATGTCAGCATTAAAAAGATAATAGAACAGGAAAGAAAGAAGATAGAAAATGTATTTCAAAATATATAAAGATAAAGGTAATTTATTGTAATATAAGTTAAACACTAAATCAGTTAACAATGGAACTGTCACAAAAAGTTCACACAGTGTCTGTCGATGGTGATGGCTTCCAAAGGGAGGCTCAGAAATTTTGATGTCTTTGTTATTGCTGTTTTATGAACCAACTACCAGACAAGTATACTTTTAATCCCCTTTTGAGATAAGATCTAACACTGCAACATGAAACTTTTTAAATTACCGAACCTACATCAGTGTCCAATTTACCTTTGAAACTTGTGGCATCCTTGGTCTCAATGTCATTATGTTCCACCTCATCCTGTTGTGCAACTATTCATTGTTCAGACTTTTAAAAGAACACATGATTTGGTACATTTAAATCTTGTTGATCAGTCCTATCTCTTTAGAGTGTAAGACACAGTAAAAACTCCCAATTTATCTTCTCTAACACATATTACTTACATATGTTCTTATCTTTTTTTTGTTCTTCATTACATTCATAGGTGGCAATCACAAGTTTCCACACCTTAAAACTAAAGAAAATAAAACTTCCAAACCGCCCAAAAAACCTCTTGGAAAAAGAGCAGTATCAATATTGTAGTACTAATCACACTTAAATTCTACTCTGTTTAATTATATTATCACTTACTGCTTTGTTATAGAGATCTCCTGTCTTATTCAAAGGACAAAATGAACAGTGCTTAATGAACAGCTATTCAATATTTTCTTTTTTACTCATCATTCAAAGTCTAGTTCATGTCTTACTTACTGCATGCTCTTAAAATCCACTCTGAAGAGAGAGTTGTTAAATCTCCTGGGGTTTCTGATGTCACCCATTACTATAATATCTGAATACTGCTGAAATACTAACACATTTATTTTCACAAGATACTGAAGGACTACTAGGAATTTTGCATGTTTGTAGACAGCAGATTAAAGACAGAATGATTAGAAGCAAAAATTGTGCACTCTCATTTGGTGTCAGTCTTTCAGGACAGTTTAATAGTTTCCACAACTGCAAGCGCTCAGGGCAGAACTCTCTCACATCAGTCACTCTGACCTAATTTTAGAAACCCAAGAAAGAAGTTGCTCTTGGTACAAAAAAGGGTTGCATATGTTTCAGTGGCCTCAAAGGAAAGGTATCAAAGGTAGAAAGAAACCAGTTCTTCACTCAGAATTAATTTCCTTCAAAGGTAAGACCATCCTTTCTTTACCAGCAAGGTTATCTCATTTGTGCCATTTCATTCCACGGCTACAGCAGAAGAGGCATCACCTCTGCAGACAGCTTCATTTCCTAAACAGCACTGTTTTACTGCCATGGGCTGAAGCCTAGCAGAAAGTTCAGTAAGTGACATCTTCACTGCATATGCCCAGCTATAACTTAGATGATTCTGGTAAGTGCTGGGAAAAAAAAGTGAGCAGAGAGAATTGTCATGGGAGAGGCTTCCCCCAAAAAAGCTGAATCATATCTTGTCTGCTTTAATGGTTTAGATTTTCACAGAAAAGAAAAAGAGAAGTAGAGATGAACTCTCAATGACTTTACATCC
The DNA here is from genome assembly GCA_013397175.1 of Platysteira castanea. Taxonomy (NCBI): domain Eukaryota; kingdom Metazoa; phylum Chordata; class Aves; order Passeriformes; genus Platysteira; species Platysteira castanea. The sequence continues at coordinate 93,306 of VYXC01003416.1, forward strand.
ATCTAACGTGCTTAGGGCAGGACACCAGAAGGTAACAGAGAGCCAGGTAACAGCAGTTCGTTGGCTTTAGGTACACAGAAAATCAAAGAGATTGGCCTGGGGTGACAAGATGAAAAAATATTTTAATAAGATGCACTTTTTTTCCTGATGTTAATTATTCCGACTACATTTCTGAAAAATATATCCTCCTATGAATCTTTTCTCATGTAGCATAACTGCATGAAAAGCTACAAGTAAATATGAGGTCTTACCATATGTTCCTGTAGCTCTATTAAAATTTTGTCTGCATAATTCTCTGACTTATTCACTTTGTTAATTTTTTTAAAATGCATTTTTCACTTGGCTGTCCTCTGTGATATTCAAGATTAGTCGTTAAGAATTGTTTAGGGGACACCCTTCTAAACAGAATATTCTCTTTTTTGAAATTCCCTGCTAGCAGTTTTACTGCCCAGAAGGCATTTCTTTCTTCTTTGCTAATATATGCAAGAGTTTTGACCACAAATCCCCAGATCCCCTTGATTTCCCTTATAGCTGCATACCATTGGAATAGCCATTCCCATATCTTGATCATTCTTCTGCCTTGTTCCAAGGTTTTCATTTTTTACTGACTGACACAAAATTTGAATTAGGGTCAATTTACCTGAAAATAACTAAAATAATTGCCATAATGGTCAGTATCTAAGAGAGGTCTCATTTATTGTTGAGGGGTTTTTATTTATTTTTTTTTTAATTTTATGGGGGTTTTTCTTAGCATATTTGGAATTACTGAAAATTATGTGCTGCTTTATAAAGAAATTCTAGCATTATTATTTTAACTTTTAAACTGTCAGTAGCCTCTTCATGAGCAGCTGGTGTGGAAATGGAAAACTCTGAGAGGGCATTGAGGAGAAAAACTGAAGCAGGAGCTGCAATTAGTACCATCCATTATTACCATTAGAGTATACAATAGGAACGTACAGATTTGAATATCTTGATGAAATACAATCTTGAATCCTGATATTCCTGCACTTTGGAATAACAAAAATGGCAGAGCAGCCTTACTTCCAGGGTACGAATATCAATGTCACAAAATTGTCTAATTCAGACCTACTAGGAAACATTTTGGTTTGGGTGTTTGGAGTGTAAACACATCCCCATTGTTCACAAAACCTCAGTATCCTGGAAATTTTAGTACATATCCAAGCTGTAAAACTCACCAGGGCTTCACAGCTTCCATGAAAGCATACCAGGCTTCAAGTGTCTCCTAATTATATCCTGACTACCTAATGGGACTGGTCAAGATGTATCACCCTTCCCCATCTGTTCCCACCCTCTCCTTACCTGATGTCCTTGTTTCCACTGGAAGTAAACTAAGATATGTCACAGAAAGAAAGATGGTCTAGCAGGTCTGTGCTCAAAGTAGTAAGAGAACAGGAACTGAGCATCCCACTTAAACAGCAGCATTAAGTACATTGGGGTGGAGAAATTAAGTTGGTAACTTCACATTTGGAAGCTCTGGCACCAAAGCACTTTTATCAAACTGATCTGGCAAAGTTGCAGCAATGAGCAATCTGGTGCTCAGCTCTTTGTTGCCCAAGCACCTAGCTGAAGTTCCCCTGGCTCTTAAATATGTAGTAGAAGCATGTGAATAAGGTTGAAGCATAAAGATTTTCATATTATTCTTTATTCAGATGAAAGTATGGTCTATCATTGCCTAATTAGATTGTGACTCTTTAAGTTTCTGTGTTAATTTCTATATGAATAGAAGGACACAAAAAAGAAGACCTCCCAATTCTTTGTGGGGAAAATATGTGTCTTAGGAGATTGCAATCTGGGAATTCTTAAACAAAACTAGAACATCTCAAGATGTCTGTTCTTGAAGAATGGCTTTGTTATGGCCTGCATTTCTTTATGTCTCCTTAAAAATCAACTCTGTTTCCATGGAAACAAAAAGAAAGCAGAAAGATCAGGTAAATTTGATAGAGGGAAAGAAAGCTGTTTGTGTACTAGTGCAATAGAAGAAAAGACTCGAGCAAGCAAGTAAAGAAATCAATTTTATAACAGTAGGCAAATCATAATTATGACCCCAGAATAATATTCAGAAGATGATCCTGACTAGGGAGAGCAAGAGGAAGTCATTGTGACAATAGGACTATAAACCAAATGTGATTGTGAGCAAATGTGTCACCTCATCCAGACCTAGACAAACTACTCTTAATTGCATGGTTTGAAGAATGAAGTATCTCCTCATATTCTGCAGTTGTGTTTACTACCATGTAAACCACTTGCAAAGTCATAGCTCAGGAGATGAATTACTTACATAGAGACACTACTGTAACATGCTATAGAGTTGCTTCCATTGCATTCAGGCAGATATCTTACATAGAGAAGCTCTAGACTTTAATATTTGGCCAGTGACTTGCTGAACAGGACTCAGCTCCTGCTAGTTTTCTTTGTGTTTTGTGTCAGAGAAAAGCTTTTTTTTCTGAGTTTCTCATCCCCCTGAACGGCTCTAGGCACACCCCCACCCCAATATATTACACTGATGACCTTCAAGCAGCCAATAAGTCTCCCAGATGTCCACGGTCTCCCATTATCTTCTGAGGAGCTGAAGTGGATGAAACCAAAATTGTCCGAATGACCAGCACAGCTGGGCAGGTGAAAGTTAGTGAAGGAATAAATGGAAAAAATAACACACAATAAAATATCCAGGGTTCAAGTGTCTGATTCAGCGGTGTTGGCTTTTCCTGACATCTTTCTGCAGCACACAGTACCCTTGTACATGTTCTGAACATCAGAAAGAGAAGTGTTTAATTTGGTAGATCCACTTGAAATTACTGTGAGTTAACTTATTGTTAAGCAAGGTTTCAGTGAGCACCATGAGGACCAAAGTGGGACTCTGACCAAATTTGATCCTTAAAAGGCTCTTGACAGTTTTCCCCAGAGGCAGAATTTTTATTCCTAGAATTAGCTTAAAATTATGGTCTTGCTAAAACCTAGCTGCTCTGTCAAGTTGCTTTCCTAATGTAGACTGCTGTGCAGTGCTGCTGTGTGTTAAATGGCTTTCACACTTGGACGAGCAGAGTTTAACTTCCCTCTTATGTTGGTCTGACAATTTCCAGTTTGACATGTGGACAATTCCATACACGTGGCATACATGGGTTAGGCTTGTGAAAACAATTAGCCTTTTTTTTCTAGCAGAAACGTAACTAAAAATTAAAAGCAAGGTGTATTAAACAAGGATTAGAACCCTTTGGATGCTTTTCAAAAACTCTAGCAAGTAAGCGATCATCTATTTTTAATTAGTTTGTTTTACTAATGAATAGAAGTGAGCACTTAAGTGAAGATACACAATAAATCTCTTTCTACACCCTTTTGTAGAAATTACAGACTTTTCTAGTAGAAGAAATAGTATTTTTAAAATCTCTTTTCTCAGCCATAATAAATTATATTTTGTTACAGAATTGATATATTCTATATATTTACTACTATCCAGGTGGCGTCTTTATTTTAGTCCATATATAAAAACATGTTCTTGCATGCTTTCTGGATATTAAAATTAGATTTTTATCCTGGATATTGCAACTGACAGTTTTCAAGGGCAAAAATTGTATAACATGTAAGCAATCGCCCATTCTTTGAAAATGAAATGCAATTCTCAGTCACTTAAGCTGAGACAAAAGAGTAAAATCCTTGGAAAATTGTGTTTTACAACAGTTTATTTCATTGTTGTGTTTTTCAACAACAAAAGTGAAGTTATCACAGAAATGTCTTATATCAATACAATTTGTTCTCTTTGACAAATACTTTCCACATCCCTGAAATGCATTTAGGAGTAACTACATTCCTTATTCGCAAAGCATTTTTCATTGTCAAATATCCTAAAAAAGAGTAAACAGTGGTTTTCGCCATTAGCTCTTGTAGGTCAACATTTTAATTGAATCAGCTGATGAACATGACACTCCGTATATCCAATGGGAAAAAATCCTTCCATTGTGCAGCAGTGTTGAGAAGACTGGTGAAAAATTACCTCCACTGTCTGTTCTACCTCCCCAGTCAAACAAAGGAATAATAGAATCAGAAAAATGTGCACTTAACAGCTACATGGAGTAACTGTCAAGGTACCTATCTTGCACTGGGCTTGCAGCTGTTCTGGACATAGGTGCCCTTTTGAGTTTCCTGGTTCCTGAAGCATAGTCACACCTAGGAAGGGTCACGGGGCTGGAGGAAGGAAAGCAAAAGTGACTGCTGATGAGAGAAAGCAAAGCCAGGTTCCTTTGTCTCTGAGTAAGTCAGACAATGCTACAGTAAACAGTAAAAAAACAATCAACAAATCCTGGAAGCAGATCTGAAAGTTGTGTATCTCATTTTGAGTAAGAACTCTAAGAGAGAAACTGTAATCATGTTCTTTCTTGTTTGGGTTTTATTTCTCTCTGGCTACATAATTTTCCTTGCTTAACACAATATCAGCCTTGAAAGAAAATGTTCCTTTTTGTCATCTAAAAGTAAGTTTAAAGACATTCTCTAAGGAAATTAGAGATATAAGTTCCCATCTCCCTGGGCAGACACAGGACCTTGATTCAGGTCATACCATTTACTGGACAAGTAAATGTTCTAGGCTAGAAGGAAGTAATGAAAACAATGTGTTGCCTCATTCAGTTTTGGTTTTGGCTCAACCAGTCCACATTTAAAGATCAGACCTATCATTAGGCTATGAGGTGAAGTCATTTAATCCATGCAGCCCTTTTTGGGTTGTATGTGGGGCCAACAAATTGTGAGTTTACTATTTGTAGTAGCCAAAACTAAATACTGAAAAACACACCAAGAATCTTTCACACAAATAGCATGCAGACACCTAAATGGCAATTACCTGATTAGTGTCCCTGATGAAAGACAAACAAATGCCAGATGAGGAACACTTCAAATAGCTAATTAATCTTTGGAATCACAAGTACATGTAATATAACATTCCTGGCATGTCATCTAGAATGTCATTGTTTTCTACTATACTAATGAAGTGCCTGAAAATGAATTGCTGCAAATAGTTATTTATCTCCAACATGTTCAATATGTCAACTGTTTGAATTCATGTCTGTACATTCTCTAGTAATGTGGAATTACTAAATCTGTGTAGAATGTCTGGCTTTCTGTAGGCTAGATGGGAGAATTTTGCAGTGCTAAATAGAAATCTCCATATATTTCACAAAGTGCCACAGCAAATCAGAAAAGATGGAAGACAGAGCACCTGAAATCCCACTTCTGTTCTGAACATTTGTGACTGTAGAGAACTGGGAACTGTTTTCCACAACTCCTACTCATAGCTCATAAACCTTTCTGGACTTCAGTACTTAGAAGTCATCCCTCTAAGATATACCATAAAGATTGTTAAATTGTCCTCCAAGGAAGTTCAGAGTCTTTTTAAATACTGAGTACTGGAATTCTAGCTATCAGACTCCTGTATTTCTAATGAAAAGACACTAAGAATTCTGTATAAATAAATGTCATGGCTCTCCATGAATGTTGAATTGGGATGATATCTTACTGATCTTCTATGAGGTGCTGTCAGTAAAGGAAGAAGAGAATGAAGGGAACTGAAAGATTTTTCTTTTTATACTATAACCACTAATTCTAGTAATTTTTTTCCTTCATATATAGTGACAGATCACTGTTGAGAACACAGTTCCATCATTCATGGATGGATTTACATCATTCACAGATGGAAATACAGACCTTTCCTTCTTTTTCACTACAGCTTTGCATATTTCACTGCCTAGACTTACCCTCTAAATAGATGTCAGAGGGGATTCTTTCATTGTGAATACCTGGCTCTGTACCTGCTTCCATCAGAAACTTTGCCAGGCTTACCAGTGATCTGCCTATGTTGCAAACCAATAGCTCTAGAGTTCATTTTTTTTCCCATCTTCTGGATATTTCCATCTCCAAGAAGATAGATTGGATTGGTGTGTCCCTTTTCACAAGTGAATAAGGTCATGCAGATATTGCCAGATAGCTAGAGAATTTGGACTTGCTTTGTTTTTCTGGAAGTGTACATTCTTTCTGGAGAAGCTGCCAATAGTTTAGATGTGCTTGCTATCTGTTAATGAGTCAGTGACCATACTTTGCCAGTTTTCAATGCAACAACTAAATAAAATGTGATAAATCTTCCCATTAAGTTTTCTGGATAATGGCATAGCATTTGCTTTGGAGAGGTTATATGGATGATACTTTACACATAAAAAGTTTGTGGATATTTACAACTGTTGTTAATTTTAGACAATTTCTTTTCTAGCTAGCGAGACTAACATAGGCTCTGCTTCAGGATGTCAGCCAACATTATACTGAAGTCAAAGGCAGAAATACAAGTGAAACTTTAGTGAGGCACTGATAACTCAGATGTGACAATTATCTAGAAAGAGGTAGGTCAGGAATTAATTGCATAAACCATGTGACAATGCTTTTAATGTAAATTTCTTTGATAATTAGCTATGTTATGACAGAATTTTATCTTGACTCATTTTAAAATGAGGATTATCTCTCTGTGCACACACATGCACACATATAAACATATATAATTTCAGTTAATGATAAGTAAAATACTCAGGGCATGGTCTAACTAGCAACAAAGAACCAGACATGGGAACTTGAGCAAAAGTAATTATTAAATAACAGATATTGTATTCTTTAAGAAAGAAAGAAGTAGTAACAGAAAAATTAAAACTAATAGATTTCAGGAAGACAAACTTCAATAAACTTTGAAAGCTGGCAGGCTCTCAGTTGAAAATCTATTCAAAAAGGAAAAGAGAACTGACAGGTTCTTAGAGAAATGATATTGAGGTTACATGTGCACACCCTCCTAATGCAGAAGAAAAATAGGCAGGGGGTAGGAGATGGACTAAACAATGACTTCTTGGACTCGAGAGAAAGAACATATTCTAAGATACTCAGGTCAAATACTCAGAAAATAGGTCAAATGTGAACGTACATCATGGAAATACAGAGAAAAAATAAAGTGCTTGGATGTTCATGTTTATAAGTTAGTAAGAATGGTATAGTATCTACAGGTGATAGGAAGGAAGTTTAATGACTTTTTTTCATAAATCCTCAATAAAAAGGTCAATTTTCATCAACTGACTTATAGAATGAATTCCCTCATTAAACATTTAAGAGCTCAGCCTTTAGTAAAGAAGATTATAAGCATAGTGAGTGCTTGGATAAGATGCTTTTAAATTAAGCAGTCTAGAAGCATCCCATCCCAGGATAAGGAAGAAATAGCTTCTGAGTTCTTATAAACCTTATGGGTTATCTTTGAGATCTCACATAGATCAGGTCCCAGGAGAACAGAAGAACATTTCTTTCTTTATTTGAAGAGAGGAAAAGGAGGACATATAGACCTGCCAACACTCAGTACTACTACAAATGATAAAAAACCTAATTGCGTGTCACTGGAAAGGAGGAAGAAGGAAATGAGTAGCAGACAAGATGGATTTGTCAAAAACAACATATGTCAAACCAATTTAATTTCTTTCTGTGACAGCGCAGCAGACCCCATGGACAGGGAATAACCAGTGGATGTCGTCTATCTTGAATTTGGGAGAGATCTTGACACAGTTTCATGACATCATTATAAGTAAGCCATATAGTCTCTAAAGAAAAATATTGGAAAACTGTTCTTAGAGAATAACAGAATAACAAAATAACATTGAGGTTGGATAGTACTTCTTGAGATCATCTAGCCCTCCCCGTGAATCTCCCCCTCTATCTCCCACTCCAGGCTCAGGCAGAATCAGCTAGAACAGATTATGCAGAACCACGTGTAGTGAAATATTTAATATCTCCAGAGGCAGAGAGTGTACAACCTCCCTGGGAAATATTTTCCAGTGTCTAATTTCTCTCACACATTTTTGTTGAGATGGAGTTTTGTGTCTTTTAGTTTGTATCCGTTGCCTCTTGTCCTGTCAACGAGTGCTACTGAGAAGTCTGGTTCCCTCTTCTTCATTGCCTCCCATCAGATCTATAAACACAATAAATTCCCTCTGAGTCTTCTGTCATCCAGATTGTAAACAGAATGTGAAAGAAGCTCCAGTACCTTCACCACTTTTGTGATCCTTTGCTGGACTAATCACATCTCAGATGTGTTCATGTTTCTACTGCGCTTTAACCTAAGTTTCTCTAATTTTGTGTCTACATGGAATCATACACAACCATGTTCTGGGATCCTGTGTAAGTCACATTGCAGAATAAATGTCAGTTAAGGGGAAAGAAGAAAGAAACTTTCAGGACAGTATTTGATGGAAAAATTACGGTCCTTGTCTTATTTCTGTACTATTCCACTGCCTTTAAAAATTAAGTCTCCATGCACTTTAGACAGCACTTAACTCTCCTCTTATCCAATGTGTATTCAAAACTATTTTGTGAGATTCCCCATTCCACTGTGCACAATCCTATCCTATATTTACAGATGTTTAAGACCATCTTGCATTCTAAAAAATCCAAAACAAATACCTTTTACTCAAATAGAACTAAAACACCAACTTATCTGTACCATGCATGCAAAGCATTATTAAGGTATAGGGATTTAATTTTTTAAAAAATTTTTACAAATAAATGTGCTGAAAAATGACTTTATTCCATGACCTTTGTCCCAGTCCAGAAGGAGCTCTAAATCTACTTCAACTCATATATAAATTTATTAGAAATATATTTGGAATAAGTGCAACGTGATTTCTTGGGGCCAAATTAATTTTCTCTGAAGATGTAATTTTACTGTAAAGAATTAGCACACATTTGTTTAGAGATTAGGAGAATTTAGGATTAAGATATGCAGGTCAAGTTTCTTAAAACTTTCATTGGCAAAATGTTTCTTAGAACCATTTTCAGACATTACTTGAGCACTTAGTTATATTTATGTAATTGAAAATCAATGAAAAATAAGATTCAAAGGACAACAAATTCACAGAAAATACCACTTGAATCACTTTCAGAAGTTTGTTCTTGCTTCTTTTTCTGTCATTTAAAAACATGGTTTAGAGACTATAGTGGTTCTTTTTGATTAGCAAAGATAGGGATAAATTATATTATGAAGTGAATTTTAAAAGGAATAATTTCCCCTCTCTGCTCAAGTACTATGGTATACTCTATATTTGAAAGAGTCTGTGAAAAAATAGATTTTAGTCCTATTAACATCACAACACAACACAGTATCAGCTGTCTGATTTCTAAATGATGGCATTACTCATAATAAATGCAAAATTCAATCAGAAGAAGGAAGTATATCGCACATAGGAAAAGGGACAGGCCACTTGGGAGTAACATAGGATTGCTGTTGGAGTGTGCAGGGATGTGACAAGGAAGGGTAAGGTCCATTTGGAATTAAATCTGTCGAGGGGTATCAAGGATAATAAGAATGAGGATTTCAGGGAAAGCCTACGCCACTACAGTTTTAAAAAAGGGCATGAAAGAGGATGCAAGAATGTATAGCCGATCAGCCTCACCTTCATTCCTGGAAACGTGATGGGACAGGTCATGCTGGGTGTCAGCTCTAAGTGTGTGGAGTAAAAGAAGGTTATCAGGAGTAGTCAGCATGGCTTCACCGAGGAGAAATCATGCTTGACCATTCTATTAGCCCTCTATGATGGCACAACTGACTGAGCGTTCCCCAGGGGATGGTACCGGGTGCAGTTGTCTTCAAATTAGCTATCAGTGACCTGGATGAAGCAACGGAGTGTGCCCTCAACAAGGTTGCTGATGATATGAGACTTGGAGGAGTGGCTGCTAACATCAGAAGGCTGTGCCACCACCAGCAGGACCTGGACAGGCTGGAGAGTTGGGTGCAGAGGAACCCAGTGACGTTCAACAAAGACAAGTGCAGGGTCCTGAACCTGAGGAAGAATAACCCCCCCCCCCACCACCAGGACATGGGCAAAGCAGCTCTGTGGAGGAAGATAGGGGTGTCCTAGTAGACAAGAAGCTACTATGAGCCAGTATCACATCCTTGTGGCCAAGACAAGGGATTGGGGAGGGTCCAGAGGAGAGCTATGAAGATAATGAGGGGACTAAAACATTTCTCTTTTGAGGAGAGGCTGAGACAACTGGACCTGTTTAGCCTTGAGAAGACAGGGAGGGGATCATATGAATGTCTACAAATATCTTAAGGGCCGCTGTCAAGAGGATGGGCAGAATCTTTAAAGTGGTGCCCAATGACAGGAAAATTAACCACAGGTACAAACTGGAACAGAGAAAGTTCTGTCTAAATATGACGACAAAGTTAGTTACTTTGAGGGTGATGGAGCACTGCAACAGGCTGTTCAAAACCCATCCAGATCTGAGCTCGCGTAACCTGCTTTAGCAGCAGGGTTAGACTAGATGATCTCCAGAGGTCCCTTTCAAGCCCTACCATTCTGTGATTCTAAAGTGGTGATAAATTTTCAAAATCTTTAATTTTTTACTTATGCATCTGTATTTGAAAGTCTTCAACTCTTGACAGAATACTGTGACATGTAAGTTTTGCCTAAATTTCCAAGATAGCTTTGTCTTTGATCCATATTGCTATCATTACAGCTAAATTCAATTACTAATATTGACACCACAGAAGGCCTTCTACAAGCCACTTGTTATTTTTAGAAAACTCTTTTTCAAACATGGAAGGCAATAAGTAATAGCATGAATGGATTTTTATTAAAAAGTGGCAGATCTGTGAACATGCAGTGAGCCAGACTGTAAGCTGTGTGATAGTTGTAATTAAATGCATAGCTACAATTGAACTTTACCTGTTGTGTGTTCACCAAACAAATTGTTATTGACCAGTTGAATGTCTGTAGTGGTCAGACAGAGTGATTAAATTTATAGAGATTTTGGATCTTGTTTTGGGAAGGGTCTAAATCAGCATGATTTTGTAGGATCAAATTTTTTTTGATAAATATAGGATATTTTCAGCCTCCTCAGAGCTTGTGTGGCATGTATATTAAACTGGAGATGTAACAAGTTATAAGGAAAATGTGTGTATAGGAAAAAACCCTTTTCGCTAATTAGTTCAGTTTTTGATGATTGACATCTGCTGCTATTTTTGTACTAGTCATTTTTCTAGTCTTCCATTTCTCCCATCCATATAGATATGTATCAAAAATTGTCTTCATATCCTCCCCTTCTATTACACTTTACTGATTAGCATTTCCCCGTAATACGTGGTTCTTCACAAAACTAATATTTCTTAAATAAAGAGACGCATTTAAGAGAAAAATACAAGTAGCATTTTGTTTTATTATTATGTTAACCCAAGTAGAGTATCTGTTTTTTTCATAGGGAACACCAGCCAGTTTTCTTGCTGAATTAAAGGAGAAAGAAGATCAATCTGCTGGAAAAGGCTATAAAATGCCAGTTTTTCTCCAAAATAAGCAGTGACGGCTGCTGCTGTGTTTTCCATTCACATTTGGGAAACACATACTTACAGACCAGATTATTGCTATTTTAGATCAAATGAAACTACAAAGAAAGAATAAATTTGTAAAGAAAATGTCTCCAAGTACATTGGGTAGAGTACATTGCTGCATTGTGTGACTATTAACAGTGGAAATAAATCTCCAGGGGTTTTGGTGGTTTTTAACATGGAAATTGCTATATTATTTGTTTTTTTCTTCAACTATAGCCTCAGCTGTAGCATTCCTCTGCTTATTATCAGCTTGACTTAGAGAGGAGAAAATAAGGAAACAGAGGGAATGTGGATAATTATCTTTCAAAGAAAAAATCCCTTGAAATACTCCTTCAGTCTTCAACGTGAGAAGTAATATATCTAAAAGAATGCTTCAATTTGATCCAAAAATTTGAAAGTACATACATGAAACTTTTTAGAAGTATGTCTCCTGTAAAAGAGCAAATATTGCATTTCTAATGATTTTATTAATACCCAATGAAACTAGGTTTGTTGGTATATTAGTACTATAGTTAGAAAACCTGTTCATATCTTTATACTAGTGTGAGAGTGACTGTAGGAGCTGAACTGAAAATGCTCTTTAATTTATCCGAAAAGACAGTGTTTCTCCAAGAGAACTAAACAAAGACAAAAATCTTGTAGTGTTGGCAGTAAGGAGCAAAGTAGTGCTCTTTGGTATTTAATCTAAAAGGAAGATACATATTTCAGTTAAAACATTAAATAAAAATATAGACCAATAGATATCATAAAAGAAAATCTCCCTTTTGCATGTTTGTTTAGCTTTTCACCTAACAGATCTTTAACACAGAGCACTCTAAGTTCATTTAACTCAACAGCACAGGCATTGGCATTCTCTTGACTGCCTGGGTGACAGCAGGCTATGAAGCAAAACACATCTAAACATGGACTACTTCCATATATAAAAATCTTTTTATAAAATTTTTTAAACACTTAAAAATTTAAAAAATACTATCTCTCTGCTTTTGCAGTTGTGATGTAGAATGAACATAAAGGTGAATTATTTAATATTCCTGAAATTTGCTACTGCAAAGCTGTTTGTGTAAGCTTGAGTTGCAATTGCTTGGGGATGATTCCGGAGTACACAACTTTTCATCTTTATCAGTTTGGATCTAGGCAACATCAAAATGACCGGAAATTGCTCGATGTACATTGTGAATTGCTGATTCTTATGCCAGGCCATGTCTAGTTATTCAGGTGTGCACTTCCAAGTCCGTTTTTCATACACTTGGTCACCTCAAGTGGGAAAAAACAGAAGAAATTGTAGCATTAGCATTGAACAAGCAACAATTTCATTATTTACATTAGTAACACACAGTAAGATCAGTAAACATCTATTTCGTAGCACTGAGAGTTTGTTTTAAGAACCCATAGGTAATTAGAGGAGCTAAGTTAAGAAATCTTGAAACAGGTAGCCTTACAACCTTAAATTTGTCGGCTGCTCTAGTTTTTCTCTCCAGGTTCAAAAACTAAGACTTATGTTGCTATAAATCAGTATCTAAGTGCTGAACAAGATGATTAGATATTCATCACATTAATGTACCATCAGACTAAGGTAGTTATCAGTCTATTTATTCTAATAGCAACATAAATTAGCATGTTATAAGGGAAAACAATCCTCTACCATTAATAAACTCAGTCTTCCATAATAAAGAAATAAAATTTTAGACAGAAAGAAGACTATTAATTGATTTCAGGTAGTTAAAAGCTATTTTATTGCTTTCATTAGGTTTAAATAATAATGATCTGACATCACACAAAGAATTTGGGCATCCCAGCACTTTACTGAATTTACTATAAAATGACACTCTCAATAAAATTACCAGAGATGAAAATAACTTCCACAAAAAAATCCCCAAAACAAAACAAAACAAAAAACCCAAAACCAAACCAAACAAAAAAAAAAACAACCTCAAACAAAACCCCACAACTCCCCAATAATCATACAAACAAACAACAAAACAAAAAACCCCCACACCCCAAAGCAATCAAATGAAATTGTTTAAGGGTAAGTTTAAAGGAGGAGTGGTTGGCAGATAGCATACAACAGACACCTTCTCAAAAGCCAGAAGGAAACATGAATAAAGAAGTGCAAAGCAATAAGATGGGATGATTGTAGAGACCATTGGGACTGTGAGAGTCACAAAAGGAAATGAAAACAGAAATGTAAACCAGGATAGAATTATGTGAAAATGTTGAAGATAAGGATGTCCTGGGAAACAAAATGCATTACACTGAGACAACACCCATCCAGAATGAGATTTCTGGAATGAATAATGGAGTTAAAAGAAAGGAGGAGAGTTTATGCAGCATTTTGAGTACAGAAGTTGACATTCTTGGAAGCTGAATGAAAAGTTATATTAACCAAACTCTTTGAGGAGATAAGTGACTCAATCCTAACATAGATTTGAATCCATTCTATAAGTGGCATCCAGATTTAAACCTTAAACATGTTAATGCATGCATTTTTGCACTCTGTGGAAGAATATTCCAGTGGGAATAATGAGCAAACTGTTGCCTGTTTCCCTTGGCTATTTTACTTAGAGGGTTCATCTATTTCAAAATATCCTGAACAACCCATGGGTAAAACTACATATTACTGAACACTTGCTTTTTAATGTTCTGATTTCCTATTTTGTTCTGCACTGTGCAGAATTCATATTACTTATGACCTCAAGTGCTCCCTCAGAATTTATCAGCATTTAAGAACCGAGCTGTGACTTTTGGAATGGGTCCTGGTTCCTCAGTATAGAGCTGAGCTATGTTATATGATGCAAGATTAGCATTGTGATAGCTTTTATGATATTTCATCTGTATCGTGAGAATCCTCCATAAGGTTAATCCACATGATTTCTTTCATCATCTGAATTACACTGCCACTTCATCTCTGTGCAGTTTTGGTCATCAAAGTTTTTCTAATTATATTTTTCTTTTAATGTGATTGTGCAGCAACCATGATGTTAAAGAGTGTCCAGTTAACAGATTGCCCTGTTTAAGTGCATTTGCAAGTCCTTGCAATTGAAAGTTTATTTTGTGAGCGTCCTTGACTGAGGATATACATTTTTTGGATTTGAAGATGTCGATGACTTTTCAGGCAGCTAAATTTACATAAGACCATAAAAATTTACATAAGATCATCAAATTTACAAGAGATCATCATCATATGCAGACCATCTCCACCCATAGACTCAAAGCTCCCATGAGTCACAAAGTCTGCAACAGTTTTGATTCTGCTCACAGCATTTTTTTCCTAGATTTGCTGTTCAACAAAATTTGTATCACTTCTACTGTACCCAGAAGAGAAAGCTGATTGATTTTCTGTTCAGGTCTCTGCAACTTCATCAGTCAAATAGACCAGAATAACTTTGTCTTGTACCTTTCCAAGCAATTGTCAGTTAAGGAATGCCCTGATGATTATCATATGATGACTGATTTAATTTCCTTGCTCACAGATGAAAACTGGTAACATCTTTGAAATCTTGTTCCTAGGCTCCTCAAGTGGAGAACACTGAGCTTTCTTACCAGCCTGTGCAAATCTTATACTTTTACATTTGCTATTTATTTGTTAGCTTTCACAGCTGCAGAGATACTCAGTGATCTTGAAAACTGATCAATTATTTGAAACCGTTTGTAATTATCTTGCACTCATTGTATACCAAATGATCTTTATGCTTATTATGTTAATGACTAACCCATTTTTTCCAGAAGCATTGTGTGACACTTAATATAAGCCATTTATTGACATTGCAGCATAAATTTAATTTTCTGACTACAGACCATGCACAGCTCTGAATTCATAAGAAACAAGTTGAAAGCTTTTTTGTCATCTTAAAACTGGGGTCATTCAGGTGCCTCTTTTTACAATTTTCTTTCATAAATTTTATTGTCCATTATTTTGAATAAAGATGTTTTTCTTCCCCTGCAGAAAAGTTGTACTTTATTTCCTTGGATTGTTTAGCATTCTGGAATGCTGGGTAGATAATGTGAAGATTGAATGTTAACTATGAATATTCTGTACAGGAATGAGACAGACCTGGCAAAAATATAATGACAAACAAAAAACCCCATAATAAATCACTTGGTGTTTTTGGGTTTTTTCTGCTTGTTTTGTCAAAACTGTTGTAAAAAAACCACAACAAACCCAAAACCACAAACTGGCACCACGTTTGGCTTACTTTTACTGTGCTGTTTAAAATCCTAATTAGTAATTCCCTTTTAAACTCTGTATTTAGTGGATGTATTAAACCATTGAGCTTTGCCACTCTAAGACAATAGTTGCTTTTTAAAGTCATGGCAGTAAACTATGAAAGTAAACTATGGAAGTTATTCAAACCGTTTGGACTTCTCTTTAGCCATTAATTTATATAAAGCATATTAACAGTAATATACTGTTAATAAGCAAAAAAGGTCTTTTGAAACTTTTAGACAATGTAAAAGGAATTAGAATGAGCAAGAAACATAGGAACATGCTGTTTAGCAGCATAATTTTTTGCACCTTTTGTTCTGATTTAGTGTTTAATAATTTCTAGTTCCTAAGAGCAAAAAGAGATGTAAACGTAGGTCAAACAGGAAGTAATGCAATTATACTATTGGCCCTGTTTCTGCAAAGAATTACGTACAGATTAACTTTTAAACAATTTGAGCAGTCCCACGGCCTATTTCACTAGTATATTCACTAAATATTAATTAAATATTTATGAATTCGAAGTAATTTTTTGACAGCTGTTTCTGCTATTGATGGGGGTGAAGGGAGGAGGCAGGAGATCACTAGAGTTTCCCAATAGCTATATAGCTATAGCTATATATATATAATATCTCCACACATCTTTTTAAACTACTATCACTGCATTAAACTTTTCAGGTTTTCTTTTGCATTCATCCTTCGATAATTGCAATCATTTTTAGGGAAAAGTACATGCAATTAAGTTACTTTTAAACAGTGTAATATAGCTCAAACCTGGCACTAAGTATTTGCAGCAGTGTTTGTGGAAGTGATGTAAAAGAACATTACATATTTTCAAGAGTGTTTTATTTTCAGGGAGACTTTATTTACTACTTCACTTTCTCTTACTTGTATGAAATAACCTTTTGCTGTGTATCTTAATTTTAAAAGGAAAATCTAGGCCTGAGGCAGAATCTTGTATAAAAAGCCATATATGACACATTTTGTCTAAAATGTAGCTCCAAGAGACTCTGGATGGTGGGCACATGTTTGAATCCCTTAGTTCCTTCCTTGAATCTTTCCTTTCACCAAGAGGGAACACATGGGTATCAGTAACATCACGCCACCTATCCAAATATCAGCAATGAAATGGACAAATGGAAACTCAGCAAGCAGTGAATGGCTGTTTATTCATAGGGGTCTGAAGCCATGCTCTGGTCAGCCTGTGCAGAAGTCTCAGTGTCCTTCCACCTGTCCTCACCCTGACTAAAACCCCAACTCTGAATCCTGGGAAGCAGCTTGTTCACAACTTCTTTTCATAAATCAAGATAGGGCATGAATAACATTTTGATGGAACCATTTAAATCAATTTCATCTATTTGCCTGCATATTATATTTCCATCTGTGTGCAAAATATCTCTATTTTAGGGCTATTTCTAATTAAGAACTAAGATACAAAGATTCAGTGTATGTAGGAGCTAGTGAGAAAGCAACTATAAGTTCAAATATTGCTTTAAGATGGAGCAGTTTTAATTTAATTCTACTGCTAGGGTAAATTTATTTCAAGCCATAGAAATAATTTTTCTTCTAATGTACCTTATATTGTTTCCTCATTTCAAATCTTCTACAATCAGCCACCTTTTAAAGACATATATGATTTGTTCCTGTGAAGTTCTGAGCTCTCTAAACTGCCATTTTAGCTGCTGAGAATTAAAAACATTCCACACAGTAAAACATGGAGTGGGTAACATTTCTATAGGTTTGCCTTATTTCTATTCTTTTGAGTTAGGGTGATTTCACTGCTAGTATGGTAAACAGTTATTCTCATGGAATTATGAAGTGGAGTTGTCTTGGCCGAGTTCACGATAAGAAAGTCAGTATTGCAAGGTCCTTAACTGTTTAGAAATCTTGGAAGTTACACGTTGAGATGAAACATTTAGACCAGTGTCCACATGAAAGTTAGTTTCTACATTCTCAAAATAAATTAAGCGTCATCATGCACTTTCCTAAAGTGCAATGACATGGATAGGCTTTCTCACCTGTTCTACCTTCATCTTTTTATTTTTTTAATACTCATAAATATCACTTTGTGAAGAGCAAACTGGGTATTACCACTTTTTTTTCTGTCCCTTTTTTTTTTTTTCCCCAGGCAAGGCTTGTATGATTAAAATCTTTTTGGACTTCATTTAATTATATAACATACTTAAGGTATAGGCTTTTGCTATCAGGACTACCAGTTTGAAGTTTTTTAAGGTTTCAATTTTAAATTTCAAGTTTTGGTACTTTTAATGCTGTGATTGAAAAACATGCAAACAAATGGCAAATCAAGCATTTAATAGTATTTTTGCAGTTAGAAAGACCAAGATAGTAAGTAGTATCTTTCTAAGGAACCAGATGATACAGTCGTACAGTTGTAAAAGAGAGCAATTTGCAGGCACACTAACTTTCAACAGTCTGGGGAGATAGATCAAATAAGCAGCTATGTAAAAGTTGAGAACAATAACATTAAATTTGGGAAAAGAAAGCATCAAGCCTTTCCACAACAACGACAGAGACAGGGGTTGGCATCTCCTTGACAACCAGGAGTGAGATGTCAAAGATGGAGAGGTATTTTACTAAAAAATATGTCTAACTTCTACAGACTGTCTGCAAAAAATTATTGTGGTAAACAGCAATTTCATTGGTTCAGTGTCTGTGTTTTAATTCACATTTCTGAAAGAAAATAATATGCTTATGTAGGATCCATGAAAACTAGTAGAGGAATCCTGCCAATTGCACATTCTCCCAGCAATCAACTTATTAAGGACAGAAGCACACAAAGAACAATTAAACACTGGTTTCATACAACAGCTATGCCTTCTAACTCAACCTTCAAAATCTGAATCTTTAAGGGAGATCTGCAGGGCAGCCTCGGTAGATAAAATGGAGAGTAAAATTCTATTAAATGTTAAAAACATTCGTGTAAAGTGTTAAAATATAACGTAAAAGATGCTGAAACTGGAGACATCACAAGTCCTGTTTCTAAACACGCTGCTAGAAGTTCATTCTCTCGCGTATGCAAAGCTCTTTTCCACACCCCTGCTGAACCTGTCATCTTTTTGCTTGTGTGTATCCCATCATGCTGTGCTATCACTAAATAATTTTCTAACCTAAAGTGAATAATGTGTTAACATAATTCATAGGTTGATGTTCCCAACCTAGTATTGGATTGGCTTGATTATTTCTCTGCCAGTCAGAACCAGTGTGCGGCTCATCATAAGAATTTGTCCATTTTTTCCAAACATATCAATTGTTCAACTAAAGAAACTATTTCTTAATGCAAACCTTACCTTGATTACATTTTCAGGTGTGTTCAAGCACACATTCAGTTTACTTAAACATTTCCAACTAAAATGCTGCTATGGTCCTGCAGTCCAGTGGATCATCTGAATGATAGAGAAGTGAAAGGCAAATTTTTAAGGAAATCTACATAGACTAGGCAAAAAATTGTACATAGCAGATACACATGCTGGAAATAATGAGCTATAAACAAGCTAGTGTTCCTTTAAAAAAAAAAACATCTTGCAGGTCTTGTGATTAGTTTGATGTAAAAAATTGGATACAAATAATCAGCTTCAGTGAAAAGAATGTGAATGGTAGGAATTACTTCATACGTGAATAAAGATGAAAATGTCCTTACATGGTTATATGCATTTAGATTATATCCAGTCTTGAATATTTGTATTCTGTCCCTCTACTTCAAATGGTGAAAAGGTATATAAAGGGTTATAAATGATGACTGAGGGACTGAGGTGACAGCTATACTAGGAGACATTAAATAGACTATGACACTGCATCTAAGAAAAGAAATGACCAGAAGAAGGCATTATGGAGGTTTTACATAGTGGGATGAAAACAAATAGAGAATGGTAATTTTTATTCTAACCATACAAGAACACAGCAAATAAAAGGGTCAGACAGCACGCTGGAAGCACATAAAAGACAGTTATTTCAAGCAGCAAGCAGTCAACAGCTAAAGGCCTTGCCAGGGTATTTACAGTCCAAAAGCATAAATAGGTTCATAAAAGATTAGATAAATGCATCAGAAAAATACCCTAGAAACTGCTTTTAAACACAGATATTTTTTTTGGCTGAGGCAGTCCCTAAGCTGCAAATTGCAAGGATTTTTCATTTCTCTGCTGTTAGAAGGAGGTTTTCCTTAAGTAGTGCTGACCCCATTCAGAGGCAGGATTCTGGGAAAGATGGAACTTTAATCTGACCTAAGGCATCTATACATATGTACTTACACTGTCCTGAAAATCTCCAGCTCAATTTGAAACCATAATTTCAGCAAGTACTTTGATGTTCTGCCAAGCTCTAAACATTTTGCTAAAGTATTACCTTCTACAGTAGCATTTCACCTTTTGTGCTGCAGAGTATATTCCCTTTTTCCATCTCTATTTTTGACTGAGACACAGTTTACACTAAAGCAGAGGTTATGGCTCCATTAACACATAGGTCAGTTTTATTTAAATGGCAACACTGAGCCATGACAGGTGAAGAGTGTGCTGAAACTGGGTCCTTCTACTCAGTAGGATATACATTTCAGTTGAAACCTATCAGTCAGTGTCATAATATCAAATAAGAAAGAATGACATCTAGCCGCCATCCTCATTAAATGCAAAAAAAGGACATCAAAAAAAGTGGACAGTTGCTCCACTGGAGGATTTAATAAAGTGAGTAGCACACTTCTGAATGGGGAGGTGGGAGGGGGAAGGAAAACTGTCAGTAAATGTCTTTTCATATGTATGTAAAAAGAACATTTCATATTTTGCAGCGGGAGACTATTTGAGTTACGAATTAAATGTTCTCACTAGGGAGACAGTATTCCACCAACTCTTAGCACAAGATGGCTGAAACAGATGTCCCAAAATTCAGCTGGGTCTTTCTACTTAATGAAAGAAGAGATCTGGCCTGATCTGCTCCAGTGCTGTGTTGCCTTGGGGTCATGATTAGCTTTGCCCATAATTAGATGTCACTGTCCTGAGCTGAGAGTCAGCACACAGCTTCATTTTTTCCCCCCTTCGTTTTCCTTTTTGCCACAATCTCTACCCCCATTTCCAGCAAAACAAATGAAGTGTTTTTTCCTACTTGTGTCCAAGTAACATTTTTTTGATCATCAAGATTTTTTGAATGCAGGGCAAGTGGTACAAAAAATTTCTTTTTACTAGGCCAAAAGCTCGCTGTAGAAGATGAGAGAAGGAAAGAAAGAAAGAAAGAAAGCAAGAAAGAAAGAAAGAAAGAAAGCAAGAAAGAAAGAAAGAAAGAAAGCAAGAAAGAAAGAAAGAAAGAAAGCAAGAAAGAAAGAAAGAAAGAAAGCAAGAAAGAAAGAAAGAAAGAAAGCAAGAAAGAAAGAAAGAAAGAAAGCAAGAAAGAAAGAAAGAAAGAAAGCAAGAAAGAAAGAAAGAAAGAAAGCAAGAAAGAAAGAAAGAAAGAAAGCAAGAAAGAAAGAAAGAAAGAAAGCAAGAAAGAAAGAAAGAAAGAAAGCAAGAAAGAAAGAAAGAAAGAAAGCAAGAAAGAAAGAAAGAAAGAAAGCAAGAAAGAAAGAAAGAAAGAAAGAGGAAGAAAGGAAGAAAGAAAGGAAGAAAGGAAGAAAGGTTGCACAGTGGAAGCAAATGTAGTAAGCTTTTGTTCTTGCAGTGTACAATATACTAAATTCCAGCTGAAGTAAGTCAGAATGTGCCATTAGTCAGGTATTGTCCATTTCTGTGTGAGAGGACGCATTTTATTTGATGTCTCTCTCCCTTTCCCATCTTACAGAGGCTTGTACTGCTCCTGGGGTGTCAGGACAATTGGTTGTGCTCAAGTCAATCACCACAGGCTGTGCCATGCAAATAAAAGTAAATAATCAAAGAGCCAAAGGGAGCTGAGTGCTGAGAACTTGAATACAAGTTCCTGCTGCGTGTGTCACTTCTGCAATGGCTCACAGTCCTTTTGGCAGTGTGGGTACTTTTCGCAGGTTGTCCAGTCTATGAGTTATTTGAGCAGTTTAGGTTAAGATTTCAGTGGAACATATTAAAAATGCAGTTAAAGAATGATGAATATGTTGGGTTTTTTTATGTGGAGGAAGAGAAACTATCCCAAGAAATCACAATACCAAAGGATGACATTGTTAAAGAGAAAAGAGGAAAAACATCTAGCTTTCCATTTTCTGTTCAGTGCCAATGATAGCTGTCTTTTAAACACCAGGTAATACTTCTACCAGAGCCTAAGTAAACAAATAAGAGAGAAAATTAGAGTGTTTAAATATGTCTAACAGGAAGAGTAGTTTCATCAGTGCAACTCAAATAATTTAAATTATCATGCTAAAACATAACAGTATCTCTCAGGATTACATGTACTTTCAGAGAAATAAATTTACTTCTCTAGACTACAGAAAACACATGTTGCATTTTCAACTAACATTTGTTTTTCTCAAGGCCCATTTTCCAAGGTTAGTGAAAGCCATGTAGCCACTTAACATGCAAGTCATTAAAGCTGAATTACTCCATAACTTGCCATGGTCTGCCCACAGCCTGTGAAGAAACACAATCGAAGTAATTTCTGAAGACTCTTCACAGAGCTAGTGTATAATGAATAGATCAACAGTGAACCTTGATTCCTGTAAAGAAGTTTGGCAACACCAGGAGAGCGGATTTATTAACAGTGAGCACTGGGAAAATACACAGAGAACTAGGACTGATAAGAAGTATGAAGACCTTCCCTTAGCACTTCATAATCTCTTATGTCTCTTTAGCTATTGACTATCAAGGTGAGGCTGGGATGGTTCTTTGAGCTCTGACACAAAATCCTGCCTTATTTATGACAAAAATACAGCATAAAATTCGAAGAAAAAGACAGGTAAAAAAAATTAAAGGATACTCTGTTGGCTATCAAAATCTCAGGGAAAATGCCATGAAATTAACTCTGGATATTTTCATCTTTTTTAGTTTTTTGGGGTTTTTTTCCAAACTCAGCATAAGACATTAAGGACCCTTCTGTCTCAGATAAGAAGGAAAAATACAGTAAAACAATAATCTCAAGGGACTGGTGCTTTTTGAAAAAGCAATCTCACATTACATGTTTTCCAATAAAAAACATTAGGATTTCCTTCTGCTGTAAGCAGGAGCACGCAGCAACAATCCCAGGCAAAGAGCTACAAGCCCCTGATGTGTTTTTCTGTTGTGCGAAGGTGAACAGGAGCGTGTCTGTAACCAGGTACTTCTCCCAAAGCGCATCCTCTCCTTTCCTGAGGGGAGGCTGCCAACAGTGCTGCCATCTGGTGGCTTCTATTCCAGGCAGCTGCCTTGGTTTAAACTTTATCCAAAAAGGAGTATCTCAGTGGGCACCTGTCTGCAAACTGCTTCAACCAAGGTATCTGAGCGTTGGCTTCTACAAAGTGATGCTTTTACAAGTAACAGTTAACTATTACTTACTGGCAGTTCATTTTGGCACCCGTGTAGAGAGCATGCTGTGATAACATTTCTCTAATTGTGTGAATGAGTTATTGGAGGCCAAGGCTGAAGAAAAATGCTGCAGAAGAAATTTGACACTTTATTGAGATAGCTATGTTGGTAACACTACTAATCTACTGGACTAATGAGGAAAGAAAGGATAACAAGGATTAAGCAAATAGTGGATAAAACAATCTAGAAATTACTGTATAAAAACATAAGAAATAATAGATACAAAAAGAGTACGTCACCAGAGATCTACCATAATCAAGGACAGCCTGAGTCTGTAAGGTCACAAAGTACAGTTTATTCTGTGGGGATTTATCAATCCAGTCTGCAATAAGTCTTCTGTAAAATGGTTTTGTTACTATTCTGAGGCATATGGACACCTAAACGTGAACAATATGATGCAGAAGAACATTTCACAGAGGTTTTATGTATTTATTACTCCAGTAATATTTTTACAAAGTTTTCTAAACAGTTTTTGTAGCTAAAAAACGTATGAATTAAAAATATTTACCTCCGTATTTGCAATTGAAAGAGAAAACTAGCAGCTTTTATACTGTTTTAGTCTGATTTTAGTAAGACCTCTTCTCAAAAAGTACATTCCATAAATGAATTTATTTCCAATTTATGCTGGACAAGCAAAGGTGTGAAAGAAACTATGAGCTTAATGTGAAACCTTGATTAGAAAACAGGTGAAGGTTAATTTTACACTGACATTTTGTAAGTGCATACTGCCCAAGCAGTTTGCTGAAAAAAAGCAAAGCCCTAATATTTTGAATAACACTATGAAATCAACAACAGTTGATCATTTTGCTGGAGTAGGGGAAAAACAACGCTCTTGGATGGTATTGGGAGAGTTTAAATTGAAATAGCCTGTCTCTATTGCTTTATCATTTATGAAAACAAACTTTAACAAAGTAGCCTATAGTTATCATGTGCTGTTCAAGCCCAATATTTTGAAAAAGTGTAACTTGGCAACCTCATGTTCAATTTCCTCATAGAGCTGTGAGCATCAGCATGTATCTATCAACCCCATTCACTGAATAAATCCAGCAGATGATAATTTTCTGTGTTAAATGGGGGGAAATTAAAGCACAAGGCTTTCATTCTGCCTTGTTACTGTTTCAGTTGATTGGTTTCAAAATGGTTGTCAATAGATTATAACTACTGGGTTCATACAACTCCAACAGCATACAAAAGAACATATCCTCCCTGGTTTTTTAAGACAAACATTTTTATCTATGAATATATACAAACAAGTTGTGAAGGTTTAGAAAACTTGTGGGGGATTTTTTTCCTTCTCTAAATATTATCATAAAATCGTAATAAAATGCTGTTTATGCAGGAGACATTGCCACCTTGAAAAATATTTCCTTTTTCACTTAGAGAAAAAATGCCATTTGGGAATGAGACTGAGCATAACACTAATGAAGAGGTAACTCTGTCAGTAGCAATTTTTGTACAGTTATCTGAGAACCTGAGATTAAATTTACTGAGATGCCTCTATAAATGTTAGAGTATGAATAAAGGGTTTGAAAAATTAATTTCCATCAAAGTATACAATACCACAGATTAAATTTGTGCTTTTAATTTACTTTGAATTTAGTCCTATATTCTAAATGAGGACATATTTTGACATGTCATCACTTATGAAGCTTTGTCATTGATTTTTGCTTGCTTTTAAGACCTTTATTTGTCCTCTGCTTTTGTAAGGCTCACAAATTTTTCGTTCCCTTCCGTGAACCTCTTATTCTTCTAAGTTCATTGACATAATTATAAATATAAATAGAAAAACTGTCAGACAGCATTTCTTCAGGAAGTGAAGCGAGTTAATCAGAGCAAGACACCCTGGCAAGTAGGGGTTATTTTGCTACTAGCCATAGTTAAGAGCCCTAGAATAAAAGGATGAAATTGATATCAGCTATTCCCTTATCTTCTAGTAGAAGCACATGGCAGTGGGTTTTGAATAAGGGGTAGGGTGAAAGAGGAGACAGAAGATAGGAGAAAGAGAAGATGAAAGGAAGAAAGGTGTTGTGGTGCCCCAGCCTAGCATTAGGCTGGGGAATTGATTGGGAAAGGTTTCCTCTCCGCAGTTTGTGTTATTCAGTTGAAATAGTCATAAGTTGTATTTTGTACCCCAGTTGTTATGGTTGTTTCCCTTTAAGAATTGTACTTCCCCTCTCAGTTGGACACTCCCCTTCCCCCGCCTCCCAGGCAGAGATTCCTTCCCCATCCCCGCCCTCTGGGCGGAGAACCCTTGCCAATCCCCTAGAAGCTAGAAGCTTTTCCCCTTTTCCCTAGAAGCTT
The DNA here is from genome assembly GCA_013397175.1 of Platysteira castanea. Taxonomy (NCBI): domain Eukaryota; kingdom Metazoa; phylum Chordata; class Aves; order Passeriformes; genus Platysteira; species Platysteira castanea. Next base: position 118,675 of record VYXC01003416.1, read on the forward strand.
CCCTGTCCATCCACCCAGGACAATCCTCTCCCTCTAGAATGTTCCCTCTTCCCTGAGATCCCATTGGCCCCTACCTGGTTGTCTCGCCTCTGCTCTTCCCTGATTTATTGTAGCCCTAGCAATCTTTCCCGGATCCACCCCTGAGCCTGTTCCCCATTGGTTCCCGAGCTAGCCCTCCCCCTGCATAAGACCCCTGTCAGCCCTGAGTCTAGGTCCTTCATTGGTGGACTTCATGGAGAAATAAGCTCTCTGTGCTGCACCCGAAGGATCCCTCCTGCCTCTTTACTCCCGCGCGGCGCACCAGGCCAGCGAGTGATTGCTTGCCTTCTGCAAAAGGACACTGCACTATGCAGCAACCTGTGACAGGCCACCAAGGGCGCCTGCAGAGGGATGCAGTGGGCCTTGGGCAAGCCACCACTCAGCGTCAGAAAGGAAGAAAGGAAGAAAGAAATAAGGATCACCATTCCTGGCTCCAGTGTCATTCAAGCTGATGGGGAGTCAAGGGTCCTGATGGTGCCACCTGGGTTTTGTGGGTGTGCCTTTCTATAGACAAGTTTCCGCTGCCCTGGAGCTACGTTTCTTGCTCTCTATGCAAGTTAGTTATCATTCACACTTCGTTCTTACAGACCTTTCTGGAAATGGGTCAGGGTGCTTTGAGGGTCTCTGGTGGTCTTGATATCCTGTAAGAAGTTTGCCTTTGCTCAACTCCTTGACTTCACTCCTGCACTTGCACTGTGCTGTGTTGTGCTTGTCTCCAAGAGCCAGAACAAGGATGTTTGTCCCAGAAAAATGCTGCCCTACCTCCATATGGTCCCCTTTATCAGTAACATCCCATTCTTTCTCACAGTGCGTTCTTGCCAGCAATCCTTGTTTGGTAATCCATGGCTATCCAACTATTGCTGTTTGAGACACACACATTAGCCTCTTGTCTTCTGAGCTTCTAAGCCTCCAGCTGCTTTTCTCAGCTTAACTGCAGCTCTTGCTCTAATTCCTTTTTGAGGAGGACTTGCCCTAATATAATTTGAGTAAGGCACCACTTTGATTTTCCAAGACACCAAACCTTGTTGAAAACTCCACCCATCTCAGTACCAAACATCTCCACTGCCAGGGGCTCACCAGGGCTTGTGCAATGTGTTATCTGCAGATAGCATGAAAACCTGTCAGGGGCTAGGAACACTGAAACAGTTACCATAGCCCATGTCCAATATTCTCTGGCATAAGAGGAATCAGTGTAATTATAAGAAAAGTGTGATTTAAGAGTTTGTGTCATGAGTCCAGCTCTAGGCTGGGAACAAAGCATTAACAGAAGCTTTTTCTCATTTATGCTTTATTTTTGCAGGTACTGAGGCAGCTTGCCTGGGAGACATACCCTAAATATTGGACAAAACAGTTGTGTTGCTCATGAGGATGGAAGAAATTAATATTACAGTCCAGTGGCTAAAAACCTGGGACATGGCCTGGCAAGAGAGCTGTTCATTATGTGACTGGCTATTGGCTGCCTCCAGTCTGGGTCCATCTGTTCTTTCTCCACCCTCTTGCGAGCCCTACATCTCCCACTGTCTTCAGTGGCAGTTGATTATGGGCTACTTGATGGCAATGCAGCGTTAAAGACTGTGTCACACTGATGCCATAATCTGAGATCCATTATGAGCACATTGCAGTGGTGGTATTTCTCTAAAAGAGATAAGAAATCAGACAATTTCTTTCTTTGTAGTGGTCTGCATGACTTCCAGTTATATGCAGACACACTATATGTTTTTATTTATTGTATCACTATTGAAAAAACAGAAGATCTGTGAGTAACTCAGGCAGTCAGCCTCTAGCATTCAACTGCTGATCATTTCAGATAGATCATGGCATTTTTTATTTCTAGTAATGAAAAGAAAGGTTGTCAAAAGAAAAAAAAATTCAGCATTATCATTTTTGCTGTTGTTTTCATTAAATAAAGCAAGAAGTTACAGCTATGGTGAAGGATTCTATTTACTTCTCCTTGGGACTGAAATGTGGTACAAAGTCTGTTCTTTTAGACCCTATGCATACTGAAGAAGGGCAAAAACACCCAAAAATTAAAAAATTCTGATGCACTCCGTTAGCGTTTCTTTTCAAATTTAAAGTGGTAAAATTAAGTTACTGTTCTTCTGGTTCTCTTTAGGCTTATTGCTAGGAAATGTGAATATAAATAGAAAATGGAAGACAAGTGCCTTTCAGCAAGTCTCATCAGATTTCTAAATTTATGTTTGTTTACCATTTTTTATGCCTAAAGAAGATTTCTCTGTATCATTTATTTCACATATATACATGTAAAGACAGAATTTGTTTGACATCAGTTATTCATTATTAAAAGATATTACTCTATAATCTTGAATCACCAGTAATCTTTAGGCGTTTTCTCAGTGTGGTCTTCTTAACCTTTCTTACTGGCCATTATAAAGAAGTGCTAAACTATAATGGAGTTGATTTTCAGACTGTGCTGAAAATGAGATATTAGGCACAAGATACTTGTGATTTGTGCCATTGCTATAATTATTTTAGCAACATAATCAAGTCTCAATCAACTGCAGTCACTAAGCACTGTAGTACACAGTGCAGTACAAATAACTGCTGAACATAATTTAGACAATGCTTCTTGCTAAATTCTACTTTCACTGTCAACCTCTCTAATAAAAAGATATTTTCCTGGGAGGCCTTGCTTTGAAAACTATTTTATTCTTTCTTCTCCTCAAAAGCAGTAAAATTAAACCTTACCTGTAGCTAGTCAAGCTTCTAAAGAGCTTGCAAGATGGTTATTATTTGTGCTTAAAATAAAAGCCAAAAAAATGGTAAGCATACATAGAGCAAAAAATGAAAATAATTAACTTTGGCAGCCCACATTTTTTCAAGTGTTTGTTTCAGAGATTGCCCCTCAAACACCTCTCTTTTCAATCTTTCTCTCATGTGCCTGCATGAAGCTGATCAGAAGGTTGAAATTCAGCCTTCAAGAATGCCTCACAGCAGGAAGAATTTAGCATTTGATCTTTTCCATGCTGTGTGGAAAGTGTTCCATTTTATAATGTAAAATGGTGTTTAAATTATGAAAATCTGTATGTAATCTCAGAGAAAAAGCACAAAACCAACCAAACTGACCAACCAAACAGGCTTGAATTCTAGTCAAGAAAAAGTAAGTATTTACTGGTTTTTTTAACAATCCTTAGCTCCACTCTGTTTTTATAGGACTATTTTCACTAAATGAATAACCATATCATAGCAGATTGGACAAATGGAGATCCTTTATGTATCTTTATGGAAACTGGATTTTTTCACTTTTAAAGTTACATTTTCAAAATTTTGTATGCATGCATGTGTAGTATCTATCACAGATATATCTAAATAAAGCTGAGAGATGATTGATAAATATCATTATAATGGTCACTATTTCTGTATTTTTAATCATATTTTAAAATCTTCCTATTGAGCACAAAAAAAAAATTGTTGTGTTCTGATTTTCAGAGAAATTAGTTCATTCTTCAGTTTCATCCAATATCAACCTAAACAGGGAAGGAGGGGAGTCTGTTCTGCTCTGCTGCTAATTTCATGACTTCAAAAGCTAGTGTTTTTCTTTCCTAAGTTGTGTCTTGCTTAACGGGGGAGGGGGGGGGGGGAAGTTTTAAATGGTGCTGTTACCAGTATTCTTCTGCATTGTGACTCACAACCTGAAGGAAAATGCATTGCCTTGTGTATCAGTGAGCCAGTGTTAACACATGCCATATTTAGGGGATTGAATTTAATATGGTTACAGACAGATAGAAAACAGTAAATGTGGTGGGACAGCATTTCTAACGCTACAGTCAGTGTTCACAGCTGGGATTGAAGTCTATGTCTGGGTTCAAGGGTCTCAATTTCTTTCTGCACCTTTAGCTTTCCTCTTCAGATGGGTTTTTACTATGTCAGAGCCAAAGATATCTGTTGAAAGAAGTCAAAGGCATATTCAGTGACTGAAAACAAAAAATGTTTTGTGTGTGTGAAAGGAGGCTCACCACTGCAGAGAGCAAGGCACAAATTAAAAAAAAAAAAGTGATCTCCTTCTTTATAATTCTGTTTTGGTGTATTTGATTAATTAGAAGAACCCTCCTCCCTTTCTTCTCTCAAATTGTTATGTCAAGGGAATGTGATATTAATTGAAAATTCTTCTTTCCCCTCAGGTATCCAAATGTTCATATGGCAGGATTAATTCTTCCTGTTAATTTGATTACTAATAAAAAATTACAGTTCTTATTTATTGCTCAGTTTAATAATTAATTTCCCCCATCTGCTGTTTGACAACACTGGACTACTCTGAGATGGTAATCATAAATATTAAAGGCTGATGGATTTCTGCCAATTTATTCCAAAGTAAAATTTGCCCTGTGCACAAGCACTATCCCATTTTTTCTGGAAATGCTATTACCCTCTGTAAACAGTGGAAAGTAGGACACGTTTTCTGGGTTCATAAAAAAATTACTGAAATCAGTGCTGAAGATCAACCCAAATGGAGTTCAGTACAGAAATAATGTACCCTAACAATTCTTTCATGGACTCAAAGAACAAGTTAGATGCCTATTTTATCTCTGAAAAACCTTCCTCTCAGTGCTAATTGAGAAGAGGTTCATCTCTGCTGAAAGAAAATTAGGTCAGTTGAATTGAGAACAATATTATCTGCTCCAGGGGAAATGTAAGCTTATGGCTTTGTGGATAGATACAGGCCATATGTATAGATACATATTTTCCTTCATATCTATAGAGATATACAAAAACAGAGGCTTACATTTGTATATATGCATATGCGCACAACCAAAGTTAAACGCACTTACTTCCAAAATGACACAAGGTCCTTATTTTTCACTTTTTACATCTGGTGTAGCTTGTAAATGATGGGAAAACTTTATCTCAGTTAATAATAGATGCTGCTTTTGAATTTGATGTTGCTTGCAAATCCAAACTGCATTTGACTTTGCCGAAAGGAAAATAAGCTGATATAGTAGACCAGTTTTTTTCCTAGTAACACAGTGTAAACACATGTAAATAGTGTTGGTAACACCAACAATAAAAAAATCTGAAAATGAAGACCAAACTGATATTCTTCTTCATTTACTCAAAACTAGAAAGTTAATTAATCTTGGATGAATGTAGCTCTTAATAAATAACCTCTATGCAAAGAATTTTAATTTTGAATAACTTATTTAAATAGGAATCAAAATCAGAGACCCAAAGAAAATAACATCATTGACTGCAGTCTAGATTGGTAGCAATACCAGATTTTTGGTTGTGCTTTGAATTTCAGAAAAGTGAGAGCTTTTATCTTCAAACCTCATGCTCTTTTTTCCCAAATAGTAACTTACCTTTTTCTTACATACTCCCCCCACCAAAAAAAAGGAGGAAAAACCAAGAAAATGGTAGAGGATAGAGAAAGAATGTACTTAACTTTTTATGCAGAAGAAAATGTAAGATTGAACAGGAATTTTATTGGATATTCTGAATATGTTTTTAACGTACTAATCATAAATAATAACTTCTTAATTTATTGCTTTGGTTTACTGTAATGTTTTGGTTGAATTAATGTCATAATTATTTTTGGGGAAAATAGTTTTTACTCTGTAAAGATTAATTTCCTATACTTAAAATTGCTGTGCATGCCCCTATAGCTTGTGAATGAATTATACTAAGCCTTAGGAAGTGTTATACTATCAAGTATTGAACCAGTTGTGTCATTAGAGGTATCTAAGCCAAAGTACGCATTCAGGAATCATCAAATTTGGCATAGAGTGGTATTACTGAACTAGCCTTTGGAGTTCTTTCAATTTCTTCAGACCCAAAGTCAATTCTCCTAACTTCTGAAGCAAGTCTGAATATACAAAATATTACACAGGAAGAAGTTCAAAAGAAGGTTTTCCCTTCAATTGTACGTGCTCAGTGAAGGAGTACAGGTTTCCTATCTGTTTATTCTAGCTCAGTAACTGACAGGAAGCAGAGTATCTTTCCAAGGCAGTATATCTGATCATAGTCACCTGCAACTTAGAGGTTGAGTCTATGAATTTCACTGCAAAATTGTCTGTCTATATTTTTATAAAATATTTACCAAGAATTAGAACTGAAGCCTCATTTGTTCAAATGCAGTAGGAAATGCTGGTAGAAGAACCCGACATGCCATGTCAGATGCTAATCTGACAATATTAAGCTGACAGGAAAGTATCAAAACATTCTGCTATCTTACATGAAGGTACAGAGATTTGTTTAATAAGCAAATACTTCTAAGGATCTGATAATATCACTAGTTACATGCCATGGTTTGAAAACACAAACAATCTTGTCATCCACCACTCTTCCTGGCACCTCAGGGAATATATGTTTGCTGCATGCTATAAAAGTATGAGATAAGAAACTGGAATTATACACAAAAAAGATCCTTCCAGTGCTCAGGGGCGAATGAATTGGGATGTTGGTTAATACTTTTGAATTTATGCTTATTTATGTGTGGATATGTGAAAGCTATTTGTGTTGTTAAGTGGTAACAAGAGTTTTAAGGAAGCTATACTGATAACCCCGAATGAAGCTGACATAATTTTGCACCTCAAATTGGACAGCAAATGAACAAAAGAAAACCTGGGTAGCAAGTAATACTGATGAAGAACAAACCAGTTTATGAGTGCAGTAATAAAAGGTGTCACAGAACTACAGAATCACAGAATAAGCTGAGTTGGAAGGGACCTACAAGCACCCACAGAGCTCCTGGCTCTGCACAGGACATCCCCAAGAATCACACCATGTGCCTGAGAACATTGTCCAAATGCTCCTTGAACTCTGTCAGGCTGGTGCTGTGACCACTTCCCTGGGGAGCCTTTCCAGTCCCCAGCCACCCTCTGGGTGAAGAACCTTTTTATAATATCCAACCTAAACCTCCCCTGACATAGCTTCAGGCCATTCTCTCAGGTCCACTCACTGGTCACCAGAGAGAAGAGATCAGTGCCTGCCCCTCCTCTTCCCCTCAAGAGGAAGTTTCAGACTGCAATGAGGACTCCCCTCAGTCTCCTCTTCTCCAGGCTGAGCAGACCAAGTGCCCTCAGCCACTCCTCATGGCTTCCCCTTAAGGCCCTTCACCATCCTCATGGTGCTCCTTTGGATTCTCTCTTAACAGTTTAGTATCATCCTTATATTGTGGTGCCCAAACTGCCCCCAGCACTTGAGGTGCGGCCGCCCCAGTGCAGAGCAGAGCGGGACAATCCCCTCCCTTGCCTGGCTGGCCTTGCTGTGCCTGATGTCCCCCAGGACACGGGTCCCAGATGCAGAATCCAACACTTCCCTTGTTAAACTTCATGGAGTTGGTGTTTGCCCAGTCCTCTGATTTGCTGAGGTCTCTCTGCAGGGCCTCTCTGCCCTTGAAGGAGTCAACAGCTCTTCCCAGTTTTGTATTTTCCATGCACTTTCTTCCTATCCCTTCCAGCCCTGCGTCCAAGTGATTGATGAAGATGTTGAAGAACACAGGGCCGATAATGGAGCCTTGTGCAACCCCACTAGTGCCAGGTCACCAGTCTGATGTCCACCCATTCACTATAACCCTTTGTGCCCAACCCATGAGCCAGTTGCTCACCCATCACACACTGTGTTTACCCAGCTTTGTACTGGATGTTTTGTTCAGAAGGATCCTGTGAGAGACAGTATGGAAAGCTTAACTGAAATCCAAAAAGTTTACATCAACAGACTTCCCTTGATCAACCAGGTGGGTTACCTGGTCATAAAAGGAAATCAGGTTTGCTAAAACAGGACTTTCGTCTCACAAAGCTGTGCTGGCTGTGACCAGTGACTGTGTTGTCTTTCAGGTGTTTTTTCATACATCCCAGAATAATCTTCTCCAAGGAGAGAGAGGTAAACGTCAGTAATTTCAGTGTTTCCTGCACTCACACTGCCTGTAGAATATAAGAAATGCGTTTATAAGAAGGCAAAAATAAATTACTCCATATGGCTGAATATATTTAATGATTACCTCTAGACTTGAAAGATTACATAGCATTTTTCTTTTGCATCATTTTAGAAATTTAAGCTGGGAACACACTAAAACAAACCAGAACTTACTGGACACTAGCAGCTGAACAAAAGCTTCTGTGTTTTCCCCTCCAGGGAAAGATTTGCATGTCCCAAATGTATTGCTGCAGAACTGAGCTGCATGTATCCTATACTCCAGAGGGAAGGAGAACCACATTAGTGTTCCTCTACTTCTTTCTTAATTAAAATGTAATGCTTTCCATGAAAATTAAATAGTTTCAAAGGAAATCATTCCCTGCCTATAATATTCTAGCTCCCACAAGCCTAGAGACCCTTTTAGCTTATCTTGATAACTGATTAATTTAACCTACAAAACTGAACGTGATAAATCATACTAGTTCATTTGTACTGGTTACATATGCAATGCATAAATAGGAGCTTTCTGTCCAATAGTAGAAGCTAATAAGTTCCAAGTTAAAGAGAAACAAATATTTAAATGATTACAAATACATGATATAAAATATACACTTATTATATTACATAGTTATGTATATGTATGATGTTCATTTATGTAATTTCAACTAATTTCTGTCAAATATTTAACATTTTCTGGCTATAAAAAAGCTTAAATTTTAGAGTATTTTAAATTTATTTTAAATTTAAAGATGGACATATTCAGTGTAAGCCCAAAAGAAAGTCTGGTCTGTGCTCTTAGATTTGGATAGGTTGGAGGAGAGGAGAGGAGAGGAGAGGAGAGGNGAGAAGAGAAGAGAAGAGAAGAGAAGAGAAGAGAAGAGAAGAGAAGATATATAAATTGGACGGGACTTACAATGACGATCTAGTCCAACTGCCTGACCTTTAAGGCTGAACAAAAGTTTAAGCACATTATCAGGGATATTATCCAAGTGCCTCTTAAACACTGACAGGCTTGGTGTATCAATCACCTTCCTAGAAAATCTGTTCCACTGTATAATCAACCTCTCAGTACAGAAATGCTCACTAATATCCATGAAGAGGACTTCTATGATGGGTAATGCAAATAATAACAATAAAAGCTGATGTGGTCCTTGTCTACACCATCTACCTTCTACAGCAAAACTTTGTGAATTTCCCCCGGAGAAAATAATGAAAGAAAGAATATTTTCTTAGTTAGTAATCAAAAAAAAAGAAAAAAAAAAAAGAAAAAAAAACAACTAAAAATTTGGATTCACGTAAATGAGAAATGTAGATTTTTAAATTTTTTCTCACCAAATTTATGAAGGGGATTTATAACAAAATAAATTAAATTAATTAATATGTTTCGTTTGGTCACAACAAGTAAAATATCTACATACAATTAATTTTAGGGGTTTTTTTAATGGGAAAGGAATCATGCTAGAGTCAGAGTGTTTAGTTTTCCTAACTAGGAAAATCTATCCGTTTGACTGGATGTGACCTAGTAGCTCTGAAGATGCTATAACATTCCTCTTTCCCCATGAATGTCCTCGTCAGTATCACTGGCTAAATTTCTTTTAATAATTTATTATTACAAGGCTTTACAATACAGTACAAGGCCGTACAATAGACTTTGTTGAACCCAGCTTATACTTTTATTTCTTTTTTAAATTATTCTCTGAGTTTTCAATTTTATTATGATTAGAAAGCCTGAAGTGAAATCTAGCCAAAATAAGCAACTGCTTGTTATACTAAAGAACTTTTGCAAACAAGGTCATGAAATCAGATGCAGAGGAATTCAGCAGGATTTACATGGAATTTATATAAATGTATGCATTTATATGAACTTGTCTATAATTTTTCACTGCAAAAATGCAAGCATTTTTAATTGATTTCAGTGTTGGGGAAGAAGTTTATATGACCCAAGCAATATCTCACGTGTAATCTTTTTCCTAAACAACTCTCAACACAGCTGGTTATATGACATTTCATAATGTCACAGAAGTCAATTGTTCTTTTTTAAAAATGGTAATCAGGATGACTTTTAATCTCAGCGTCTTTCATACATTCACCCATTTACATTATTTCCATCTGCTGTTATGGTCCATTTTCCATTCTAAGGCAATATGGTAATATTTCTCAGTGATGTTGCCAGGGTATTAGTAAAGAGCTTGCACTGTAGTTTAATTTGGGTTTCCTGCTGTGTCTTGCATTCTTTACACATGCAAAGGTCCTGCTAGTCAGAAGTTTGAATGCTTGATGAATGGAAATTAGACCTTTTGTCTGAGTGTAATGAGTGGAATTTGAGCACTGAGTAACAGCTCCAGCATGCTGGGTGTGGTTTATTTATTACTAGTTTGTGGTTGTCGTTGTACACCTAACAGATATTTTGGCTTGCTTTTTTCCTGATAGCATTGTACACAGTGGAACACACTGAACAGCTCAGGAATGAACAAAAAGGGAAGCAATCATTTCTTACGCTTCATGTTTTCCATAATGAATGTACGGGGGTCATATGGAGATTACTTCTTAGAAAAGTCTTACATAAATAACTGAAGCAAGACAGCAACACTGCACATTAAGTTCTGGGCCTCCTATGGAATCAGGTCTTTCAAGTGAAAAAAAAAAAAATCAGACCTTCAACAAAATCATCCTATTTGTAATAATATCTAACAGCAATAAATAAACCAATTCAAAGTCAGGTTGGATGGGGCTTTGAGCAATATAGTCTAGTGGAAGAGGTCCCTGCCCATGGCAGGGGGATTGGAACTAGATGATATCTAGGGTCCCTTCCAGTCTAAATCACTCTATGATTCTATGAAATACAGTACCTTTGTTCTGCAGACAGGTTCCTGTTAAGTCAAAACAAGTATCAGAACACAGAAAAGAAGGCTGTACTGTAAATACAGCCAAAATATGAATAGAGTAGAAAGCTGTACACGGATTATGCCAGAAAACTAATGATGGTAAAGTATCAAGAGGCAACTACAGTTCAAGTTTCAAGACAATTTTAGGCAGAACTGAGCACACTATTGTGACCCACAAATATAGATGGAGGGAAAGGACCCAGTTTTCCCTAAGTGGGAAGAATGATTTATGAAGAACTTATGTGGGAAGGAAACCAGTCGTTATAAACTGGCCACAGTAGAGATTGTCTGGAGATCAGGATAATGCTAACCAATTTTAATCGTTATATGAAATTTTTATTTGTAATAGCAAAAGTACCTTGGTTCACAAGTTCCATCTGAAGTCACATCCCTCTGCAGTTTGTTGACTAACAAAACCAGGATGAAACTGCAGAAACTAGCACAGCGCACTCAGGTTACGCTTTTTTCATTTTCTTAAGGAAGTGTTTGTTATAATAGCAGTTTGGGCTTGTTTCGGAAATCACTGAAGTGTCACAGTGTAGTTGAAAAGAGGTCTAAAACATAAAATGTTCACGTTTTAGGGTAATGGAATCCCTGGAGAGGCAGAAAACAAATTTCAAAAAGAGAGTTTTGAGAGGGCACTGTTGAGCTACTTCAGGTACAGAAATCTAAAAGGTTAAGCATGTCTGGAGTGCAGCCATGGTCTTAATAAGTAGGTGTCTAAATATTGCAGGAGGACAGCATTTCATTTTGCAATCCAGGATGCAAACTTGGATTCTTTACCATCTAAATAGACCTCACACTGCTATCAGTTAATTGAACTACTACACAAGTAGAGACAGGAAATGAAATGTTCATTGCTCTAATCCAAGCTGATAAGACTTGGTCTTTAAAAGAAAGTTAAATAAAGAATACAGAAAGAGTGCTCTATAACACATATACAAAATGCTGGATTAGAATAGTGTTATTTTTACTTGTCATTACATCTGGATGAATTTTTTTAAGTCAATTGATTAGATTTTCTGCCCTAAAAAAATTAAAAAAAATTAAGTATTTATCAAGATATTGTTGAAACCTGAGCGAAAATTAAAGATAATCAAAGTCTAACTGTGTTGTTAATATTCTTTTGTGTCTAGTAGAAATTTCTTCATGATAGAAGAAAATATTAGAGTAATGATTTCTATTGAGTTATATATTGATTATTGAAAATTATTTAGGCCTGACTCTTTTTAAGTCTTCAGATTTTCTTGCTTATCATTATTCTGGTATAAATTTTGAGTTAGTAATGCTGAGTGTTAAGTCAGTAATTTTAACTGAAGCATAATCTACATCTTAAATCTTCAGATGATATCCTGTGGCTTGCTGATATCTTAGGTTAAACATTGCATATAGGTGTACTGGTACAACATACAGTTTGGTGGAATTATAGCTTCTGCTGTATGGTGCCCTTATGGTGTCTCATTTGCAGAGGTGTCTATTAACGCATATTTCATTTGGTTTTTAAATTTCACTTAGTTGTAAACTCAAGGTCTGTGAATGTCAATGTCACATCAAATTCCTTTTAGGTTTGAGTCCAGGCTTTTTGCACATGAATCATTCAAATGTTTTTAAATTAGCACCCTGTTGTACTTCAGTACATGGATCTGTTGAGATAAATATCTTCAGAGCAGGAAATACGAGTGGGAAATTATTCCACACAAGATTGCCAGCTAAAGTCTTCAGAGTAGATGCCAAAAGAGTAGTGTTTTCGAGGTTAAAAAAAAAAGAAAAAAAAAGTGATGTGACTATCCAGAGAATAGTTGACCTCATTAATAATACCATTTCTTCATGTCTTTTCCCGTTTGGCATTGCTTTTCCCTGTATCCTATCAATGAAAAACAAAATACACTGATAGAATAAGTAAATGTTTCGTAAAAAGCTGAAATTGCATGATTCTTTGTGAAAAAGAGGTTTGCATAATCCAGGAATGGTGTTAAGACTGAATGAATCTGCCCATTTCTTCATTCATTAGGAGCACATAACCTCTTTTCACATTCCATTTGAAAGTTATGGCAAAAAAATCTTCTCTTTAGTTTCTTTTATGGTCCTTGAGTCTGAGTTACATGGATTTAAACCATTTTTTAAATTTTACAATTGTCTACAAAGAATCATCATAAGGTGGAAACATGCTCACCATTTTCAAGAGCAGAGAGAATGAAAAGGAGATGCTTCAGTTCTTTAATGAAATGGAGACTGATAATAAAATTATACCTTTATTTATAAATGTAAATGCCATTGTTGTGGTGTCACATTCTCAGTTACACATGTATTGTCAATGTTTCTGAGGAGCTTTTCATGTGGTAATTACAGGATAAGGTTCTGTGTGATTTTTATTGCAGAAAATTAAATCAAATAATCATAATACCTTAGGAGTTTCAGACCCTCGTATCTTCAGATGTGTTAGACTGCAAGATCCCTTTAGGCAATCCCATAAAATCACAAAAGTCTGCAAAACTTAGAAAACTCCTAGGAAAAGATGAATGTTATGTGACTAAGTACTAGATATATGATATGATATGATATATGATATGATACAAAGTGTTGGTTTTGGGGGAGGGTCTATATGTATTTATAAATAAATGTATCCGCATTCACCCTAAAATTATTATCAAAATAGTCCTTAAACAAAAGTCCCCTCACAGTTTCCAGTGAAGAAGAGGAATTATTTGGGGTTTGTTTTCACTTTTTATTAGAAATAGTTAAGTGATAGAGGCCTTGCACTGTTCCCATTTACATAAAAAAAGGCATGAAGGAATCAGATATTATGTGATTTTAACCCAGGCATTGCTCTTTTGCTGCTATCCCTTACCCTGTATTAGACTTTATGGTTGATGTTTGGAATCCTTCCTCATCAAATCTCTCTTCCTACGCTTTAGTGAAAAGATTTTAAACACTTATTTTTTAACTATTCCTAAAACTGATCACATTATTGAATGAGAAAGCATCTTGAAACAGAGAGATTTAAAGTTTGTTGAGTAAAAAGAAGCCAAGAGAGAAATTAAGAAGGAATTCTTGGGTGAATCTTATACCAGACATTTTGATCAAGAACCGTGTATCTACACAGTAAATAGTAAATACTGCTGGCCAAGGGGTTGAGTGACTTCCTCTTCTGAGTCACTGCTAACCAAGGAAGTGATCTATGGGATTAAAAATCAAAAAAGAATTTATAGACTTTGAGAGGAAATGAAATATCTTCCGTGCGTATTTTGAATTTAACATAGTAACTATCTACTGCAAAGCCAATATGCCGAACTAATAGTTTCCTGGAGACATTTTGTTTTGTCTCACTCCATTAGTCAGTTCCCTGCTCAATGTTCAGCTTCTCCTACTGAGTCACTGATTGCCCAAGGTGTAGAGAGTGTTACACAGAAATAAACTGGTCTGATTTATTTTTCCACTTGATTTTATTTCTCTTCTTTACTGCAGAATGGTAGCAAATTAAATGATCTTTTTAAAACCTCCAACATTCATCTCTAATGTTTAGTTCTTAGTTATATTTCATACTTACACTGCATAGCAGATTAAATAATTTAATTTCAAGAGATTATGTTACTGTATAGGACAGAGATCAAAGATCTGCTTTTGAACAATTTGTAAGCAATACCATTTCAAAAAAAGTACTTAAAAACAATTCATAAAGTTGTGCTAGCTAAACAATATTTTGGGTAGCCATTTTCTCATCTAAAAATTGATTACATAAGCAACCAGTTAGATTACAAAGACACCTGCCCCTTCTTGCTTAACATTGAACTTCCCACAAACAAAAAAACCCGTGATATTTAATTTTATGTATAACAATAAGCATCTTAAGTATTCTCACTTCTTCTTTTGGATTTTTTTCATTCTGTGTTTAAATAGTATTTTCTTCCCAGAGAGATGTAGAAAAAGAAAAGTATTCATACAAACACCTGTTTGCATAGACACCATGTGTTGGAAGAAAGGTCACAGAGTTTCAAGTCCTAATGTCTTCGGTAAAGTTTAATGACAAAATAGGTCAATTTAAGCATTAGTCAAACAGAAAGTTCTCAGTTGTGTGCAAGAAATATCATATTTTTTAACAAGTATAAAACACCACAACTTGAAGTCAATGGCTTCAGAAAATCCTCTAAATAAGGATAAGGAAATATTTAAGGTCATATTTAATGGTGTAAACTGATGGAGCAGTAGCTAGTTACAGGTTTTAGTCTTAGTTAAAAAAACCAAAAAGGATATTTCACCAAATTCTACTTCTTTAGTAAATTGGATCCAAATCTATGTAAAAAGTAAATTTTATAGCATTGATACCTCAACACCCAAATCTGATACTGTCTGTAAATTGCCATGAGAAAAGGAAAACACTAGTTTAAGTACTTTAAAATTTGGAGATGACACCCAGGTGAAGGGATGCTATTGAGCTTTCTGTGATCATGAGCTATATTATACGTTTTTGTTTTTCATGTAATTTCTCACAGAAAATAGTATTTCAAGTTTTCAGTACTCACACCAAGAACATGTTTTTCCTGGTCCTCTGGAACACGTTTTTCCTGGTCATCGCTTTACCTAGGAGTGAATTTACACTGTTGCAGATTAATGGCAAAGCAAACTCTGAAACACCGGGGCTGGGCCCTGTTCAAGCGTGTTTATCTCCACAAGGGTTTATTATTGAAAATGTAGCATTCATCTGGCTCTGTGCAGAGATAAAACCTTGGGATGGCAAGGTGTGCTATAGGGGCATTAACAATGTGCCACAACTAAACTGTCTTTAAGTGAAAAGACATACCAGGACATACTTTAGAGATTCTACCAGAAGGCATGCATTATTTTGACAACCCAGTTCTTCTCTATCCAGGATAAGAGGGCTTCACTGTATTTTGTTACACATGCAGGTTTATTTTTTGGTCTTTATCCAGTTTGTTTCCTGCAATATTATAGCCATCTGACAAGCATCAGTAAAAACTGACATAACATGTTGTCAGACTGAACCCTAGAGAGCTGTTAATTATTGTTATTAAAAAAAGCTGTCTGCCAGCTCTGCTCTCTATTGCTTAATCTACAGATTTTAAGACCTCTAAGTCTCCATTCTACAGAGAAGACTCCTTGGGACTTAACTGTCAGTTCTGAAGTATTTAAGGATGTATGAAATAGTTTTGGCTGAAAAGCTCTTTTTGAAAATAGTGTTTCTTAATGTGGTCAACTTAATCAAGCTAAACCATAGTAAGGAATCCTATTCTTCGTATACCAAGACTAAAACTAGCAACAGGATGTTCCTTAGAAGATATCCTTCCTGGTAAGTTTATCTGAGTCACATGTAACACATTCATTTTATTAGGGGAAAAGAAAAATATTTCACATTTATTCTGTGTTTAAGAAATCAAACATTTGTGACTCATTCACTTTCACCCACAGTCCAAAGCCACCCAGTCTATGCCCTGACAACATAGAATTAATAGTAAACTTAGTCCTCTAAAGTTCACAGACAATACATAATCAGAAAAAATCTAAAAAAAATCTCATTAATCTGGTTGTTTTGAAAGAGCTGTTCCATGTATCCATTTCAGTCAGATGAGTGCTAGAACCCATTAAAGATATTAATGGGAAAAGTACATTTTTTTCAGGTCCTTTTCCCTCGTCAACACTCTCCCATTTGCTCTCAATCTCTCATGGTCCAAGTCATCAAGTTCCGTGTTTCACTCCCACCAGAAATTCCACCACACTCTTAAAAATGAGCCTAAAAAGTAATATTTAATGTCTTCCTCAAATTAACACATTTTCTTTAAGAGTTTTCACTCTGTTAAATTATATGAATATGTGTGTGCATATATAACTACAAATATATTGCTGTTTGTTTTAAAGCTTCCATTAAGTTTCATTTTTAGGCCAATAATATAACTAATAGAAAACTTACTCATTTTTGCCTCCAGATCCACAAGTCATAGCAACTAGCCTTTTGGAAACAAACAGTGTCTTGGTCATCCTGAGCAAGAATCCGGATCAAATTTTATTTCTCTGGGTCTTATAGCAGGTCAGATTACAGGTTTATGGTCTCTTATAACCTTCTAAGAAAGAAAAAAATCACCCTGTGCTTTAGTCGGTGTCTCTGCTAGGATTCTTTCATAGGAAAACTGTGAATTGGTTTCCATGAATAGAGACAAAGGTTGGAGTAGCTCAGCTGTGCCTATGCTTGTGCTGCTGGGTGTGAGTTCTGTGTCAGAAGTATAAACCCAAGCTGATCAGAATGGGGCCAAAAACTGTCCCTTTGCATTATTACTTCCCCCAAGTACTGAAGTGTAACCTCTTTTCCCGTTATACGTTAATTGCCTCTTCAAGCACAAGTTAAACTCATTTCAGAGTGACTGGTTAGAATCACTAGATATTTCTAAAGGGGTTTTTGTATAAAAATTTATAATATTTACTGTATAATAATAATTGAGTACAAGATACTACAAGACTCAATTTTTGTTCAATAATTTTAAAATTACTGTCATTTATGATATTCACTAATTATTTGAACATAAACAAAATTAACCAATCACTCTTGGTTAACTGAGTATTTGCATCATTTATTATCACAGAACTTACTAATTATAACTCATTTTTTTACTAGAAGGAGGAAAGGAAAGGGAAGGGAAGNAGGAAAGGAAAGGAAAGGAAAGGAAAGGAAAGGAAAGGAAAGGAAAGGAAAGGAAAGGAAATAGTTCATGAGTGTTATTACTTTTGTTATACATGTATAAAAGAAAAAGATTTTTAGGTTGAATATTTAATTTCCATTTATGCTTCTTAGTCTTCTTAGTGATGAGTTTTACAGAACAAAAAATATTGTTCATTTTTGTTCATTTTTTGGCTCCAATATAATGAAAAAATGTTAGTTCAAAAATTAAAACAATTCTCTCTTCTTCCTCTTCATTTTTTTTTTTTCCAGAGGTGTAGAAACATCCTCCAGTTTGGTAGGATGTGTAGTCTTCACTTTTACATTTTGCTAGTTTATAAGCTGTTCTTGTCACAGGTTGAAAGAGATTATCTTATTTGCTTGTGTCCAAGCGTAACACTGAATAAGCGTTAGAAGCTGCTCCCATCTCCAAATCCTGAGTGAAGCTGGAGAAAATTATTAAATTTGGCATGTACTCCCTGAAGGACAGGATCAATGTGATCTAGGCCGGACAAAAAGAAACTAATCCTGCAGACTAAGACTCAGTTCAAAAAGGGCAGGAAGGAGAAGGAGAATTTCAGCATCTCAGTGAAGAACCCTGATCCTTAAAATCAGTTCTTTGCTGTTACATTACCTTGGAAAGAATGAAAACTGCTCTTGCTAACAGTTTACAATGCTTGTTTTCCAGACATGGAAAGAGTCAAAGTATGGACAAATCCACCTCAATTTGTCAAATCTGAGCAAAGTCACAATAAAGCTCAGCCAACACTTCTAGTTAGATTCCTACTTGTAAGTCCACTAAGTTGTAGGAATGGTAAATATTCTTCTATCTACCTTAGAGCATGCTGGCAGGGTCAAGTGCAAAGCTGGGGCTGCTGGTGTTGCTTCTCAGTGACAATTTTTCTTGTGACATTCTGGAGATTGAATCCAGAGCATGAAGCCCTTTATTTCAGATCCCTCCTTTGTCTCAGTAGGTTCAAAGTCATATGTACCATTTTGGAGGATGTATTAGCATGGTGAGTTTTCTGAAGGGAGGGTGCTACAAGGATGTCCTCTGTGAGAAGAGACCAGGGATATAGTTACCAGAAAAAGCCAGTTTCAAGTGGCTCCAAAACAGACCCACCACTGTCTGAAGACAACCCGTCAGTGACATTGGTTGTGCCTCTGATAATATATTTAAGAAAAGGGTATGTGATAATGTAATTAAGAATGACAACATATTTAAGAAAAGCTAGTATGATAATCCTTTTGGGTGTGACTGAGGTTAGTGGTTAAGAAAATGAAAAGTTTTTATTTTTAAGCTACTAACATTATCAAAAAGCACTGTGCAGCAGCTATTTGAGAGAGGGGTGAGAAAAATGTGAGAGAAATGACTCAGCAGACACCAAGATCAGTGAAGAAGGAAGGGGAGGAGGTGGCTCCGGGTGCCATTGGAGCTTATGGAGAAGATCATGGTGAAGTAGGTTGGAGCAGCCCATGAAGGACCACTGTGGAAGATATCCCTGCCACAGCTTGCAGAGGATCCAGAGAAGGTTCGTGTGCCCTGAGGGAAGCTGCAGTCTGTGGAGATGAGGAGCAGACTCCTAGCAAGAGCTATGGACCAAGGAGAGGACCCCATGCAGGAACAGGTTTTCTGGAAGGACCTGTGACCCACAGGTGACCACACTGGAAAACTGGAGCATGGACCTTTCCTGCAGGACTGTACTCCATGGAAAGTACCCATGCTAGAGAAGTTTGTGGGACTGTATCCTGTGGGACAGATGACTTTTGCTTTTGAGTTTATGTGGTAATACTTCACAGGTATGAGTCTGATCACCTGTTTTTATTCTTAAAATTGAAACTATTCTACCAAGGATTTTTATGTGATTGAGAATATTTCTCTTTGAGAAAACAAAAATACATTTAGCATTTTTAAGCTACTAACATCACTGAAGAATTCCAGAGTCCATCTTCTGGCCAAAACCAAACCAAAATTAGAAAATATTATGACAGCTAGATATGTAAAATTCCACAATGCAATCTTCAGATAAATGGACACTTTAAGACATGGTATGCCTAGAATAATAAAAAGTATTATAATACTATGATGGCTTAGTTCTATAGACCCTTCTTTATCTACAGATCACTCATTTTCCCTTTTTGAATTCAGGTCTACTTGATGGGTTCAAATCTATCAAACTGGAAGATTTTCTTGCTTTCTCTGGCATGTAATAGCTTCAAATTTTAATGTCTGCTGGTTGCCACAGAAGTTATCAGTATTTAATAAACTTGAAAAGGATGTTATTACATCCTGTGCAGATAAATGCCATTCAGAGTAAATACCAAAAGCGCACAGAGGTATAAATGAAAACATATGCAAATCTGGGCAAATAATAATACAAATCTGTTCTCCATGTTTGAAAATGTATGTGCTGCAACAAGAAGTATTTAAAGTCCAAGGTTTCTCACACACAATATCAAGAAAACTCAACAACTCTGTAGTGGTGAGATTTTTCGTATTTTTCTTTTCCTAGCATTACTTAGAAGCTCTTCAAATGTTTGATTTTGCTTTACCTGCAGTAGTGATTCTGACATCATGTCAGCTGTTATAAAAGACTGCAACATAAACAAAAGATTATGACTTAAAGAGGAGACAGAACAAAATAAGCTCCTTATCTATTTCGTGATTGTGCAAATGTCCTTGAGCAAACCTTTAAAAGTTTTCTTTAGAAAAACTCTACTGGAGCATTCAGTGGGCTTTCTTTTATCTAAGGGATTTAATTGTATGTCAGCAGAGTTATTTGGAAGCATTTTTGTGCCAGAATAAAGATTTTTATCCAACCACTTTTAATGACTTCTTAGAAGATTAAAATGATACAGGTTTTAAGAAAGAGTGTAGCATCAGGTTGAAAATGTTAGCTTTGCTTTCACATTTGATGAAACCTAACAAAGCTGTAACAATCAATAAATTTTACACAAATATCCTCAGCAGCAGTATGTTCTTATTGCAGTCACACAGTGCAAGTCTGTATGTGAAAGCTCTGTGAGAAGAGGTGCTTAACTCATGAAGAGTGAGTATCACAAGAGCATTATCATAAGCACATTGTCAGCACTTAATTTAAAAGCATCAGCTGGCAACTTTAATTAATTTGGTTTGGACTACAAGGATTGACTAAGTGTGATATACATGTTATTTTAAGAGCATTTACTTTCTGAATTTTGATACTGTGCAAGAAAATTGGCTACTTTTTTCCACTGGGATTGGAAAGATGAGTTTAATGACTAAATGACTAAATGACTGCCTTCTGATTTTTGGAAGCACCTGCTTGTATAGACTCCCTTCAGCAAGAGGCATAAATATGAACATTTCATCTTATTTTAAAAATATAAAACTTCAGCAGGAAAAGCATAATAATAGATCCATGGAAAAACTGCTAAATGACCATTTTATATAATAAATATACATTCATAAGTCCTTCTTAACCTGATTTTTTTGTTCTGCTCAAACCCTGGTTTTATCTCATTTTGTAATATTTGTGGGTTTTGCTATCCCAAGAATTTGTCCTGGGCAAGACCTTATTCCCAGTGGCAATGCTGTAACTCTATCTGGGCCAAAATTAACTCACTTTCTGTTTTACTTTCTTCATATTCCGAACAAAAATTTTCTGAACTAAGCAGGAAAAACCTCAAAATTTAAGTGAATATAATGAATGTGAAAGATTAGGAACACAATTTGTCATCCAAGAACAGTATAAATTGTTGGACAATTTTCTGTACACAGAGAAGTGGTTAATATTCTGAGCAGCTACTGAATTTGACAATAAACATTCTGTAACAATTTAACAATTGCCAGAACAGGATACCCAAAGTTATAGTCTTCTTATTGGTTGTTCTTATTTTCATCAACAGTTATATCCTAAAAATATACTCTGGGTTGAATAAGACCTCGTAAGATGAGCAGGCTTTTATCTTACAGTACTGTGGTGACCTTTTTATTGGGACACACCAGGTAAACATTTCTGATTAGCGTCTCTCAGCACCAAGAGCAGGAAAGGGAAAAAAAAATTATTATAGAAATTTCAAGCCTTGATGTTGGAAGAGTTTCAAGGAAGAGGTAAAAAGTACTATGTTCTTGTCACCCACTACTATTGGGATTTAGGTCTAGAAGGAAAATATCAAACAGAACAATGCATGCTAGAGTTATAGTGCAGTGTCTATCTAGTTTCTCTATCCCTTGTGTTTACATTTTAATATAATTAATTAGTATTGGATGGTAGAAAACTGTTTGGTTTGAGATTTGATATCAAATATTGAATTTTATTTACATATGAATTGCATCCAGATATTAACGTCTGAGTAGTTTGCATCAGTTTTAAAATGCCTCATTCATTTTACCTTGTGCAGGTTAGGAACGGTTTTAATGGATTTTTGCATGCTTTACTTAGCTAACATTAGCATCAGCTGGTAAGAATATTAATACCAGACTCTGCATATTTCTATTTTAACATGAAGTCAAAGAAAATGCATGGAGACCATAAAACTTATCTAAAGACTGCTACAATAAGGGAGGTTTGTCTTCGTTTGAAAAGTTTCAAAAGGACATTAGCCTTTTTTCTCTGATGCTTTCCCTTTCGTAATATGCCCAGAATACAAAGACACCATAGAGGAGTATATTACGGTATTTAACAGCATTGAGGAAGAATTTATATATACAAAATGGAATTATGTATATATACATATGTAGTTCACACAGCTTATATTTGTCCTGTTTGCAAGGAACCTTGTTACCTTTTCAAGAGATTTTTGTAGTAAAAGAGCTGCTGTTAAATAAAAAGATATGGGTTTCAAAACCAAAACCATTTTAATTTACTTTTCAAAGAAGAAAATACTGTTGCTGAAGGGAGGGCATAGCTCTGCCAAAAGGACAGATTTCTCTTTGGAAGCAGATCATCTGATACGGAGCTCCTGGGAATGTTCCAGGCTGAAAAACTTAATCTCTGATAACTGAAAAAATTTTCAATAATGAAACAGAGTCATCTGACATACTGATGGTTACTTGAATCTTTAGAAGTCCTGAGACTGTAGTTCTGAATTAGGGTTTCTCAGCAGTATGCATAAATGACTGCTTTGTTTAAGTTTTTCTCTCCAAATTTTCCATGCCAGCCTGTAGCTACTCTGTTCTGTCTCCTTTAGGGGTAGGTCCAAGGCTGACCTGGTAGCAGGCATGCAAAAAGATAATTTTTTACCTGATTATGACCTGTTGTCATTCTTCTCATTGTTAAAGTCTTTCTTAATACTTGGGCAAGCATCATTACATGCACTAAGCATTTATTCAGGCTGCTGTTTGCACACATACATATATATTGTCAGCCAAAGCAAGGCTACAAAGCCTGCACACGACCAAAGGAATCTGTCTGCTGCATTTGAATATTAGCTGGACCTGAGCCAAGCTCAAACTCAAATTCCACGGAAAGGAGAGCTCAATAAAGGCAACAAAATATGCTTTATCAAAGTTTTACATTCTTGAAATTTTCTGTAGAGTAATTTTGGTTCTCAGATGTGGGGGGCCTAGCTGAGTTAATACCTTGTGAAGTTCCATCTTCCCTCTATCTTATAGTTCACCTCAGATGGTTATGCTTCATATACCATTGTGTTCTTCATTAAGAAAAACTCTAGAAAGGATTGTGTTTTCAGATATTGGCTCTAAAATGCCTGTAAAATCAAATGTTAGCTGTGAACTGGTTCTAAAAGAGAGAAAGGGTTATATATTGTCTGCGAGGTTTTGAGGGTGCTTGAGCAAACGCTTATATTTCTGGGAAATGTATCTATAAAATTAAGGCCATTGTAATCCTTAAGTCATATTGACTCTGTTCTGTTGCTTTTTTGTATGGCATCTTTTTCTTGTTTGTTTATCTGTATGTTTAATTGCAGATTGTCTGTTTTGGAAAAAAGAAGGCAAAAATAGAGACTAATTTCTTCTCAGCATTTCTGTTTCGTTCATTTGTAATGAAAGGGTTTCTTTTCACTCAGGCCTCAGGATACTTAGTGAAAGTACTTCTGGTAACACTCTCTCAATGTCTATCTAATATGACTGGCAGGGAGACTGTCATCCAAACACTCGGATATAAGTGACAGCTGTGCATCACTGTGAGCTGGTGCATCCCATCATCTATCAGAATATGGCATTTGGCGAACCACATTTCAAGGTATATCCACAGCAGTAACTTCTGATCTCTGTTATTCCAAACAGATACAAGGGCTTACCTGAAGGCACAGAAAATTCCTCAGGTATCAAGAAACTTGACATAGCAAGGACATAAAAGCTGGGGTAGTGAAGATTTTTTTCTCTCTCAATCACAAGCTGAGGAACTGGCTTATGCCCTGGTCCCCCTGACAAACTGCCTCTGGCTATGATAGTATTTGTGTTACATCTTCTCAAGGCTCTCTGTGACATTGCTGTGTAATAACCACTGCAAACAGATATTAACCTTCCCCATATCTTAAAAACTGGTAGACCAAAACATTCTATCTGAGACTCCTACTGATTCTAATCGAAGTCAGGGCTTTTTTAGAGTTTTGTTCTTCAAAGGTGACTGAAATTTGGAGCATGCTGTTTTTATGAATCAAGATGCCAAGACATTACTACCAGCAAAGGTCAATTTAAAATTATTACTATTATTATTATTATTATTATTATTATTATTATTATTATTATTATTTAAGACTATTAAACTAACAACAAAGTTAAGTAACTTCTTTTTCTAATTATGCTTGAGATAGTGTCTGATTAAAATTATACGTCATCAGATGTGTACTTTCTCACATAAATAATCAAGAAAAATACAATGGTGTTAAATTTAGAGACATGCATATTTAACCAGTGAGAATGACTAATTTTCCTTTTGAGTTCTGAGTATATTATGAGTAGGACCAGTATCACAGGAGAACAGCCACCTCATATTTCAATATGATTTAATTACTGAAGAATATGAAGTGAGCACCTTCCTAATTCAGTACACGTGACAGTAAAAATACTCATCTATGACGTTTAATTTAATTGACTTGTCAGCAGCAATATGTCAAATCATCAATATATGTGAGACAGCTCCCTATTTAGGTAATTTTGCTGATTGGTCCAACATTTTATGCTAATGAATACACAGGTAAATCAAACTGTCGTAGGACATGAATGTGCATATGCCTTTTGCTAACTCTCCAGGTACATTTTAGGCTTCATTTGAAATGATTCTTTTTTGCATCTCAAAAATCATTTCATTTTATAAGGAAACACAGAAATTGAATGAATTTGTAAATTAATCAAGGAAGCTTCAGAATCTGGCACATACTGATGGATAGAAAAAAAACCCCAAAACATAAAACTTTACAACTGACTGTGCTGTTCTAGGATCAGATTCTCACTACTGGATATACTGGACACTCCTAAAAACAGGAGTAAGAAAATGAGTAAAAGATGTAGTTCTTCTGAAATCAAACAACCTTTCAGATCTCTGAAAGCATTTGCAATGGTTTATAGTAACATAACTGCTGTGTACTCTGATTATACAGTCCATGTCACAGTCCAAATCCTTAACAAGTTCTGCTGATGAGTAATGTTCAATATGCAAAATTTATTTTTTATTCCACCATTTTTATGATTGAATACTGTATGACAAAAGCAGTGACATTCCTGTTCGTATCATACAAGCAAAATTCTAACTCCTCTATATTAAAAGTAGTAAAATATAGAATTTCTTGTTTTGTTACCTCTCAACAAGAAAAAAAGGTGATAATTTATAAATAAGTTCCAAAGCAATGGAAGTTTCCAGATGTTTGTCAATCCAAATCTCTAGAAATGGCAGAGTTTACCAGTCTGCATTAGTTAATGGGAGGTGGAATGTGGTTTAGAGCTTTGTGTACAGGTTCCTTACCCATACACTTGCAGTTTAAAGGATTGCAGGGGCTTGGTACTGGAGAAGAAAGAACAGCATTTCTCCACTTCACTATGCACAAAACCAGGTGCATAAATGGAATTTTTTAAACTATTTAGTAGCATAGCTAAAATGTGTTATTGTTGGGTTTTGTTTTCAATTTTGGACATGGCTGAAGTTAATAAAAACAATAATTGCTTATTACTGTACTCAGGATTTGAGATTGTCATATTGAAAAAACATTTTAAAATCTTTGTTTTGTGCAGATAATAGCACAATTACTTCTGCTGTTATGACTGGTGAAAAAGCAGCAGATAGTCCTTATCTTCAGCAACTTAGCAGCAATACGTGACTCATTCAGAGTTAAGAGAGGCTTCTCTAAGGTCTGTGGCCTGGCAGATACCACAAGTACAGCAGTCTGTCCAGATAATAATTGTGTTCTCCATTATAAACCAGATAAGAAACATGAAGACACAATTTATTTCCTTGTTATTATGATGTTAGTAATGCCAGATTGGTTCTCTCCCTATTTCAGTTTTCTACACTGTGTATTTCCCAAGGTTGGCCATTAACACAGTATATCGGTAGAGATAAGACATCTATCGTAGTGACCATGAGAAACATATTTAGCTGGAAAACCCCCAGGTAAGACTATTTGCTTGCATTAATATCTTTCGATCTCAATTATAGTGATAAAACTTACATTAGTCTTTCTAATTTCCATTAAATTAAAAAATTTATCCATGCGAACTGAAATATCAATAAATAGTGTTAACAAAATAAATTGATGTAAATTCTTGGTTTAATCTATCACATGCCTTTTCACCATGTCATGTTGTGACTGTAGGAGGAAAAGCCAAAGTGTGCTTCCCCAAAGTGATATACCTATACAATGAGTATATTATATATACATATGTAATACAATATATATAGATATATAATACAATATATATATACACATTACCCTTTCAAATCAAAAACAAAAATTAGGCTTCATACTTGATGTAAAACCTCAGTCTAACATAATGGCTGGACATGCCCATCACTGGGAGAAATGTATCTATTTTTACCACAATGAGTGCTAGAAAATGGAAAACATAGTATTCATCATTGTGGATGTGTTTTATTAAATAAAGAAGAAATTAATATTGGTATTTCTTTTTAGAATTAACAGTAACAAAGAGTTTTAATGCTGTTTCCAGGCTTGTGGAGAGGCTCTGGGAGGACACCTTAGGGGTACAGTTTCCACACAGCAAATTCAAGAGCCAGGAGCTGCTTTGGCAGCTGACCTTCTCCATTATAAGCAGGAAATGAGTGTACCAACCTTGCAGCTGCTTGGCACAGGTCAGTTGGCCTCTTTTCCTCCTTTGGAAAGGATTTGCAGCCTTCCAAATCCCTCTCTATCCATGCTAGCTCCTCCTCCCGCGCCTGAACGCTCCCACACACGGCAGCTCTGCCCTGGAGGAAGAGTGGCAATGTGTGCTGGGGCAGGTGCCCGAGCTCATCCCCAGCCTGGCAGGGAGGCAGCAGGCGGGCTCCTGGATGTGGATATGAAGTGGCTCGTGCAGAACAGATCTGGCTGTCCCTGTGTTCTCATGGATCTCTCTGTTACCTATTGATGTCTCTTTCAGTTTAGAGCCACTGTCTTCAGAGAGAATTATTAGTAGGAGATGGGGTGAGTGCCTACTGATTTATATGTATAGAGGATTGGACTAGGGACAGCCTAGATTTTTTCAGACTTGTAAATAACTGAATGAAGATGTCAATAGAGGTGAAAGGAATGCGGTCACACCACCATTCCTTCAGGGCCTACCTGAAGACACTCACTATTCAAAAGGATTTTATTCCCAATCCAGAAACATAGTAGTATACTGTAGTATTCCAAGACAAATTAGGCTTTCCCAGCATAGAAATACTGGCCTTTGTGAATAAAGTGAAAAATTGTGTCATCACTTGAAGTCAACTGCAGGTGTCTGGCACTAAAATAAAATATTCTCCCTGTATAGCTTAACCCATTGGCTGTCTCAGCTAACAAACCAGATAAAAAATGAGGGTCATGGCCTTGGAGTGAGGCAGCAGAGCTCCACTGACTAAGCCAATTTAGACCATCTGAGGCTAGCATTCTGTGAAGCTGAAATTGTTCACTTGATTAATGGACCAACTGTCTAGCTCTTATCTCACCTGGACTACAACCAGAATCTCTTTCGTTGTCAAATGCCAGCATGAAGTCCACAACCATGACTGTCAGTAATTTAACATGTAATGAGCTGAGAAACTACCACAATTTTTGCTACCTTGATATATGACCTAACTGTGCAATTCAATGCAAGGCTTGTTTTCTGAGTTTTAAATAATATAGAAACACTAGCCTGAGGAGAAGGAAGTGTAAAGGCTGTGTAATCTGTTAGCAGCATCTGTGTTTGGACCACTGACAGAAAATAGAGAAGCAAAACACTAGTGCTATTTCAATATCAAGGGCAACACTCAGACTGAATGGGGAAGTAAGGGAGATGAAAGGTTATTATTCAATGGTCTACACTTTTAGGTTTATGTGACTAAAATATCTACTGAAATGTATAATGGAATTCACTTTCACTCAGATAATTTTTTATAATACTGTATTTCTAGATTGCTAGTTTTCATGTGATAGTACAAATTTTTGTCCCCATACTTCCTCCTGGTACACACAACTGCTAGTAGTTTTTCAGTAGTTTAAATAGATTACACAGTAGTTTAAACTGATTACAGCTGTTTTCACTTTCCATTCAGATAATTATTAAATATTTAAATGTATGTCTGATGAATTCCACTTATTAATAGAAACTTCATAAAAGGGTTCTATTTCTAAGCAACATCATCTTACCCAAGCACAGGGAGACATGATTTGTTTGGCTTCTTAATTATTTTGTAGACCCCCATGGAATTCGTCATGAGCTTCAGACAATATCACTGTACATGAACTCAAACCAAATTGTCACCAGGACTGCAAGTGAGGATTATACTGCTTTTTAGCATCTCTGTTATTTTAGAACAGAGTTTGTTCCAGCTCCAAGGTTCTATAAAGGAGTTGCTTCTATCCTCAGTTACCCACCTGGCATCATTCTGTCTCAGTAATAGCAAAAGTATATTCTAAAAGATGGTGTAAACTGGCAAAATTACTTTGGCAGACGTGTATTACTTGCATTTGCTGAGTCTGCTGATCTAACAGCTCCAGAAGAACAGGTAGCCTCAGGAACAATTCAGTGCTGAGTAGGGGCAGATCAACCCAGGTTAATCAGCTTAAGGGATGTCTCACTGTATGACTGAGGAAGATTCTGAGTCTATTATGAAAATGACTTTGTAAAGTGCCTCATTTGATCCTCTTTATTAGAATATTTTGAATTAATTTCAGGGTAGTAACACAGAACAAAAATAAGAAAAAATCTGATTAGATGATTACACAACTCAGCTTGCAAAAGTGAATGAGATATCATCTACATCCTACTACCATCCTCTATCTCCTCCTTTACAGTTTTCCTAAAGTCAGAAATATTATCAAGTATTACTTTTGTTTTTATATAGAAAAAGCTTTTCTTGACTTAACATTGGGAGTTGGTCTGAAGCCAGTTACAAGTGTGCACATCACAGATAACCAGCTGGAACACTTCAGGAGCCTTTGTAAAATACAGACGTTATGAGTGGCCAAAATTTTTGCAAAGTTAGAATTGTTTCTACCTTTTAAATTTTGTTTATTTCTGTGATTAAAATCTGATCAAATCAAACAGAACAATGGGGTGATTTTTCAAAGGCAAAATATGAGCTGGATACTTTTAGGAGTTGTCAGTCTGATGGTCTAGTGGAGATTAAGCTGTTGCAGCTTTGTGTCCCCAGGTCCAACCAGTAGTGAGGCTGAGCATTACATAGAGCAATATAATATAGGCACACAAAAACACCTATGTACACATTGCATATACACGTATACACGGCCAGCCACAAAGATCAAGACATACAGAAAGCACAGCACTCATACAGGCACAGCACCAAAAGCTTCATTCTGCTTTCCTCTCTGTCTAATCAGGTTGAAGGTCTATTGTTGGGATATCTATAAACACACACATATTAAGTGTGGCTGCCTGCAGCACAGGGCTCAGACACTGCAGCAAGCTGTGTAGAAGTTACACCTGGATCCCAGTCTCCCTAGATGCTGGCAGCTGGGCATATGAGCTCCTGAGGTCACAGCCAGGTCCAGGTGCTGGTACAGAACCCTCTCTCAAATGCACACACATAGTGCTCTCAGTTGATACCCAGGTCCCTTGGTCTCACTGGCAGATGGCCTGGACATCCTGGTCTCTCCAGCAGCCAGGTCCTTTGGTTGCCACATTCCTAGAGACCCATCCATAAACACGCATTGTTCCCCCATTGTTCTCAGACCAGCTAGTCCAGCCTGGTACTCCCTTTGATCACACACTGACCTGCAGCCCACTCATAGGTGACCTGTCCCCCTTGTCACCATAGCCCTGGTTTTCCCATGTTTGTTTCTCTCCAAAGCAATGTGATCCCTCTTTTCCCCACCTTTGGTTCCTCCGCTAACCATCCCCTGACAGGACTTTGCAATCCCCAGGTGCCTGCACCCCATAATAGCTTGGTAGCCCTGTGAGAGTCACACGTCTCAATCTGAAAACTTTGCTGAAGAGGACTAGTGGTGGTGGGAATGTGGGGAGAGCCAATGGTTCTCCTGTGATGGCCATGGGAAGAGCTGGGGCAGGATATTTATTTGGATTCTTCCATTTTCTCACACTCTAATCTTCTTTTTGAAGCTTAATATTTCTATCAGGCCAGCATACAGCCTTACCATTTTAAGTAATGGCCTAGAATTTAGTAAGAATTCAGAAATTTAAGTACACTTAACAGAACTTCTTGCATTTTAACCACACAGTCTAGCACAAGGTGCAAAAAAGTGTGTCTCCAGGCAAGCAATCCATGTGAAGTTCACTGGTGTCTTAAAATAGATGTAATGGTTTAGGAATGGTATTCCCCAATTTAGTACCCTCGCTAAAAAAACCATGAACACTACTTTAATAACTATGCATTTTCTTCCATGTTAGTCAAGTTAAGTTACAGCAGGTTTAGAAAAAATGTATTCAGTTGTCAACTTTAAATTTACAACATTGTTTCTCTCCTTGTTCTCCCACTGTTAAACATTTATAAAATATTAATAAATTAATTTTCACACAGTGTGTATTTATTTATGGGTTTGAGATATAGGGAATAAATAGCTTAGAGTCTCTTTGTTTTCCCATAGGGCCTGAATATTTAGCTTTAGTCAACCTTTTCCTGAATTAAGCAGTCATCCAGCAGTTTTTTTAAAAAAGAAAACTTACCTTCTCAGATAATAATCCAATTTCAGCAGCTGGGACAGATAGAGAAGTATCATCTCTGCAAAATCAAATACTCAATAAAATCATAAGAGTTGAAAACTCTGTTCTAACTCGATAATCAGAATCTGACTCATGGGAATTTCTTAAAATAAAACTTTCCATGCTAGTTTCGCTGAAGAAAGACATTGCATTCTTGCTTTCACCAACGCTATTGTATTCTACCATTACAAAGCAAAAAACTGTATCCCATTTTCAAGGAACTCTAGTGATATTTAAGGTGTTCAGAGTCCAATTTACTGGCATCTGCTCAGAGAACTAGGGTGATGACAGACCTGAAAGATGACTCTTTTTCCTTATCCACATCTGCTGGGAATCTCTGATGGAAGAAAGGATGACTTTTATGACATCAAAATAATGAAAAAATATGAAATCTGACAAGTTGTCTAATACAATTTTTGTAACGAGGTAAAATTACATTCCTTACACAATATTCTTATTGGATTTACAGGTAACATCACGGTACTATACAGCCCTGCAAAACCCCAGCCCCAAAGGGGATGCTCTTTCCTCTCAAACCATGCATCTACCTGGATATGCTGCTTGTGTGGACCTGCAGCAGAGGAAAGGCTCCCAGAACTAGTGAACAAAAATCTGAACCCAAGAACTCATTTTAGAGACAAATGCAGTTGCCAGTTTGGGAAATTATGTAAATCCTGTGTTACTTAGTTATCTCCAGAATTTCACTCATACATTTCATTAAATATTAGCTGCTCAGCAGATTTTTAAAATTAGAGCAGTTAACTAAAACTGCCAGGCTGTTACTCGGAAATAAGAACATGAACATACATTACAAGCTTATTGTTTAATATGACAGCTAAATGAGTCTTTTCTGTTGCTCAAGTATTTAATATAGAGATCTGAAGAGACACCTCAGATTATTCAAACCTCTTTACTTTTACAAATTAGCCATATTTTTTCAGTCGTTCATGAAAGTGTTGAACTACAACAGTGTGATCATTAATGATTAAAAACACCCCTGTCAGTGAGGGAAAAAAAATCTTCTTTGCTTAGCGTATTACTCTTTCATCTTTATCTGTTGATCTCAGTTGATCTCAATCAATATGAATGACTGAATTCTAATTGCAAATATAGGGACATGAATTCTTTTAGGATGGCAAACATGCTCAGAGCCTTGTAGTTTCATCAGTAAGGAAAGAGGTCCTCCTGATTAAAATAGTAAAGCCATTTATTCTTAAAACTTTAAAGAAGGGAAACTCTGACAATCAGGGTTTTACATGTAAGGTTACTACCAACAATTTATCTTGAAAGGCTGCAGAAATCCTTTCTCATCCAAACTCCCACCGTACACTTTTATGCAAACACACAAAACCTAGAAGTTTTTCATCCAAACACTACCAAGGCCAAAATTAAAAAGTAAGAGTCAATAGCAATTGACACTAGCAATGAGGTATTTGAGAGGAATCCATAATACTTATTGAACAAAGTGATGGCTCATGAATTTAAAAAATGGTAATGGTGAAATGATACTCATAAGGAAAACAGGGTTTTGACTTTCCATGCAGATACTGGGCTCTGATTAGAGCACTGCAATACAGACTGATACCTTATTCCAAAAATTTTGATGGAGGCACCAGACCATTAGTGCTCCCAGAAGAGTTTATACAGACAGGAATGAGAACAGAACAGAAAGTTTTATTTTATGCAGACAGAAAAGTTGAACAAATCCCACAATATTAAGCTACCTCCATGACAGCAAGTGCCAAAAGAAACTAAATTTAAATACAGACTAAAAAAAGTAAAAAGCTATTCCTGTTTAAAATGTGGCACAAATGAGAACAGGACCAGACTTGTGATTTCCTATGCATTTCAACTCAGTGTTGCCAGTTTTCAAATGGATGATCTTGGTTAGCATATCAAAATCATAGCACGGACATACTCACTTTAAATTGTCAAGGCTAAACAACCCTGCCATTCTGTACAACATTATTTTTCAGTGTGCACCATCTGTTCAGCTGAAATGCAGCTTACAAAATTTATTTCAGTAAAATAAGAAATAAATCTGTTTTTCAAACTTTATTATCCAGTTGAAAATCATTACAATGATTTTAACTCCGTAAAGTTAACCACATTTTATGAATGAAATTAGATTTACGCATCACGTAGCACTAGAACAGTTTCATCATTCTTTCTCTTGTGGCACTTCAAAAGATAGAGGGGTGAACTCCTTTAATATATTTCTAGTTGCAAGCTTCTAAAGATCTCTTTGGCTGAAGGTTAGAGGCAAGTTTCATTACATAAACACTAGCTTCTTTTATTTATCTCCGAAGTTTGCTTCATGAAGCAAATCAATAAAAACTTGGTAAACTCTTCAGTCATTTACATTTCAATACCGTACAAGACAAAGGCATTGCTTTACAATAATTGATCTTTGTGTATTTTCCATGCTTTTCTATTTTATAACTGAATAACCTTTTAACATGCAGCATAGAATTGAATTATTGAAAGTCAGTGGCTACATGAACAATGCATAATAACATGCAAATTTTTCTGCTCTCCTGAATTTTGTTTGATAAAAAAGCAGATCTCCATATCACTTTTCAGCCTTGTTCACATTTAGCTTCGTGTGACTTTAATGGAATCACACAATTATCAAAAAACACAAAACTGCAGGTTCATTTTCACTGAATAGTTTTGGGCACTGTGCTTAAGGTACCCTGTCTACATGTGTATAGCTCACTCCAACACTTCCAAGTAAACATCCTCAATGCTTCTTATTCTGTCTCCCTGGCAACATCTCCTCTACTCTGCCCTTGCTAAAGCTACTGCTGCTTTCTTTATTTTTCTCTGTTGGATTCCACCTAAGAAAAAGATGTAGCAACAACGATGAGGATTGGGTCATTAAGCAAGACAGTTAATAAAGCCTTAAATAAATTGTATTTTCATATAGGAGATTTCTATTAGAAATACGTGCTTAAAAAGAGGCATTTCACTATTTTTTTAACACAAACTTCTGATAATACTCAGTTTTTCCCAATTAGTCTTGGTAAGTATTCTTTCAGGGGCAAACAGCTGTTTTCTGGCTCTAGTAAAACCTGTCCAAAGCACAATGCTTTATGAAATCTCATGTGGAAGTGACCAGGTCTTTAGTCTGAAGATGTTAATCTAGCAATTTAATAGTTTATTGCTATTTAATTTTGTCATTTAAAATACAATCATTCAATTTTTTTTTTATATTGAATTTTTTTCAAAGATCAGTAGGAGACAGAAAATAGTCCATTCAGTGTAGCCAAAATAACAAGTCCATCATGAAAGAGTATAAAACCTCTTCTTACATGATTTCAGCAGTCCTTTCTCTAAACCTATGTTGATGCAATTTCCTTCAAGTAATAAAAAATTCTCAAATTAAATACACAAGTTGCATAAATACCTAATTTGTTCAATGAAAATTTGATTCCAGAGGTATTTTATGATGTGTTGTTAGATGGCTTGACAAGACGCTACTACCTCCTAAAAAAGATAAACTTGAAAGGTGCAACTGATAAGCACAAAAATATATTAACACAAGAATTTATTTACACCTATGTTACCAGTGAATTTACTTCAGGATCAACTCAGAAAATATTACTGACTGTTCAGTGATGATAGCATGGGAGCAGATAAGACACTCTGCACAAAGGAATGGGAGGACAACTTACAGAAAGCATCTAATCCCAAAGACCATGATCAAATATCTTCATTTAATTAAGCACATTTTAAATGTTTCCCTTAAAAATTTGGTCATCAATAAATTCTTTTAGAGGCTATGAGTCTTTTTTTGTTTGTTTGTTTGCTTGGTTTTGGGTTTTTTTGATTCGTTAGTTGGTTTTTGCTTGCTTTGGTTGATTTCTTTTAATTTGTTTGTTGGTTTGGGTTTTTTAAATGCTTTTTTACTTTCTTTTAGCTGAGGTTTTTTGAGAAAAATGAAGCTATTAGTACTGTTTACCCCCAATATTTAAGGTGGATAAATACTCTTTATAGTGTGAAAATTAGGATACTCCTCTGGATTGGTGATCATCTGGATGTTCCCGGTGAATTGATGAGAAAAGATGGAATAGGCATCTTTTCTTCTGCCAAAGAAGACTGAAAAATATCTTGAGTTGATATTCCTACTGGTACTACTACTACAAAATATTTTCATGAAAATATTTCTAACAAATCCTAGTTTACTGAGAGTATACTAAAATAATTCCTAACCCTGTCTACTTGCAAATATTAGTATCTTCTTGTCAAAGATAAAGATAGCATTTACCCAGAGAAAGCTCCTCTGAAATAGCAGAAATACCTTGTACTTACTATTTTCTCAGAGTTTATTTTTAAAATTACAGTAGCAATTGAATTGCTACAGTCTACACTATCAGTCTACAGGTCTACAGTATCAGTAGCAAATTGGATATGATTGGTATCTACTACAGTGATTTATAAGTAAAATTCCCCATGAGCTTAACAACTATGATAGTTACTTTAAAATACAAATTGTTTACACTGCCCTGGCTACATATACAGTGCTGACCTGTCAGATTGCATTATTTGACAAAAATGCCTTAATTTACTATTGAGAGGAGGATCATAGTGTCATAAGGAAGAGATGACTGTGGACAGCTCACAGGTGAACAAACAACTGAATATCTTTATTGTGGAATTCACAGCACTCCTCAGGGTAGGAGCAAATATCTTTTTTTCACGTATGCTCTTCTGGTATACTTTCACTGTGCAGCTTCATGGTCTCTGAAGGAATTTATGCTTTATTCCATCCTAGGCTTCACTGCCACAGAAGACCTGCTTTTGAATAAAACTCTCCAGAAGCTGACTGTTAAGTTGCATTTAAAACAATTATGCCTTCAAGGTGTACTTTAACCACTTTCTTAAATGACAGCATTTATTCTTTCCCAGTCCTTTTTGATGTGTTTGTCATCAGTGTACTGTTCAACCAAAATCCCCCATTCTTTTGGCTGAGCCTTTATGGATGTGCATTCCAGATGCTACAGGACTTGTTACTGGTCGTTTGGCATCCCATCTAACTCAAAGTAGATTTAGTTGTGATCTTTGCTGCAATATTTTCAGCTGAAAAATACAATGTCCGCAGTTTTCATACTTGTACAGTAGCATTATAAGCATAAAAAGGCCTATTTTTTTATTTGATGGAACACTTCATACCATCTTGATATCATATTTTTTCATAAACCAAACAAGGGGAATTCTAGTCTTCTAGAAGTTAAGTCACCAAGCTTGCTGATAGAATTATTCAAAAATTTTCAGGAAATATTGTCTGGACAAACAGAACTCAAATTCTATGAATGGATTTTGATTGGTCCCTTAAGGGACTAATTAATAGCTATCATGTTTGTTAGTCCAAATTTGGTTGCAAACAAACCAGTCTACTGAACTGCTCTTAGACCTCTCTTGCTTTGAGTGTGCTCAGTACTTAATATTTGGAACCAAAAATCTTGGAAAGTCAATTAAGTGACTATAGAGAATAAAAAAAAAAAAAAACCCAAACCAAAACCAAAACCCCTCAAAAAATAAAACCAAAACCCTCGAATGAAACATATTTCCTACTAGAAAGACATGACAAGAACTAGAATTGTGCAGAATTTTTAAAGTTGCTTTAAGTTTGCTGTCTGTGATTTTTCCAGCTATTTTTTCTGAATAATGGAAGTCAAGTATGCAAAAAAGTCTTGAGTTGACTGAGTACAAAGTTTTCTCTTAATGCACATTCTTGCATATATTAGTATACCACTGATGCTTATATTATATTTTATGCAATTTCTAACCTTTAAAGAGTAACAGAAGAGATTTATGTGATACAACAGAAGGGTTGTTTTAGTCCCAGTATTCTTTACATCCTGATGCTCTTGCAAAAAGTAGGATAAAGTTTAAAGTTTACTATTGATTGAAATTTCCGTTTGCCAAGCCCAATAAGGAAAGGTGGTAGTTAACTTCAGAAGCTACAGTGACCTTTGGCTTTGGGATGAGCTGTACCTTGACTTAAGGTGATTTGTATGCCCCCAGTTTGAAAATATCCAGGAGACATAGGACACAACTGTGAACAGATTTGAAGGACTGTCTCACTGAGAATTTCTACGGTCATAAAATAGAGTGAACACAAGGTCATTTTTGAGTCAGGAATTGAGGGAAGCAGATGTGACCTTAATGAGGATTTTAGTAGAGAGCAAGACATGTTGAGCTCATGCCGACAAACTGGTTGGTTCCAAAACCAGGTTTAATCAAAATAGTAATCATTCCACAGTTTTAATTAAAAGTTGCACTGTTCTCTTAAACTCTAGATAATGGTATAATTATGTGAGTGGACAAAAATAAGTATTAAGAGTTACAAGTGAGTTATTCAACAAGCTGACTTAAATTATTACCTGCTAGTAAAAGAAAAAATGTTGGCAAAGCTTATGGCATAACAACCAAAATTAAAAATTAAACCTATGGCAAAGTAAAAGAAGGCCATGTTTTTATAGCTGCAACACAATCTGTTCTGAGTTCATAATTCACAACAGGTATTTCCAATCATAATGAATTTCTTTTATGGTGAAGTGTATGCAAGTATATCATGTGCATAAGGATAACTGAGCAGCAGCTCAACTTTAAGTATTGCATTGTCTACAAGTATTTACCTTCCACTTAATAATCAACAAGAAAAAATAATTAGGATGTTTTCTTCTCAAGGGGATAATAAATAATCCTACTAAATGTGGTCAGGCACAGAAACAAATTATCTTTGAAATCTCTAGAAATTCCTAGGACAACATATAAGCAAACAATTACACAGTGAAGGCTTGTAATAGGTCTTAAAGTGCTTAAATCAGTCATTCAGACACTACCAAAGGGTCTATGCTTACTAGTGAGGCTTCAGTATGTCACAAACTTCAGCTCTTTCAGCTTGAAATTTGTAACAGGAAACACAGAGCTTCTGTAGGAGAGGGGAAAATAGCAGTTTTCAGAAAGGGCAAATAACATGAGAATGAGCACCAATGAGGTCTGGAGCACTATCGGGTTTTTCAAATGAGATTCAGCTTTAAAAAGAATGGGATCCACTGAACTATGCAACCTGCAGTTAAACCCCCAACGTTTTTAACAATGCAAGACAAGAAACTGATATGATTTCTTGGGTACTCACTCACACCATAATAATGATCAGCAAATAACATATGCATCTAGCTCCCTGCCAAGCAGAAAAAAAAAAAAAAAATTAGTGTTATGGAAGTGTCATTGGATGACACTATTATTTACTGTTCTTTTCCAAATTCTTTCAATATAAAAGAAGGCAAATCTAGGAAGACATAGAATAAAATGAGATTGCTGAATAGAGTGAGGTTCTTTTCAGATAAACTTGGTACACAATTGTTGTTGTCTCTCGTAGCAGTAGGGAGGAGAAGAAAGAGACAACAGACAAAATTCCGATACCAGAGAGATTTATAGAAAGATTTATTTAATTATTTTACAACTCTTCTTATAGACTTTATGCTTCATGGTATAATTGGTCAGAGGATCAGCCACCCCTCAGGGATCATTGGCTGAAGTTCCACAACATCCATTTGTCAAAATATTTTCCACTGTATTATAAACAATATGCAAGTGCCCATGGTTTACAAAACTCTACTGATAGCTTCTGTGGGAAAGAGGAGTATCTCACAGGATAGGAAAGAATCAAGAAAAGTTCTTGCAAGCAGCATATTCTGTATCTACACGCAATGGAGGATTTTGATCTTTCATCGACCTCCAGTAAAAGGTTTAGAAGCAAAGTAGTTCCCTGAAAGACAGGATGAAATTCCTAAGTCTTGTTACACCAAGGTTATCTTCTATTTCCACAGACAAGCAAAAAGCATTCATACAAAGCATAGAGTCAAAAGGGTGCATGAGAAAACTGCCAACTGACAGTCTCAGAGACTCATTTTAGCTAGCCTGGATGTACTGGCACAAGCTCCCTTTCATCCTTTCATACCATGCGCTGAGGTAGCTGTGGTTTGCAGAGCATGGGTTACTAAAGTGGAAAGGGCAGAGAGGAGTCACAGCCCTTCACAGTGTCAGAATGACTTAAAATTACAAAGAAAAGCACAAAATAGCATCATCTAGGGTAATGACACAGAGTTAAGAAGACTGATAACACGAAGTAGATTTGCCGCTAATCTGTATTATTGATAATTTTATTTTGTTCCCACAAAAAGCAAATCTATAGTCTCATATGTCTCCTGACTCTGCTGTCATGGGGATCAAGCTATATTTTGTAGGTCTGTTTTTCCCTGCTTTTTTTTTTTTTTTTTGAAACATTAGTATTCTGGCTCTAAGGTAGAAAAATGCCTAAATATGTGTCTATTTTTCTTTGTATCCTTTCTAAAACTGAAGTTAGACTCTAATTCCAGTCAATAGAGAATTGATTTTTATTTCTTTAATTAAAACATTAGAATTTACACTCTTGGAGTGAAAAACGTTTGTTCTCATTCCCTTTACTGATATCTGCAGAGTTTCAGTCCTTCACATTTCGCAGCTTTCTCAGTTCTGACCTTCACTCATTCAAAACTTGTGAAATGCTTATCTGAAAAACACAGGTTTGAAATGTTGAATATGTCATGTAGTAACCTTTTTCTGGATGAGGTGCTGTGGCATGCCTTTGTTTTGAAATAGAACACCTTTTCCTTCTCAATTCTTTAGTTCTCCTTGGCAAGAACACTATATTCCTGTATTAATCAAGAGTGACTACACAGCACTTCAAATGCAATATTGTTTTATCTATATTCTTGATAGTGACCAAAATGTGGTGGGACAGTGATAGCTTTCAGTAGATCAGAAGTAGGACTGAATAGCGTTATTTCTACTTTATACCTTGACAGAATGACAGGGCAGTTGTCTACCATCTGAAATCTCTGCATGCTTTTCCAGAGGTAGAAAGACGTCAGCAGACAAGAGCAGGTATAGATTACTGTCAGACCAAAATATATTTTTTTTAATTTGCAAGAAAACAATATCACAGAATGCACATAACAAGATATGCTAATATTGAGAACTCTCTAATTTTTCTGTTTTGTGAAGTAATTGCCTTTCTTTAAAGAATAAATGAGAAACCACACACTCCATATCATAATACATTTCACAAAAGAGGCCTATCTGCTCCAACCCAATATCTGTGTTCCAGATCTTGGACTTGGGCTTCATCTGTTTTTGATCCCTGTCCTGCCGGTCAGAAGACATGCTCTGCAGATAAGTCCTTTTTAGTGTCTCATACATATATGTACATTGTATATATATATTGAATACATACACCTGGAATTTTATAGATTTTTATGTCATTTTAAACCCCTTATTTACACAACAGTGACAAGTTTGACAAGATAAAAACACCAAAAAGTGCTTGATTTCTAGGTGTTTGGTGTAGTAGCATGAAGATACCTTTGCAAAGGTCCATTACCTAAACTACATTCATTGACTTAAAACAGCACTAGAAAAATAATTAATCCTGCAGACATATCTGAAAATATTAACAGCTGTTACTTGCTGATCTCAGTCTGTTCAAAGAGCCTTTTACATGAATTTGTGTTTGTATTGCTTCCATTGAAACAGTGTGTAAGCATCAACTTGAATCACAGCATTACAGAGGGAACCCATTTAAAGTATGACTAAAAAGAATTATATATAACCGTCGAATGTTACATAAAAGCAGAATTTAAAAGATTGCATATGTCATGATACATACATAGCATGAAAGGTGATAATTAGGTAATAAATAGTCATAAAATTTCCTGAGAGACAGGAAAACAATTGATTTAATAACACAAAATGTGATTATCTTGAGTTCCCTTCAGTCAGTATCCCTGGTTCTTCTATCAGTCACTCTTTACCAGGGGACAAAACATTGAAACAAGTTTAAGATCATTGGCCCTTTGTAAATCTTATGGAAGTATTGTAGGGAACATACACAATGACAGGTCAGTCACTAATCCAGAAATATTGGACAGCAGTGATCTACTTGTATTTGATCTGTTTGCAGAAGGAAACACTGAGCAGTAACACCCTGGTGGTTGCGTATGATCCTGTTGTGGAAGATCTATTGCTAACACTTGAACAACAGTTTATTAATGTATAAATAATTTTGTTAATTTTTGCTGCATAAGCTAATGGAAAGAGAAAATGGCAAGAAAGAAGAGATGCCCTCTATGTGTAGTGCTGATTATTCTTAAAATAATTTTCCCCTAGGACTTTTGTGTGTGTGACCAATTTCCAGTGGGAGGTTCCTGGTCTTTTTTTTGACATCATGAAGTTTATGCCTCACTGTGTCAGCTCTTCCTTCTCAGTAAAGCTCAGCTCTAAGACTTTTAAATAGAAGGATGAAATAGAATTAATTCTACAAGGTTTTATATCAATTTTACATTTTATTATCTTATTTTATTATGAGATCATAATAAGGACCCTGAGGTATTTATTGGTGAAGAGAAATATGATCCTGTTACAGAACCTGTTTTTCTAAGTGGCTGTGGAAATTCTGAAAGCTCAGTAAATTCACAGATTCAAATAATGTTAAGGAGAAAAAGGATCATAAGCCTGTATAGCACTAGCCAGTACAGTCCATTGAGTTAACCTTCAGGTACCTAATTATATTTTATCAGACATTCCTTGCAATAAATGCCTAAATCTCAACAATATGGAGGTCTGCAAATTGCACTTAAATTATCACTGTGATGGTGCTAGAACTGAGACCTCAGAGCAGCATCACGCTTGTTTTGGCTCTGCTGAATAGTCCAAATAAAAAGTCACCACCAGGTTATCAGCAGCTATTTTTCTCTTGTTAAGCACTGACAGGGTATTGGGGGCTATATTCTTGAAATATACAGCCTTTTTTCTTGTGGAGTTTCAGCCTAGAGTGGAAAAAGGAACCAGATTCAGACAACTGGGGTGCTACACGATAAGCATGACCCAATATATTTATGTATTTAATTAATTTTCTGTTTTGTTAAGCTTGACTTAAACAACATTGCTTCATGTCCATGAAGCTTTTTTGTTATCCACTGGCATAGAAATTTCCATTTCAGTTAAGAGAAATCCAAGTAATATTCACTGAGGTGGATACAAGAAGACAGTAATTAGTGTGTGTCAATGTTGGAGCAAATTTAAAATTCCACCAAGTTTTAGTGAGGGCTTTGCCAACAACATTGTGTGGCAAGTCTACCGACTAGGTCACCCTTTAAATAGGACTGCAAAATGCAAGTCCAGCTCCAAGAGTCCAGTCCCAGGATTTATATGCTGCCATTTGCTACCTTTTCATTTCTTACAGTTTAATCTATATGTGAGAGCTTAGTTAGCCTTAATTACAGAAAAATATCCCACAGTGACTTTGATGTCTTTTAAGGATGATTACTGACTGAACTTAAATTCTTCAAACACTTTTCAAAAGGAAGGTTTGGTCTCAACTTTTACCTCTAAAATGCATCCTCACTGCAGTTCTTTAAAGTCTATCTGTGTGTATGTAACAGACTTTTCTCCCTTTAGAAGCAGTAAATACTATTACTTAATGTCAAATAATTTAGAGATGAAGACAGCATCCTGAAAGAAATAATCTCATAAAGCTGCTTCTCTTCTTTTTGTCCAAACACAATAATGGAAACTCTCATTCCACTCAAGTGCCTTAAAGACAACATTCAGGAAAATGAAATTTTTAAATTCAGGTTAATTTGCCTCCCATAAATCAAATAACATGCTGATTCAGTAACATGGATGATTAAGCGCAAGCACTCAAAGTGAACTAATCATTTGTCAAAAAGAAGGTTTTAACCATTACAAAAAAATTAACATATTTAATACAATAAGTACAAAACTTTTCTAATTTTGAATGTTCCTGAAATAAGTGAGTCATATATGGGAAGATAATAATTTCTATTTGAACCTAGCGAGCTTCTCCAAAAAGTATCCTTATGAGATTTGTCCACCAAAACCGTGCTGAAAAAGTGCTAGTTAATATCTCTTTTTTATCTTAAGTCACACTCAGTCTTTCTACTTAGAAAAGTAATATATAGAGGGAAAGCAGATCTATCTCATAGCTTACTATGAGCTTGATTTTACTCTGTATGCACCAAGGAGTAATTCTGTGTACTCATATTATTAACAATATTTTCAGATACCCCACGATTAATACTGTAAAAAAAAGTCCCTCACAGACAGAAATTCCTGCTACTAGAAGATCTCTGGCCTATTATTCAGGTCTAAGACCTCTTCTGGGAAGACTCATCTGGGACAAATTTGGGGATAGTTTAAATTGTCCCACTGCTCACTGCATTCACACATTGTTAAGAGGTCTTCAAGTGTTGTTTATTTCCTGTAAATGAAGCACTAGCAATTTTTGTACAAAGAATCTTTATTGAATTTTATAAATTAAACTAGAATAAGCAATTAAACTTGTTCTTAAGATCTACAACCAGGTAATATGAAAAAGAAAATTCTTATTATTTTTCACTTCAGTTATGGAATATTTCATGTGTTCCCTCATGTTCTGTATTTTTAAAAAGAGAAGAGGGTTGTTAATTGAAGATGTGTGTGTGTGTGTGTGTGTGTGTGTGTTTGAGGTGGAGTGTGTGCTAAAAAAACCAGTAGTCACCAGATTTTTTTATCTTTCACTTAATTACAAGATATTCCAGCCAAGCAGAGTTTAGATGGAAGTGTATGAGTATTTGGTATATTTAGTACTTTCCTTCTTTTTCTATTAGGTTTGGTTCCACAGATTATTTCCCAAACAGACCCACAATTATCGTGTTCTTAATTTGCATGCTTTATCTTATTTATTTATGTGCTTAATTAAAGGGCTAGCAGAAGTTCTTAAAATCAAATATACTTTTACTTCCCAAATCCCATGCCACCAATCCTGCCTCCTAGAAATAGGAAAGGAGAACCNAAAGAATCTTTATTGAATTATATAAATTAAACTAGAATAAGCAATTAAAGTTGTTCTTAAGATCCACAACCATGTAATATGAAAAAGAAAATTCTTATTAATTTTTTTTTCAGTTATGAAATATTTCATGTGTCCCCTCATATTCCATATTTTTAAAAAGAGAAGAGGGTTGTTAATAGAAGGTGTGTGTGTATGTGTGTGTGTGTGTGTGTTTGTGTGTGTGTGTGCTAAAAAAAACAGTGATCAGCAGGTATTTTTTCTATCTTTCACTTAATTACAAGGTATTCCAGTCAAGCAGAGTTTAGATTGAAGTGTATGAGGATTTGGTATATTTAGTATTTTCCTTCCTTTTCTATTAGGTTTGGTTCCACAGAT
Organism: Platysteira castanea; assembly: GCA_013397175.1. Taxonomy (NCBI): domain Eukaryota; kingdom Metazoa; phylum Chordata; class Aves; order Passeriformes; genus Platysteira; species Platysteira castanea. The sequence continues at coordinate 162,714 of VYXC01003416.1, forward strand.
TATTTCCCAAACAGACCCACAATTATCCTGGTTTTTATTTGTATGCCTTTTTTTATTTATTTATGTGATTAATTAAAGGGCTAGCAGAAGTTCTTAAAATCAAATATACTTGTACTTCCTTAAATCCTGTGCCATCAATCCTGCCTTCTAGAAATAGGAAAGGAGAACCTCAACAATAATCCCTAAGTGGGAGAGGCAAAAAAGACGAGCTAAGAAATTCTCTGTACAGGTTGTTGCAGAGTTATATCACACAGAAAGAGTAGAACTCACTGACAGCACAAAATACTTTTTATGTATGTATGGTTTTTGGTGGAGATACCGAAGTTATTTTGTTGAACTGCGAATTAGAACTAATTAGAACATGTTCACCTTCATAAAAAAATCCAACACTTACTACGTGGGGTAACTTCAGTACCATAGGAATGCATCAAACTGGAAAAATAAATCCACATTTTTTAGATATGATATTGAGACATTGCCTAGCCAGGTCATTACAGCAGAATACAGAAGTCAGTATATTATACATATTATTAATTATTATATATATTATTGCATACACACATACACAGACTTTGTATGAATTCACTTTGCTGTAGTCAAAAACATCAACCACCTTACACAGAAAAAGAGAAATTCAGCCATACACTCTCTAGTTGCAATTATGCAAAGAGAAATAGGAAAAGCTCCTCCACACACTCGTTTTGGAAAAGAGCAGGCAATTGTTTACCACCAGGTTGCTTCAACAGATGTCTTTATTCAATTTTTGATAGCTCCTATGTAGCCAGTATTAACTGTCACTCAGAGATTATGTCAATCTGAAATGAGTTTACATCTCACATTCTAGAAATGCTCACATAAAATCTAAGGCAATTTATGCCTAATTTTGTGTATTAGGCTCAGATCTGCCAATCCCAGTTTTTGGAGCTGATATTTAGGGGTAATTCACCTTCTATCATTCCTCCAGACAGGAAGCATAGTTTAAAAGGCTGACATCTGAGTTTTCATATCCTTCGTGAAGTTCATTGTGCTCCTCAGTTTTGAATATGTATTTTATCTTAACATCATTAGTCATTTTAAGAGGAGAGACAAATTCCACGGTTTTAATTCAATCTGCTGCTGATAGCCAGGCTGTATTACATAACCAACATTTGGAGCACTCTATTGAGATTTCTATTTTAGTCTGTAAGAATGACAGTCAATCTCAAAGACATGCATATGGTACTTTTCTGTTCTTTCCTTCTCTGACCTCTGCTGTATTTCACTTAGCTCAAAATCCCACAAAGTGGATTCTGTAAGAAGGCAAGAATGGAAGAACCTGCTCAGCTTAAGATCTCTGAGTTCATTCCAGATTTATACTTAGTGTTTGAAGTCATCATTTAAGATTAATCCTTTTAATCTTTTTGCTTCAAATTTATTTTAAATCCAATAAACCAGCCAAAGTCTAGTCCTTTCTTTCTCCAAACATGCTAACACTTTATAAACTTGCATGTCCCATCTGTTTTCCTGAACTACTGTGACTCTATCGTTATTCCATTCAGAACAAAGGAAATATGTTAAGAGAGTGGTAATGTTGTTTCCAAGAGAGGCAGAATAGAAGCACCTTTGTTTACAGAAGTCTGGTGCTGAGAATTGCTGAGCTACAAAGGCAACTTTGAACAGCAGTAGGATAACTATTTCTATTTCTCCCCGGCAGAATGCTGAGGAAAGCAAATTTTAAAATTATTATTGTTATTACTGTTATTATTATTGTTATTTCTACTACTATTATTATTAATACATACTCACAGAAGACACTTATCATGGAATTAAAAATGAATAACACAAGAAGTTTAGTGTAAATCAGAGCTGGATCACTTACACTTCCACGTCCCAGAGTCCTCCTCTAAAGTCGAGAATAATCCTTCCTCATGATACCAAACTTTCTAAAGAGCAAAAGACAGTGGTGTTAGTTCCAGATGAACCAGTAGGATTTCTGTGGCCTTCAGCTGGAATGGAGCCAGTGCCATGCCAGGTTACCTGGTGTGTCATGGAGCTTGCCAAGATATTGAAACTTATTCGGACATTTTAGGATAACGTCTGCAGAGTCTGTGACATCTTTATCTGTCTAAGCTGTGGGCTTATTTTAGATCAAGGAGAACAGCACTTATTTTCATCTGTGGTCTTTATTTTGGCTGTCTATATGATTTATGGAATGATTTATAATAGAGTAATTTTTGGCGTAAGTGGATTAAGATGGTCTCTTGCCTTCTGAGCTGAGGGTCATCATAATTCTCCTAGTCATTTACTAGGTTTCTGATTCAAGGTTGCCCTGCTAGAAATAGCAGTTTTAATGATTTGCAATGATTTGCAATGATTTGCTCTCCAGTAAGCCAAGTTGGTCAAAATCCTCAGGATTTTCTCTAATATACTTTGCTAAAAGTGTTTCCTTCCATAGAAACTTTAATAGATTTTTCTCTATACATGTTGCCAGTTTCAAAGACTGTGATTTTTTTTAGGTATTAAACCACCTCACCTGTTATCTATTAAAAAATCTCTCAAATTCTGTTAGAAAAAATGTAACACTTCCCACTATTAATACACAACCAGAAATTAAATAGATTGCTTTGTGGAAACTGTGCAATATCCCTACTATATCTATTTCTATCAACACTTATTAAATAACTGTATATTAAGAAATCACATTTACATAGATCATCAGCGTAAACTAATGAAGATGAAGGATTATATCTTCTGTTTCAGTATCTTCAATATCTTTTTCCCCCTTTTTCCAAATTCTTTTGTGCTGTTTCACTTTTAGCCAAACAAAACAACACAGAAATGATCACAAATTATCACGTTCCTTGGAAGTAAATTTGTTTACGTTTTTTCCTCTCAATTATCTGCTAAAAATCCTTATTAATTTTATCAAAGTGAATTTAACTAAAAATTAAATAGGACAAGTATAAAGTATAAAAGGATAAGTAGATTCCTAAATTTTTTGAAATGCAAATCTCCTCAAATGAGAAAGAAAAAATGTAAGCCCAGCAAAATTTATGCTAGATTTTTCTGCTGTTAATGTTTATCCATATTTTTTATTTGTCTTCAAAATCAAGCATGTTAATTTGGTTAGCTCACTGCTAACACGCAGGAGATAATTTTTTCATATCTTAGTAATATTGTACATAAAAAAGGCTATATTTTGGTGCTGGTAATAATGGTGATTAACATAATTATAATAATAACCAAAAAATGAACTGGGAACTTGGTATTGTAATTAAAATGCTTATTTTCCAAACCCTAATTTGTTTCTAAGAATGTATATCATATCTATTCTATCTCTTCCTAAAAAGACTTCCACCATATTTGATTGTTTGTTCCTGCTCAACACAGTTCACTTTGACTTCTTTTAATTCAGAATAGAATGCATTCATCTTGATATACTTTAGAATGAGCAAAAATAAATATTGGTTTTATTGTTTTGTTTTTAGCACCTCCCAATTCAGTAATTCCACATTAAAGCATGGACCTTTATGCCAAGACATATGGTGCATTACAATATCAAGAGAATATGGTAAGGGCTCATGGGCCATTCTCACTTTCTTAGCAGACGATATACTCTCCTTTTATATTTGAAATATGAGATTTCCATAGAAAGAGACAGAGAGCTACTCTTTTAAAGCTCCAGTTTTTGAGACTTTTGGATTAATGCTAGGAATTCATCTCATTATTGCCATTTCCATTCCATCCCTACTGTTATATGTGGAAGGGTTGTGAAACAAACAAGGTGTTTTATTCAATGAATCTTGATGTATATCTTTTCTATTTTACTGATTCCTCAAGTACCTCTTCTGAAATGTCTCAGCTAATCACAAATCCTAATTATGACTTTAAGATATGCAATCTATGAGACTCAGACATTTTAAATGAATGTGATTTAATAGAACACTTTCTCATTAGCAGAGATAAATATGCATGATCATAAGTGTTTTGCATGCAGGTTATATACTCAAAACTTGTCCCTAAAGGCTGCCCTTAACAGAAGTTCTTTTTTTATCAGCAGTGTTAGAGATGAAAACAAGATATTAAGTTGACTTTTATCCTTTTTTTGGTCTTTTCATACCATATTTCACCAAAAAGTTTGTGTTTATTTTATTTTATTTCAGATTTCAGCAAGACTGTGCAGCAACAGTTGGAAGTCTGTCAAGTAAAAAGGGAATAAAATCCAGCCCTTCTTATTGATCTGTTCGGTTTTCCAACACGTCTTTCCATAATGTTCACTACCACAGCAGATAGTATGGATTTCTCATAATAGAGATATTATATTATGAGAGAAGTAATTCAGTGTCCATATTTGAGATCTTGCAGTTTCTATCCATGACATGATTCTGCTCATCATTTATTAGGTGTGGAAATTGCAGCTATCCTGTATAATGAAGAGCTAGGAGAGGTATCCTAGTGAAGTAAACTTACAGTCCCAAGTAGTGGACTGGAAAAAAAGTACATAGAAAGACAATTTTTTCATCTAATCCCTTAATGCTTTCTCCAGTATTGAGATGAAGCGTGGATTGGAAGAGGCCAGCTCTTCTGGTGGCTTGTGTCCCTTGTTAACCAGGGGATCTGGCCCAGCCATGGATTTATGAAAGGCAGGTCCTGTTTGACCAACCTTATCTCCTTTCACCACCAGGTGATTTGATTTCTAGAAAGGAACACATAAGGAAGGTCAGTAAGAAAGATGACACAACTGCAGTTACTGTAAGAATAAAGCTAACTTTGGAGCTCACATGCTGAGTGTACCCTCAGTGCTTGCCGTTCAATCAAGCCTAATATTCACCAAGAAATTTAAGCAGCGTTTTGGGGATTTTTTTTAGTGGTATGGTTTGATAATACCTCCTAGTTCTTCCATCTCTCTCATCCTCTTATTTTTTTTGGTCTTTGGAAGAAAAGACTGGTACTCAAAACTAATTTCTCCAGGTACACTTGAAAAATGCTCAAGATGGTTGTTTATAACATCTTAAAATGCACTTTCTGTGGTAACAGAAAAATTATTTGTTAATTACCATCCAGTAATTAGGATATTGTTCTTTCTTCCTAGCTGAATGATTCAAAAATTTTTCTTGAGAAATCAGAGCTGTAGAAAGGTGCCACTCCATGTAAACTAGCAATCATCAAAGTTCAATTTATGGTGTTCAGCCTATTGAACAAGAGTAAACATGTTTATATGCTAAATAGCCACCAATTCATCATTTTGGGCAGGAAGAAAACCCCAGGAAATGCAGACTTTATTACATATTCAGTAAAGTTAATTACACTTTTTCAAAGACTGAAATCTACTTTTAACAAACTATAAAATACTGAGCCTGTCAGTTCTCTCTCCAGCATCAGCTTTTGCCCTGGTACTTCATACCCTTTCTTCCTTCTCTAATGTGGTAGTGAAAATCAAACTGACACACCACTAAGAAAGACACTATTAAAGGAAAACAAAACCACCAAAATCCCAAACTGAACCAATCAACAAGACAAAACAAAATCTAAAAAGTAGAAAGAAAAAAACAGGAAACACTAAAAAGTCCATAAGTATTATGGCCAACTATAATGGGTTGGGTAATTTGAAAAAAAGGTCCAAAGTCCATGTTTCATGAATGTTAACCACAGAGCAATTTCCACTGACCTTGGTCTCATCACTGTAGATCATGTCAGCCTTCATTTCATTAGAAGTCCACTCTGACAGTCTTATAGACAATGCCAAATCCATTGCCTTTGTTTGAACTATGTGCACAATGGCCCTCCTGTACTTTAAGAAAGATTCACTGTGGAGGTTCCCCCCCAAGGGGGATGGGCCTTGGGAGTGGAAGCATAGTCGGATTACACAGGGTTTCTAGGCTCCCTGAGGCTATTGTACCTAAATCCTGTTCCTCGTTGGTCTTTTCAAATGTTACTCCACCCAGAGAATCCTGTACTGAGGTGGGTGTTCACATGATTCGGGGGCAGTCTTTTGTGAGCAGTCTGTGCAGCAGTCTGTTCTAGGCCCAGCCATGAGGCTGTGAGGAATAAAACATCCATGAACATCTATCAAGAATATTGTTCCTGATTCTTTCTACGGGCCAAAGCTGTCTGCCAGGGAAGGTTGCGGAGACCCTACCGCAACAATTCACAAGTGTAAGAACAGAAGAAGGAAAGAGAAAAAACACAGTCAAGGGGACTTCCTATCACAAGAATGGATTTGCATTCAAGGACGTTACAAAGAGCGGAACAGACTGAGAGTGCTATGTGGGGTGAAAAGGACTGTATTTTGCCAGGGTTCTTACCATCATATCAGTTCTTCTGAGGAAGAAAGGCAAATTTTTTACAGGTCCTGGCACCAGAAAATTTCTGGTTGCTGCTTAAAACTTTTCCCCTGTTGGACTTAACTTTTTTATTCCCAGTTAACTATGGATGTGCAAGTAGTGTCACTAGATGCTATTAGCATCACATTAAAATCACTAAATTACCCACGACACAGCTGAAAATGCTATTTCAGAATTCAAAATTAAAAGTTTTCACGCAATAATTTTTATGTACTGCACGTTTTTAAGCCATACTCTTGGGGCATGGACATCATGTTGGGTACATGTAATACAGCTCCTAATAAAGTAACCAGAAAATGTGCAGACAGAGGAGGCAGGAGTAACAGGTCTTCAAGATTTTTCTTTGCATGACAAATAGTTTCAGCTTCCCATTAAAGTTTCTGAGAAATTTATTTCATTACAACTTGTTTGAAGGGATTAAAAAATCATATATTTTTATATATATATTCACTGTTTTATTGATATTTTAAGTGTTATATCTATGTGTGTATGTCTGCTCTGACATATTTTTATGTATAAGCCCTTGATGTATGATGATAAAAAGTAAAATTGTATGCCTGATTCTTTTTTAGCTTTAATTCTCAGTTTCTTTATAAATAATAAATAATTTTTACATTGGGGAATGTTATCATCAGTGGTGTATTTATTTATTTTTAGTTCTCCCATGTGTTTTGTTTCTGTGACTTATTTTTTTGGTTCTGATTTGTTGTTGTGAACACCTGGGAAATCCCCACCCCCACCACATTTTGGAAAAAAAAAATCACAACAATGAACGTTTAATTCCAGAATATTAAAGTGTAACAAGTATTGGTTCTTAAATTCAAGACCATTAGTGATGAAGGAGATGGAATAGAAAACAAAACTGAAATATCCTTTGAGTTATTGCATCATGAAATTTCACATTTTTTTTACCTCTTGCACTATTAAGAGTCTTGAAAATTGTAAAACCCTTATGAAATAGGTACTTAGATTGCTTTACCTGTCTTTGGCAGAGAGTTAAGATGTGCTTCTACTTTAGCACTTCACCTTCTGCTAAAGATAGATTTCATGCTACAATTAATTTTTCTTTTGGAAAAAGCGAGTTTGATTCAAAATAATTTTAGAATGCTCCATCTCAAATTAAGTGCCTTTTCCTTGAGAACCACCCTACATTATTTTCAAAATTCTTTATTTACTGTGAAGGAGAAATAAACAAGTGAATACTTGACTTTTCAAGGACGGTGGCTTGCTGAGTGAAATGTGTTTGGCCAGAGAATGGTGCATTACACAGAGGTCAGAGTGTAACTGGTAGCAAAGTGATCTGCTGCTGCACAAAGAAAAACAAACTTGAACTGACCCATGGTGAGTCTCACATATCATCCACACACACATGTGCATTTATGAAAGGTGCAGATACCATGATATAAGTGGATAACTCTTGTAAGGCATAAAATCACAGAAACCAGCATCTGGCATCAAAGGCCTCATTTGTTTTTCACAGTGACATTGTTCATTTTTCCCATGCACGTGAAACACATTAAAGTCTTTTGCGTGGCTGTTAACAGTTGATTCCACTAACTCTGGTAACAACAGAGGTTTAGGATATACTAATATGCCTCAGCCTTGCCAAGAGATCTGTGATGAACCAGAGCTAGTGGGATTCATTATTTTTACGAGTTTGTGTGTGGAAATGTCAACATCAGAAAAAGACACATTTATGAGGTTTGATGATATAACCTCAGACGCCCCAAGATATGGACTCTAAGGTTCTGTCTTTTGAATCTTTTAGAACTATAATTTAAAGTAAGTACATACTAAGTGGTTGATAGCATTAATAATTATGCTTAGATGCAGGTTTGTCAGGATGATGAGAAAGAGAGGAGGAGCGTGAGAAAGAATTTTAACATTCCTTTTAGGATAATTTGAAGCAACACATGCTCATAAATGCACTTTTCTCCATTTTGATAACTGTATTGTTATTGAGTCAACCAATTGTAAAATTCAGCAAGCAGCTTGATACTTGTCAGACTCTTAGTACTTAACCTAGATTCACTCAGCTTTTGGTACATTAAGGACACAATAAGATACTTTTAAAAAAAGTAGGCACAGGTGAAAAAGAAGCACAGATGCCACTGCCTCAAGGCTGTATTTATTGAGTCCAATCTTAAATTGTGTGACATCTCTGAACAAAATAAGATAAGTAGAAGTGATTTTAGATAAAGATCCCAGTGGCTAACTTGCCTTAATTAAAGATGTTTCAAAAGATAGAAGAATCAGGAACAAAGAAGAGAAGAGAAATGTGCTATGTGAATTATCAGGTAATTGCTTCAAAGGTAAACTTGTAAATTTCTCAAGTGGCCTGACCAAAGTCAAATGAAAAATTATTCAGTGGATCTCATTTGATTTCTATTTCATTACTTCTATGACTATGGTTTGGCAAAATATGAAAGTTTTTCTAGACTGTTATTTGTAATTATTTCAATTAAAGATATAAAGATATTTAAAGATTTCCAAGATTACTCTTTAATGTTTTTCAGATGAAACCATAACTCTATTTCCAATAACATCCACAAACAGCTTCTAAAACTAGTATGTTTGTGCTTGTTTTCCTCTGGTTGTAAAATGTTATAAAAATAGATCATAAAAGCTAGCAAAAGCAAGAATAAGTATAATAAACATACTGATACTTAGAATGTGGTTCTAGAATAACCTTTTAGAGTACACAAACTTAGAAAAGTATTTAGTATTTGAGTACTAGACAATAACACAATCAATAAGTGTATAGGAATTTAAGTTTAGATTAAAAATTTTCTAAACAACCTATCTTAAGAGAATTTTCCCCAGGTCACTCTGAGAATTAGCTTAACCTGTCAAACCTTCAGGAGTTCCCTTGGAGCTCCTCTAAGACAGGTGAGATGCCAGAAGGCTGAAGCTTGAGCAAGCCTAATAACATTCATTAGAAAGATTTCTGAGATCATAGATTAGTTAGATTAACTTGTGTTCCTAAAAAATAATGGAACTAATCTTAAGTATCTACCATGAAAGATCAACCAAAAAGTATTCATAAATCCCATTAAGCTAAAAAAGAAAGACATTTTATATACTATACATTTAAGTATATTTAAACTATCTGGTTTTTTAATCTTTACAGTTGTGTAACATCACTACCAAGTGATTTTTCCAGGTGATAGGAAAGGCCAGATTCTGGGAATAACTAGCAATGCTCACTTATCAGAGTGGAAACATATATCAGATCCATTGTAGCCTTCTCCTGGAAAAAACAAATGCAAACCCTCCCTTTCCCTTCATGATAAAGAAAGGTTAGCAGATTAAGCAACAGGTCAAAAGTCCTTGCTGTATTTTGGATTCCCTTTTTCTGGTATTACTCAGTGTTGCATTAATTTTCAGGATAAAAGTAGGAAATTAGAAGTTGCACACATTGAGGATCAGAATAAGAATGCAAATAAACTTTTCTATTGGCATGCTTCCAGAGGGACACAATACTTAGTGGATATTTAATTTATGGATAATTGTGTCTGGTCATAAGGTTGTATGAGTAGAAACATATTTTCATGCATCCTGCTGCTAAAGATTCATTTAGAACACTTCAATGTTTCATGTTGAAAAACACTGTCTGCTGCTTCAGGATTGTGTATCTTAAAACATTTCCTTTGAATTTTAATTAAATTAAAATGCTTCAGAGAAGTACAGGCAATTCAGAAAATTTATCTAGAAAATTTACAGTAACTTATGGTTACAAAAGTCGGTTTAAGAGCTTTGCAAATTGTACCTATTCATTTTAAGAGTCCTGCATTCAGATGCACATTCACAATATATTCTTATTAATATGTGCAAAACGCTTCAAATCAGAGTTTCGGAAAATGTATTACCTGTTAACGTAAAAGTTGCTGTATATTAGAAATGGAGACCAGATGCCAAAGTGGCACTTTCAAGCTAAATAAGAGTCAGCATAGGACACTAGGTTTTAGTCTTGACTTTAAAATAAATGTTTTAAATTCTTACATATGTCCAATAAACAATATTTAAAGGCAGCAATTATTATATTTATCCACCTCGTTTTTCTTTTTCAATGATAGCAGGTAAAATAGTATCCCATCAGTCAACCATAAAGTCTCACTCTTGTTTGTCTGAACAACATTTTTGGAAAAAATGTCTGATTGCAAGCTAGTAAATATTTCTTCTATCTTACTCTTTTTGAACATATATGCACGTTTGCCAACAATTTCAATCGGAGTTTTAATGTTTGATCTGCCCTCAACTTTTATATGGCAGTGAGCTACAGCCATCTCCTGTCTGGTATAACAGTCTTTCCAATATATTTGTGATCTTTCCATGCGTGTAAGGAAGAGACCTTTCTCTTTCAGATAACAGAACTCGTTAGGATTTTCACAAATGCAAGATAGCTATCTGTCAGTTTCAGAGCCTTTATCCTAAGCTCCTTTCTACATCTCTTGGAGTTAAAAACAAAGCCTTTTTACTCTTCTTCAGGTATCTTGTCAGAGAGGTCAAGATAAGTGTCAGGACTATATTTCTACCGCTTATCTTCCATGAATTCTGTGGATTTTTTTCCCTTAGCAGACTATTTTCATCCCATGTAGTACTTTTTCATTATTGCTTGAAATCTCACCAGCTCCTCCTGAGACTGCTCCTCAGATAGTCTGTTGTAGCAGTTGTTTCTAATTGTCTTTGTCATGTCAAATATTAATAATTAAAGTTTTCATTAATCTTTTCAGGTGGGTTGTACTTGTCACCACAGCGTGCTTTCTGGGACGGTGTGTTTCTCTTCCCTAGTAGTCACTGTGAAAAACAACAGCTGGAATCAGTTACGCCAAAAGTTGTGTGGAGTGAAAAGGGTTCACTAAAATAAAAGATAGGAAATACTTCCAATCAGGAATAGGAGGCACTCATCCTCAGAGGAGTTTGGTCCTTTCCTGTTTCCTCTTTGTTTTGAAAAGGAAGTAGGAATTTACTCCTTAACTGCAATGTCAAGCCATTAGAGAATTTTCCTACTGAAACTGGCAATATCACAGACTGTAATATTAGGGTTATCGAGGAAAAATAATACTATGTCTGATTCCCAGTATTCTTTACCTGGTCATAGAGCAGTGGTAGTTATAGTACACCAATTTACTTTTCCATATCAGATTCAGAAGCTTGAGTTGATTGAATAAAGGAATAAAATATGTATAGTATGAATAATAAAAATGTAAACCTATGTCTAATTTTTTTTTTGGTCCTGTTTTTATAGCTAGGGCATGTCTTTGCCCTGAATGAGAAGCAGTGGAGGGAACATAAGTGAATCTGCTACCCCTACTCCCATACTTCACGGATATATCCTCGCACAAATGAATTCCAGGTTAGATACCATGACTAAAACACAGTTTTTCACTTCTGGTTGTTCAGTAAGCTCATATACAGTTCGATCTCTAAAAGTCTGATGTTACACAGAAAGAGAAGAGAAGGAATTATTAATACAATGTGAAAGATTATAGCCTCTGACAGGGAAAGAGTTACGCTTTAGCCCAAAATTTTCAAAGCTGTTCTGAAGCTCAGTGCCCACTCTATCTACTGCGACAAAGAGAATGCCTTTTCAGAAACAGAAGGGATTTTCAGAATCACTGAACTCAGTGGGAAAACTGAGCATCTGCTCTTCTAATGATAATGTCACTGATTGTGTGCCTTAAGTATAGCACTGGCTCCAGGGTGTAACTAGTTTACATTCCTGGAATGGAAATGATCAGGTTTAGTGACTACAAAAACAGAGGAGAAAACTCTCTTTTAGGGAAAACAAGAAATTATCCTTGAGAATACTTCAAACTTCCACAGCATCTTTAACAAGTGGATAATCATTCCTAACAGTTCTCTTATAGTCTAATAGGTCTTCCTAACAACATCATTTGTCTGTTACAAGCTGACTGTAATTCTAATTTTTGCATAACTGACATTAGCAGTATAGCAAATGTAACTGTGTTCTTGTACGTATTTATGAACATAATTTTCATTCTGACTGTTTTATTTGAAAAATTGTTTATCAGAGATTCAGGGTTTCAACAAAGTTGAATGAAAGCGCTACATCAATTTATATTAGCTCAGTTTTTGATTTTCTTGAATCATTAAATTATGAATGAGTTTTATAAGTCTCTATGGTTTTCTTTATTAAAAATGACAGAAACATTTGGAATAATGTTAATTAGATTGTGTAGCTTTCCCTCTCTAAGTTCAGCTCCACTCTGTACTGTGTCATATAATGGACTATGACTTATGATACTGCATTGAGAAAATGATATTTGCTACTTTAAACTTGATGTGTCCATGTAATCCATTCTAAGATCTATCTGTCATAACAACATAATAGTTCAGAAGAGTGGATGAAAAGTAAGTGGGTAAATGTTTCTGCTGCTAGCTTCTCTGTATACATTGAATATAATTTTCAAAAAATGAAGCACATGATCAGTGCTGTTGTTTGAAATATATGCAGATTGTGAATACCACATTTACACACCACTGAGCTTGAGCAGATTGCATATGTTTTTGATACCCTGCAACAAGTTATACATGCCAGCTTTCAGACAAAGTGAGTTTCAGTATCCTAAAGTTTCACCTGATTGTAACCTGTTTATCATTTCAACTGCCATTATCATTTAATCTAATTGCTTTCTTACCTTGACCTAGCAGTGTTCAACAGTTTTATGTTTTATTTTATTTTATTTTATTTCTAATTTTATCACTATCACAGAATCACAGAATATGCTGAGTTGGAAAGGATCCCCAAGGATCACTGGTATGACTGCCTTGTGGTGTTAACCGAGTACTTTCAGCATTATGAAACAAGATGTTGGTCATTTGCAATATTCTTAACTTCCTACTGACACCTCAGACTATATTAATACATGCATACATTGATATGAAGACAACAAAATAAGAACAATAAAGTTATGTGCAATTTAAAAAACCAGAACCAAAACCTAAACAAATCAGCACTGGTAATCCAAACAGTTTCTTAGTCTGAACTCTTTCAGTAAGTTCATGCATCCATTGAATACCACTACAGCTTAATGACCTGCCACCTCTTTTGGGTTTTGCTTTTGGTTTAGAAGCAGTGATTGACTAACTCAGTATTTCATGTGTAGGCTTAAAAAAATGCTTTTTGATGTAAAATAGAGAAGAAATTTTAGGTGAGAGAAACCTAATTTCCACATCTCCACCAGTATGGTGGGTTAGCCTTGACTAAGGGCCAAACTCCCAACCAGCTGGTTGCTCCCTGCCACTCTTCTGCGGGACAAGGGAAGAGAACCAGAAAGAGATTGCTTCCTAAATGCTGTCATGGACAAAACATACTTGATTTGGGGAACATTAATTTTTTACCAATTAAAATTGATTCAGGTAGAGACAAACAAAAAGAACATCAAAGCAATATCCGATCTCCCCACTCTCCCAAGCCCAGCTTCCCTCCAGACTCCTCTCCCTCTCCCGCAACCAAGTAGTCTGGGGTCAGGTGGGCAGTAGTACACAGCAGTTTCTCTCTCCTGCTTCTTTCTCCTGACACATTTCACCTGCTTCAGTGGATGCAGCTCCTTCTCCTTCTTCTCTCATCTTCTCTCACCATTTTTTTTCACTCTTGTGCTTTTTTTCTCTCCCTGTTGATAATAAGTGTTTTAAGTCACTCAAAGAATCACCAGTAAAGATACTGACAGAAGTAGTTTATTATTAAAGTGAAAGCACTACAAAGTTCATTGGCAAGATTTACTCTATGACTTACTACATGTTTAAGGCCCAGAGAGAAAAATCAGACTAAAATCTAAAATCAATCAATCTAAAATTAAAATCAGTGTAAAGGGATCTATGCAGAAGGTGGGGATGGAAAAAAGGTAAGGGTAGGAAAGGGTAAGGATAAAAGGGAATAAGGGAGAATCTCCTTTGAGTCACAAAATTCATAATGGATCCCCTTTCAAACTTAGTCCTGGAACTGACCAACAGTTTAGAGGTGGGTCATTGGACAGCACAAGTTCCTGGGAACAGACTTGAGCTCTCATGAGCTCAAGAGCAGCTTGGCCCAGGTGCTGTTCATCAAGGACAAGGCCTAATGAATATTTCTGAGGTCGTAATGTGGCCCAAGGAGAAGAGGAGAGTGTTGTTCCAGCACACCCCCTGCACTCCTTCCAGCATTTTCTGCTGGTTCTTGAATATCTTTTCCCAGAGGTGCTGCCATGGTGGCTGCTGGGCTCAGCTGTGCCCTGTGGTGGGTCGGCTGGAACCAGCTGTGTCAGGCATGGGGAAATTGTGGCTTCTTCTTACGGACACCACCCCTGGAGCACTCTGCTGCCAGCGTCTGGGCACCTGCACCCAGCACAGTCCGAAAATCTACACTTCTTAAGAACCTCTAACTCTTGAAAATGTGGTTTTGGAGTCAGTTTGTGCACAGATAATGGTGTTTCTGTTCAGCATCTCCTCTGAATAAAGGTTATGCCTTCTAAGCTGTATTTTATACCCTATAAGAAAATAAATTACAGGCAGATAAAAGAATCAATAAACTCTTTTTGGTTTACTGTTGTAAGCTATCATGCTGTTACTTCTCATTATATATCAAGAGCATTCTGATATTAATCTTTTGAAATAAACATGTATAATTTAACCACCTTTCCTGTCTGAAGCAAAAATCAAATTATTTTTTATTTCACAGTAATATCTTTCCATGAAGAATAGTATCCTTTTGGCCTAGTAGTACCCTTAATCTCCATTTTTCATAATAGCAAATGCTGAGAGCTTCCTGACAAGTAGATGATGTAATTAAGGTTACATTTCTTCACTACTGCCTGTGGTTTTGTTCATAGTAGACATGCACATTTTATGTCACTGATGATTAAGTATTATAGTCTTTTCCAATGACATTTGTAGCTAAGCACATTAGTATTAAAGGTCAATGTGCCTTTAAGTGGATCAATAAGAACTTGACAGTATAATATATAATCATAGTTTCTTATCATATGAAGTTTTGTAGGGTTTGATTTTGTTGTCTTCCGCTTTCTCATTCTTGTCCTATACACTAAAGAGAGCAGAAAGCAAGAAAAAGACTATTTTCAAAAGACCAATTCATAATTATGGTCACTGAGCTCCATGGAATGAATACACTGGACTTTTCTATGATCCAGAAGTATGTAGGTATCTGGAACTGTAGAGACAAAATAAAGGCAATTCATTTATTAAGGTATCAAAACATGGCATTATCAGGAGGAGGAAATAAGGGGAGTTTTCATTAAGTATTACAAATTCTTTCTTTAAATTACTATTTACAATTTTTTCTCCAACCATGAGGATACTCAAAGTGACTGTGAAACATCCATCTGTAGAGGTACTCAAAACGGGATTCAAAAAGACATGGAGGAATCTGATCTAATTTTAAAGTTATATCTGACTTTGAAGTTGACCTTGGTTTGAAAAGGGGATTGCTCCAGAGATTTCTGCCTATCTGAAATAATCTGCAAGGCTATGGTTCTAACAGCTGATATACTGAACACTGTTGTGTTAACAAATGTTATTATGATGGAGAGACCTCAGCCTCATTTTTGTTGCTTTTTTCTCCCTTATAATGGCTAAGAAACTATTGCCAGTACAAAATATCACTCTATTTTGAGAATAGAGAACGAGCTAACTACCTTAAATATCCTTCTCCTTTCTGTTTCCAGTTCTGTTTTGTTTGTTTTTTTCTTTTTTGGTGGGGGAGGGGAAGGTATTTATCTTTTCAGGTCACAGATGGAATAATTTTTTTTGCCCTAAAAGCCCATAAAAAACTATTATCTACAGTATATGCTAATCAATATAAAGAGTATTTTTAATATTTAAAGAGGGAAGTTTGTCTGACTCTGTCAGTCTCATTCAAGCAACAGCAATTTAAACCAATGTTTGTGTTGATTTTCAGTAAACAATTGCTTTTGATGCTCTTTAAAGGTGCTCCTCTGCTGACCAGAGAGAGTCCTCAGAAACAATTACAGAACGCAGATCAGAGAAAAATGTTTTGTTACTGAGGAAGCCAGCACCCTTCTATTTGTGGTTAAGACAATTTCCAAGCATCTTGTACCATTAAAAATGTCTTTGAAGGGAATGCACGTACTTGGCAGCTACCAGCTGCTGCTGTAATTCTTTTATCAAGACTCCCAGCTGATTTTTTGAAATTGCTTAAAAAAGAATAGTAAGTCTTGTGCCAATACACAGACTAACAAAATACACAATGGTGGTCTTGGGGTGATATGGACAGACCATAATATGATGGTGATACATCTTTCCATCAATTGTGTCAAGATGTAGAATGACAGCAATATGCCATAAATTCATTTTAACTTTAGATGAAATTCAAAAATATAACTCCTTGCTAGTGTGTCTCTTGTCATCTGTAATTCCCTGATGTGTAAGTGAATGAAGCATTTGTCAGGAGAAAAATTAATTTGACATCAAAAAGAATAACTTCTAAGTGACCGTAACCTTGCAGAATCACAAAGATGACTGATTTTATGCTATTTATCATCCAATCTTCATTTAATTGTCATTTTTTCTTGTTTATTTTTTAATTTTGCTCTCATGCTTGCATCTGATGCTGACCACAAACTGCCTGGGGTATGCGCAGCGTCTAACTGCAGAAGGTGTCTTAAGACAGGATTTAGCAGCAGTATAGCAGGCAGGTCTCAGCTGCAGTAGAGCAACCAGTGGTGGTTCCCCTGCGAGGAGCAAGATGCAAGCCAAATGGAAAAGGAGTCCTGGCTGGGATAAAGGATGAGAGAGGTGCTCTCCATGAGGTTTCCAACCCTTTATTGCAGGTGAAGCATAAGAGCAGAAGAGCGAAGAACAAAGCCGTGTGGGGATTTTCGTATGGGAGTGAAAAGGCGTGGAATGAAGGGTAACAACCAGTGGGGCTGGATAACATGTGAGGTGACCGGGGAAAACATCCAATGGGACAAACTCAGGGGAGAGTTCCGATCGAATTAACAAATGGGGTACTGAATACATCAGAACTTTCCAGAAATCATACATATTCCATAAGGGATATGCATAAACATAAAGATATACATAAAACTGGGTGGGGAAATCTTAAACCAACAGCGAAACAATATGCAAAACACAGTTCTCGGGGGAACATGGGAACTCGCCGTGACTGAGATGCTAAACCTCAGTGCCTTCGGGACTTGTCCACCAATAATTTGTTGGTGTGGGCACTACGGCTACTGCCACATGCACTGCAACATGCATCCAGCCAGAATTTGTTGCTCTCAAAAGTTATAATTAGTCTTTCAAATATTGCAGCATTTGGTTTGACCACTTTTAAGAAATTTCATCTTGTGATTCCCAAGTTTCAGTGACATATTCGAGAACCTTCTATTCTTTCTGAGTAGTGTGCAGTACTATTGGGCAATTTTGTTAACATTACCCACAGTGTCCCTGCTGTTAGTGGTGTCTATGATGTTTTACCATTTCTTTCAAAACCCTACTGCTGACACCTGGTCTGGCTTTGATTTAAGGCTGCTTGTGAAAGAATTGACAACCGTTTGCAACAGAAGTTATTTGCTATGAGATACAAAACACATGCAAATACAATATCTCATACAAATAGAAGCTATTTGTATGAGATACAAAATAACCTGAGCCTGGTGGTAAAATTATGCTCTTCAGATTATGGTGTTCTTTTAGAGCTACAAGGTCTGCTTGCCGGCTCCTTCTCCTAGTCTGTAATGGTAGGCAAAACCAACCAAAAGTGTCTACAGGAGATTTTCTGCCACACCACATTTTGTGAATGATACTCTTCTGTCCTCTCATGTGCAGAGCCATCAACTGAAGATGTGAAGAAAAACAGAAGCCAAAAAATCCCCACTTTGCAAGGGCGGTATTTTAGAATTCTGTACAGACAAATTATCAAATTAGCACTTTTGCACTGACAAACTGAATAACCTTGGAAAACAGCTAATACTCCCCACTTTTCCTTTTCAATTCCCCTTCTTTTCTGACTTTCAGTCCTACTTCAGCATGATTTATTTTTAAATAAGATTGGAAGATTAAATATGCTAACCATTCCTTTGGTTTTCTTTTTTCTTTCTTGAAATACTGAATAGTCACAATATTATTTTAATCTCCTGGGCAACAGATAAAGACATTTTTTATCTTTAATTTAAAAGTAATTTCTGCCTTTCTAGAGGCTCCCTCTTCTCTGCTTTTAAAGAAATATGTCTTCCCAATGATTATTAATATTTAAAAGGATTAACAAATCCAAAGTTCCCAACAAGAATTTCATTGCACAAAGATCTACAGCTACCCCAAATCCTTTCAGTTTAGAACTTCTCAACTGTAAAAACCAAACAGCAGGAATGTATTATAACTCTGATATTCCCTGATGGTTCCATAGTGTTTAGAGCTAGGCATACTAGTATTAATATTACTATTTAACTTGTATTAAGCTCCTGAAGATCTCATTTAAATGAAGGAAAATAAATCACATCAGAAAAGGAAAGGAAAGGAAAGGAAAGGAAAGGAAAGGAAAGGAAAGGAAAGGAAAGGAAAGGAAAGGAAAGGAAAGGAAAGGAAAGGAAAGAAAAGGAAAGAAAAGGAAAAGAAAGGAAAGGAAAGGAAAGGAAAGGAAAGGAAAGGAAAGGAAAAGAGGGAATCATAGAGAGTGCATATTGTCAGTAACTTTGAATTCTGTGCAAACAAAGGTCTCAGCTGGAGAGCGATTACCAAAATCTAGCCTGAAATAACTGTGAACTATCCATCCTTTTGAAGAAAGAAGAACGAGGGTGAGAAAGATTCAGAGCTGTTGTTTAAGGATTGGGGGGATTTCAGTCCTGATACTTAGCCCAGTAAGCCATGCTTCTAGGAGTAAGCATTTAATCCATTTACAAAATTTGTTTCTGGATCCAAATTTATCTAGTGCATTAAATAGATAATCCTTCCTTAGTCTGTCAAATTCTTTTCTGGCACTAAAGAGAACAGGAACTGCTGCTAGACATTTTTAAGTTAATATTTATCAAGATTTCAGAAAGTTTAGCTATTTTTTAAAACGTTTTCTGTCACTGAATTACACTTTATTTGGATATATAAAGTCAGAAACAGTACTTATAATTTTTACTGTAAGTGTTAAATGAGCAGTTAGGAGCTCTTTCTGGTCTTATATTGGTTTACTAATGACCTATTTTACTTAAGCAAGGACACTTAAAGGAGCATGTAATATAAATTATATGGTTTTCATGTGAAACACTGATTTGAAAAGGCCAAATACTTCTATGTTATAGAAAAAAGTCATGCTTTTCTTTATTAGCAGGAGGTTTTTTTTGCCATATTAGACAGTTATTTTTTTAATTTGTTCTTGGTTTTAAAACATATGTAATTTATGAGGTATCGAATGCAACACTCAAGCATAAGGACACCCAAGAAGGTGATTTTAGGCTTGGCAGTAAGAAAGACTCCTATATATTAGAAAATAACAAGAAAGGAAAAAAGCAAAAGTAAAACAGACAGATAAGGAATTAGCACAAATAAAAATCAGTTTGATACAAGAGAGACTTTCTCTTGGCTTTTGAAAATATGAGTTAATAAAATACATCTGTTTAAATAAATATCACTTTCTACCCTGAGTTCACACCCTGGACCTGAAATTCAAGCTCAGAAGTTAAAATACATATGTAAGATTTCTGTGTACGTACACACTTTTTTATTTGTAACCGTCCTCTTTTGCACAGATATCTATGCTTATTCCAAGTCTCCTGGCTGCATTCAACTCTTCCTTGCAACGAAGCTAATGTGATAAATTTTATAACCCGACATCAGAAAAAGTCCCCTAAAATGACATGTTTAGCTGAAGCTCAAAACCTTTTTTCCAAGCTTTAATATCTCTTGTGGAACATTTGGTGTTTATAGAAAGCTCCCAATTAGTTAATGTGTTGAATTTAATTAGGTCATTATGAAAGAAGTGTTTATTGTAACACATAATTTACAAAGTTCTATCATTATGTCTTTAGAAGATTTCTGCAGGAAAAACCAGGCAGGCAAGAAGAGGAAAGAATCATTAATTAAAAAAAGGGGATGAGGGAGGAAGCAATTAATATTCTACTTATTCATATTACCCTTTGTTATTCTCACCTAGAACATGTCATAGAGTTAAGTACATAATCAGTCATCTCACCTTGGCTGAGGAAAGGCAATATGTACAGAGGTTTCATCTAGACTTGCTTGCTATCTTTTGGAGATGGGCTAGACTAGACAACTGTAAGAAGGAGAGAGGAAGTAAAGAACTTGTCAGGTCATGCTGAGGTAGGGAAACTAAATATCTAGTATTCTAAATTGGTTGCTTTCATTTCTGGAAGGCTGGCATGCAGGCAGGCAGGCAAGAAAGAAAGAGAAAGAAAAAGAAAGAAAGAAAAATAAAGAACGAAAGAAGGAAGGAAAAGAAAAAGAAAGAAAGAAAAATAAAGAACGAAAGAAGGAAGGAAAAGAAAAATAAAGAACGAAAGAAGGAAGGAAAAGAAAAAGAAACAAAGAACGAAAGAAGGAAGGAAAAGAAAAAGAAAGAAAGAGTGAAAGAAGGAAGGAAAAGAAAAAGAAAGAACGAAAGAATGAAAGAAGGAAGGAAAAGAAAAAGAAAGAACGAAAGAACGAAAGAACGAAAGAACTAAAGAACGAAAGAATGAAAGAATGAAAGAACAAAAGAACGAAAGAAAGAAAGAAATTATATATGTCTCCAGTAAAAGGTTTTTTAAATTATTTTAATCCCTACGCTGAGAATGCAGGGCAGAATTTCTTCCTTTCCTTTGCTTAGTGGTGAATCTGAAAGATTTGACTGATTACCCATTAGATGTAGGAGTTCTCAGGGTCAGGGAAAGAATTTACTGAGCTAGGGGAGACTGGCTGTAGATAAAATAACTGAAGTTGCCAAAAGATGGAGGAGGCTCTTGGCTACAAACAAGGCCAGAAACACAGTGATATTCAAGAATCCTTAAGGAATCACCAAGCATCACGAGCACACCAGTATACAAACAATGTGAAGCAGCTTCTGAGGACTTGAGTGGTTGGAAATATCTTTATCTCAGCTGTAAACTGTTTCGCTCCACATTCTCCATCTTCTGTACTACTAAAGTATAATTCACGTTATTTATTAGTAAAGTTTTTGGACATTGTTTTTTTGGGGTTTGTGTTTGGATTTATTTTATATCTATATATATTTTGTCTTTACTGCTTAATACAGTTGCCATTTTTTGAGGAAAAAAAGGGCACTGTCAGTTTCCAGGGTCTGAAAAACTAAGGGGAAGAGTAATACTTTAATGGAAAAATCTACAGGTTGTCTGAAATAGTGTAGGAAAAAAATGTCATATTCTAAGATGAGATTTAGACTAGAAATCAATGCAACAGGCGTAAAAACACAGTAAAGGTGCACAAAAAAAGTGGGGGAGAAAAGGGAACAGACATCACTAAACTAGAGAAGGACTCTAAAAGACAAGTGTATTTACAAGATGGGATCTGTGTTCAATGTGTGTGGCAAAGAAAGGAAGTTAATCTAAGAATGAATGCTGGTCCACTGAGTAGCTGTCCAGACTGTTGATCTAACCTTAAAAATACATGATTAAATATTTATTCCCATGATATTTTAGGCTCCAGGGAAGAGTCCAAATAAGACCAATATTGCCCCATCCAAATCCAAACCACAAAAATATGTAGTTATGTGAGTGTTTTTGTTTTCTTGGGTAAGACAAATGGAATTTTGAAAGTTCCATGATCTTATTAAAAATTTTTTTTAAATTCTGCTCAAATGGTTTGATACAAGCAACTATCACTATTCTGAGTGTGATCTAAGGGATGAATGACTGTCATATAACTGAAGCTTGAAACAATGCACTTTGTTTCTGACAATAATACAGAGACAAACCCATTATATTAATTTGCACGAGGGAAGGCAAAGCAGGATGAGGTTTGTCCATGCCAAAAATGAAGCCTGAAATTTTATTTTAGGTTCTCTGAACCCTAAAAAATCCTGACAAGAAGAAAGGGATAAAATAAATTTTTCTGTGTTGAAGATGAGTTAGAAAAGCAAATTTCTAGTCTTAGGAGTTCTTTCTACAATTACAGTCAAGACATTCTGATTAAATGAGTCTTTTTTATTCTTAGACAGATGAATTACCATTGTAAAAACCCTCGAGGAAAAACAATATTAACTCTCTGGATGCAGGGTTTCTTTCCAGAACTAATTGCTTTGCACAGAGTCTGGGACTTGCTTTGTGAACAATAGTTCAAAAAATGCTTACCACTTAAAGCAGTTAAACACGGTAAGAATTCATTGTAACCAGAACTTTAAATCTTAAAGCTTGTTTTGAAATGGATATAAGGAGGTGTCCAATTTCAGGTAAAATGGAGACACTGACGGCCCTTTTAAATATTTTTGTGATTATTGTGCTATGCCCTCTATTTCTGCCTAGCCAGTATTAGGCTGAGCTTGCTGGTTTGACCAAAAAAAAGTGTTAAGTGTTGCATGAGGCAATTGTCCCAGTATTGACTGTACCATTAGTATTAACACCGACTTATTTGGTAGTACAAGGGACTCTGCTGATGAATTAGGCTGTAAGCAACCCCCATTTGCCATCTTCTAGTCCTTTTTATAACAGTTTAACTTTCATAAGGTAGTGAATCCCTGTATCAACAACCTCCTATTGAATTTATCCTAGCAGGGACAGCTTTCACTCGAAACTCTCTGTTCTCCACAGGAGATAATTTCTTTTTGTAATGGAAACTAAGTATCTTCTGTACTCTTTGTATGTTAAAGCAGAGCAGATTATGGGATTCCAGACTTTCTCCTCACCTAAATTAGATTTGAGATGGTCACAGGAGGTGGCAGACAAATTGTGACAACCCAAAAAGAAGTCACCAAGGTAGGGTGAAAACTAATAATTTTAACAGGAAGAGATGACAGCTGGCACAAATTGGCTGTCCTTGAAGATCAATAAACTGTTGAGTGAAAAAAAGAATCCATTTTCACAAAATGTGGTCTCTCTCATGACTGTGTAGCTCTTTGCACTTGAGTGGCAGACCATATGAAAAGAGTGGCAATTTTTGCGGTGGAGTAAATGGACAAAGGAATAGCTATCCTAATTATGAACCTCTCTAAAAATAGAGGAATACTAAACCTTCCCCACAGTTATAAAGTGAAAGAGTGAGAGACAGAGGGAAGATATATACAGAGAATATGGGAGGCCTACCATATGGAAGAATGTGAGTAAATGGGTTTTTATAACACCCACTTTGAGATATCATCAGAAAGGTTACAAGTGCTAATCCAATTTCTCACACCAGGTTCTTTCCAAAGACATGAATATTTTTGAAATTTTGAAGTGGACAATAGCTTGCTTAGTCACAACGCTATAATAAAAACTGGGTAGATATTTCTTCAACAGTCAGAATATAGACATTAAGAAACAGAAAAAATAGGAATGAAAGAAAAAAAGCACAAGAAGAGAAAATTAATTATGTAAAAATTAAAGGTAACTGGAAATTTTTTTCTGTTTTAACAGTATTACATTTTCCCCCGAAGAAAATAAAAGCATTTGTTTTCTACTGAAATAAGCTTAGTTCACTGGAACCAGGTGTAGTTACACTTTGAAAGTGCAATAAAAGTGAGTACAAAAAAATAAATACCTCCAATTAACTCTTGTTGTCAGAAAGACTAGGCAGTCAGGAAACAGTTAGTGGTGATTTCAGATAAAAGATGAACTTTTCATCAGCCTTACATCTGAAAAGTAGCTGTGGGCATATTTATGCCTATGGTTCATCTAAATGAAAATAAGAATTTTTAACTAAATTCAGAGTATTTCTCTAAACTTAAGAAAACTGATAAATTAGACCATTTCTTTTTACTCTTTTGGGTCACAGCTGTAAACATGGGTAGTATCATTTGGAGACTTTAAATATGAACTATTCTATGCCACATTCTATGTATACATTTTGTTTTAGGGAGAAAAAAATTCTAGAAATCAATATTCTCCCGTTAACAGTCAGACTTTCCTATCCCATTTGGTTGTGAATAAATAAAATATTCCAGGATTGTTTTAAAATATTCTCTGTGTACTCTGAACTGCTTTAATTTTCCTGAGAAAAAGAAAAAGAGGGATAAAATGAAGCAGCCACTATTTATGACATGTGGAAAAAACAAAGGGATATAATGTACTCACAGCTTTATATGTGCAACAAACAATACAATTGAAGAATACAGCATAGAGTTTAATTGTGTTTTACTCTGTGAGAGTTGGAAGGAAAGAATTTACAGAAGATAAAGTTTTTCCACTCCTATTTATTGTCTATATTTGTGGTGGTCCTACCTGGCCAACAGACAACATCTTTACACCAGTTTACTTCTCAGCCATAGGGCAGGGTTAAAATAGAATGAAGGCAAAAAGACCTGTGGATCAAGACGTTGACAGTTTAACTAGGAAAGAAAAAGTTGCTCATGGAAGCGAAGCAGAAAGAGGAATTTATTCACCACTTATCAGCAGGCAGATGTTTAGCCCTTCCTGGAAGGGAGGCTCTCCACAACGGTCATGGTTGCTTGGGAAGAAAATTCCTTAACCACAAAACTCCCCTCTTTGTCCTACTTTCCCTGAGATTTTAATGCTGTGTGGTATGAAATATTCCTTTGGTCAGTTTTGGTCTGTTGTCCTGATTGTGTTTCCTCCCAGACCCTTACCCACCCCCAGCTTTTTCTGTGGGGAAGGGTGGTTGTGTTTGCAGAGACACAATAAAGAGGCTCTTACACTTGCTAGGCTCAGCAGAAAGGAGGAAAATGGAATGGATTTATTTACATTATTTCATTCTTATACACGTCCCAACTCCACAAGGGATTGGAGAGCATGTCACTTCCTTCTCCATCCCACTGGAGAAGAAAGGTGCTCATTAAAGTTGTCATATCACAAAAGGAATGAAAAACAGAAAATACTGTTAAGTAAACACTGGCTATTATTTACATGAATATGTGTGAAAAGAATTTGACTCCAAGGTTAAAAACAGAAGGCTGACAAAAACCAGGGCAACAGGTGGTGGTGTATCTTAACCCCAGAAGGCAGCTCAGCCCCCACAGCTGCTCACTGACCCCCCTCAATTGGGTTGGAGGAGCAACTCAGAAGGGTAAAAATGAGAAAACTCATGTGTTGAGACAGAGGTAGTTGTAAAGCAAAACCTGTGCATGCAAGCAAAGCAAAACAAGGAAAGCATTCGACCACTTCCCGTGGGCAGACAGGTGTTCAGTCTTATTAGGAAAGTCAGGCTTCGTCATGTGTAATAGCTACATGGGAAGACCAATCCCACAACTTCAAACATCCCCTTCCACTTTCTCCTTCCCCCATGTCACAACTGTGTCCTCATCCCAGCTTCTTGCTCACCCGCAGTCTATTTGCTTGTGGGGCAGTGAGAGAAGTAGAAAATGCCTCAGTGTTTTATAAGCACTGTTCAGCAATAAGTAAGACATCAAAGTATTATCAGCACTGATTTGGTCACAAATCCAAACACAGCATGATACCACTGTTTGTTGAAGAAAATTCACTCCATCTCAGACAAAACCCACTTGAGAGGATAGCGCAGAGTGAAAAGAGAAAATGCCTTGATGTTTTGCAAGCACTCTTCAGAAATAATGAAAACATAGATGCATTACCAACACTACTTTAATTACAAATACAAAGTACACCACCATACAGGGTCATGTGAAGAAAGTAAACTCCATTCCAGCCAGGTGCAGTAAATTTTTTCATGTGAACTTCTAAGATGTCATTTTATGGTGATATGTTAATCAGCCATCCACTCTTTTCCAGGACAACAATCCGTAATCACCCTTGTCACTCTTAATTAGAAAATGTTTTATATTTTAATGGTGATATGAAACAGGAGTTCCCCAGTTCAGAGTTTAAAGTACTCATAAAACTTTACATGATCAGGTAGCACTTACTTCTTCTTGAGTGTCCCACTGCTAGATTTTCTGTTGTGCTTCATCTTTGTCCCATAGCCAGGTGTGTAAAACTCAGGAAGGAAATTATATTTTTAAATACATAATTTACTCACAATGCATAAAAACCCCAACTTTCTAATTATTTTAATATGTCAGGCATTGTCAGACATATTTTTTGATTCCATTTCTTCATCAGAATACAAAATTATTCTGAAACAGTACTGAAGTTAATGTGAAAGGAAACTAAACCATATCAATAAGGAAAGAAGTATTTGAGGTTAGCATGATCCAGTGTTACAGAAGAGATCACGAAAGACCATCAAAGAATTGGAACAACACAAGATCAACAAGGTTAGAAGATGAATTATCAGCAAGGAAGAGACAAGAAACAGCTAGAATGACAGAAAGACAAGCAGTCCAGTAAAACAAAATAAAATAAAGATGATAGAAGAGAAAAAAGTTGAAGAAACAGAACAAAAATAAGGATTTATATCAAAAACCTGAAACGTTTAAGTAAGCTTATTTTCAAATAGTAGCAGCTCTGATTTTCTTACCACAAAAGTTCAACTCATTTAAGGTCACCACATAAGAGATCAAGAATTTAAAAAAAGCCCCAAAACACAAC